>CAXHWN010000066.1:122500-185000 GCA_964020975.1 Hermodice carunculata | reverse complement strand
AAGCAGTTTGCCGCAGCAACTCATTTTCATGCCAATTGTAACCATTTGAAAACATTCTGCGATCTCTGTGCGAATGTACGGCAGGCAACATATGTAAGGAGCTGCAGGTGTGTCTAAACATTCGCTAATTGTCTACTAGAAGAGTTCCTTAGAGAATGATCTTGTCAATTACGCTACACATAACATCAACTAATTTTGTTTTTGTAAAGGCACAATGCACAGCAGGGTTACTCGGAAAGCCACCACTTCTCCGACACAAACATTGGATACACAAGGTTAGTCACAGAGTTATGTCATGAGAACATAGTTTGCTTCATTTCCTAATGATATATATATATATATATATATATATATATATATATATATATATATATATATATATATATATATATATATATATGTGTGTGTGTGTGTGTGTGTGTGTGTGTGTGTGTGTGTGTGTGTGTGTGTGTGTGTCATATAAAAGCGCCATCACAAAAAACCGGAATCAATGTTGAAAAATAATGGAACAAAGAGCTAAAAGATGCCCATAAATATGTATTATCTTTACATTGCTGCTTTGTAGGACAGTCTTCTTTGTAACCATCTCTGATCTGGCAAAGTTAATTTATCAATGAGGCAAAGCTTTTTTTCTTAACTGCGAAGATGATCAAAAGAGTTGCAGAAAACAGGTATCCATAAGACGCGAGAATTTTATTCTAAGAAACAAAGACTTAGAAATTCCAAACCCAGCCATTATATAAATGAGGAAGTTAAATATTGTTCATTGGAAGCCTGCATCATGAATGTTAGCAAAATTATTTCACAAATATATTTGCACTGTTGTATGTCTTGTAGAAAAAAATAAGGAAACGTTTGTGCAAATGAAACTCAATGTCAACATCGTTGCATATGATGTGAAGCAAATTACTGTAACATTTATAGGGGAAAGGCTAAATATACTTATGGCTTTTGGCCAAGCTACAAAAAAACTGTTTTGAACATCTTGTATGGTACTGTTTAAAGGCATGCCGTGTGCCTATAATAATTTATATCTCGTGGTACTGCAGACATATTTTAATTCACTCATGGGCATATTGGTTTCACGGATGAACCCATACACTGTATCACGGACACTGTCCATAGCAATATAAGACGCTACAATGTAATCTGAGGGGTTGATACTTCTTTGCAGTTGGATACTCTCACCACTAAGGCTAACAGTAGGTTTACTAGACCATTTGTCTGGACCACAAGAGAAAGGTTTTGATGTCACAGTGTTAAATATTACACTATATTCGTCTAAGTAGTTTGCAAGACATTCTGTTAATTAGGACATAAACGCTCGCGTATTGGATTTGTATCTTTTTGCCCAGAACCACAGCTAGTGGTCATTGCCCTATTTCGCAGTCCAAACTCTTTAATATATACTTTTTGACATAATTTTCATTGGCATAGGTTTGTCATCTAGTTTAGTGGCCGCTTGACTGGGAAAAGTTTGCCATGATACTGTATAAAGGCATGCCGTGTGCCTATAATACTCACAAAAAAGTAAAAGTAAAATAAAATAAAAATAAGAATAAATAGTAATAATAAAGAAACGAACAAAAAGGTAAAAAAAAAACCAAAGAAATACAATAAAACACAAAAACACAAAGTCCACAAAAACATAACAAAATAAATAAATAAACAAATGAATGAATAAATAAATAAATAAACACAAAAAATGAGAAATAACACACACACACACACACACACACACACACACACACACACACACACAAGCAAGACTACACTCACATGGACAGTACTCGTTCCGAGGAATTTGGGAATAGAATAAGGGTAATAAGTAATGCATCTATGCTTAGGCACTTCATTGACAGCAGATCAGGCGGACCCACACAGACGTCAAAAACCTCTCTCTCTCTCTCTCTCTCTATATATATATATATATATATATATATATCAAATTCGTTCACGTTATCGCAGAATGATAAATGCATCAGAATCTTTTAGTCACATGAACAGGAACATATCTTTATCAACAGAGCATGGTAATCCATCCAAATATTTACAAGGAAATGCATGTTTGGAGCACGGATAAAAGAGAATCACTTCCCTTCTGTCCATAATGTTTTTTTTTTTATTTCCCAGAAAGAATAACAGTTTTCTCTTATATGTAATGCAATTATAGTGCCCGTTTAATAATAATCAAAGCTGTAAGGCACAACTATCCTCTTTGGCTCGGTAAGAACTTTGCCTTCACACGGATATTATTCATATCAGCTGAGCGCCAAGTCATGAAACACGGGAAAAATTATTGCTCTAGGCAAACCAGTAAATTAAATGAAAGTGAAAGTGAATGGCTAAAATGTAATAGTCCAGCTCTCTAACCACACCGTCAGCCTGATAAAAGGAGGGGCCTTAATATTTTTGAAATGGATGTTCCCGCAAACCTTGACGACAGTCGGGTTTTCCATCAGTATGCTGTTTTTCTGGCGGCTAATTACCACTGTTGTCTAGCACCAGAGTCAGTTTACTTGTAGAAAATCAATATGCATTTCTTATATGTCCTTGTACAAAACGCCAATCACATAACCGTAGCGGCAAAATATATATGCAGGTTGAGGTATGCTCTGGTAGAATTGCATGTAGTGGAATGCCCGAAGAGCTGTTTTCATTCGTTACTGTGATATAGTTCTGAATTAGATACTTTATACAACCATGTAGAGTTTGGTACATCCTTACGTTTTAGGACTCATGTTGTTTTAAGTATTAAATGAAAAATCTCCAGCTTAGGCCCAGGTGCAAAAGTGTCTTCTGTCTAAGGGGTACTCAAATGGTATTAATCTTGATTTTACTTTATATGCTTTTTTGTTCATCAGGGGAAAAATTGCTGGAATGTATGGTGGCGCTGGTCGCCTGTCTATCAGCAGCTGCATTAGTGGGGGTGACAGTCATAGGTGCTCTTACTGTCCACAAGAGTCTGCTGAGAAGAAGTGAGCAAGTCACCAGTTTTGCTATCTCCGGAGAATTATCTAAATGGCCATTAAGTTACAGCATATTTATTGTCATCCAAACGTGAACTTCCCATAGACAAATACAACTAACAAGTTACTATAGTGCCAATAACAAGTCCCTCAAGGTCTCTCTTCTCGCATGTGTGTGTGTGTGTGTGTGTGTGGCGGGTATGTGTGAAACCAGTTTCTCACCAGCGGTCACAAAATAGAGATATAATTATACAAGACCATATTCAAATGATGCGAAAGAAATGTTATATTGAAATCTGCATATAAGCATATTACGTGAATTTATAAAACGCACAATTCAATAATTAAGACTTACCTTAATTGATGGTTTTTAAGTTCAAGTTGCATTAGGCAGATAAATGCCTATGTGTACAATATTATATTTGTATATCATGCTCTAGAAACTGTGTTTTGTAGACCGCTCCAGCACGTTTCCTTAGATCGCATGGATAAGAAATCAGACCTATCAGCACCTAAGCCTATCAACAGGCGTCCGAAAATAATTGGACTCCGGAAGCTTGAATGTTCATTCTTTGGTAATCAGACAAAACCAATAGCTTAGTGTGCGTCGGATCTAACTCTGCGCTGCTTTGTCACGGAGAGAGTGTGTGTTACTGGCTTGAATGTGGTCATATTATATATGTTTGTGTTTCTTTTCCTTTATATTCTGTAATGAAAAAACATTTAGTCCGGTTGTAGGATGTGACCCACTATAAACTAGCACTAATTTCCGTGGACATATTGTTTTTTTCTTTCTTTCTTTCTTTCTTTCTTTCTTTCTTTCTTTCTTTCTTTCTTTCTTTCTTTCCTTCTTTTTTGCTTTCTTTCTTTCTTTCTTTTCTTTCTTTCTTTCTTTGTTCTCGAACTTAAATGAAAAAATGCAAAAGGAGTAGATGATCGTTATGTTGGTGTCAGTGTGAAAACGGTTGACAGTTTCAGTTGATAGGGGCAACCGCTTTATTATGGTTGTATTAAGAGACTGGTACGGTTTCCATTAACGGTCTTGGACACCCAGAAGATCGACAAAATTGATATGAGCACGCAAGTCAATCTCCACAATGCATTGCTTCTCAGCATTGGAAGTGCATCATGGCAACCTACTTCAGCGGAACAACAAACCCCAAAACAACAAAGGAATACAAAGCCCCAAATATTACCGTCTGCTGGAAAGTAACCAAATTTTGTGGGTACTTTAAGTGCACAATAATTTTTACATCTGACTACGTCTTAGTAAAATACACCAAAAGAAAAGGGTATCTCAAGGAATGGAACTAGGCAGCCTCAGGGAAAGCTGGCCCAGGCGGAAAGCAACTGTTCCTCTAACCTTGTTAAAAACCTCGATTAAATAACACAGTCCTAATACTCTAAAACGTGGCAAACAGATCATGCCAGATTTATTTTTGTTGAAGCAGATTTGCTTGCGTACAAAATTTGATCGACAGTAAGTGTACAAAACAAACGTGGGACTCAATCATCTCATGTTGCCAAAATACTATTCCATTAAAGTACAAGATGACTATGAAAAATACAAACCACTTTATTGAATGAGAGAACAAAGAGGTTGAAGTGATCATGCAAGCATATAATCTATTTAGCATGTATAGAAAGTAAACATGAGTTTGAAATAAAGTATTATTTGTACTATTAACCAATATACAAAAACATGATGTGTGGAGAAAATATATGAAACTGGAAATTCCAAGGTAACCCTTATGGTTCCCGAAAGGGCTATTGTATCAGGTATGACATTTTGAAAGTCCCTGTATTTTTCTGCTTTATACACATGTTCATAGATTAACCGACCCATCTGAGCTGCCCAAAACCAGGGGCAGAGAAGTTTGAAGCACAGCAAATTTGATATGCAGACACATCCAAGCACACTTATGAACATATACACACATAGTTAGGACACTATAGGCTTGGAGCCTAAATATTTATTCTACTGTACGCTCTCTCTCTCTCTCTCTCTCTCTCTCTCTCTCTCTCTCTCTCTCTCTCTCTCTCTCCTCTCTCTCTCTCTATCTCTCTCATATATATATATATATATATATATATATATATATATATATATATATATATATATATATATATATATATATATATATATATATATATATATATCCCTCTGGCAAGAGTGAGAGAAAGAGAGGAGAGGGAGAGAGACGGACAAAGAGCCAGAGAGAGAGAAAGTGAGAGGAGAGAAAGAAAGCAAGAGAAGAAAATGGGAGCCCCACAGCCCCTTTCCTGGATACCACCCAATTTGGTTTTTGAGAGTGGCTCTCTAATTTGTATAGATTGCCGGCACAGTTCTCGCATCAACTTCATTTGCAGAAGGATCCAATTCCCTCACGTAATGCATCTGTAGTGTATATTCTGTTTTCAGAACAACGTACATCCCCAAGCAGATCGTGCGATGCTATCTTTGGTAAAACGTCAGGCCACCATAGAAGACAGGCAGCACACAAAACTAGCCAAGGGTCTGCCGCGCTGTTGCAAAATGGTCAAGCGACTGCTACAGCATGTAGTGCTAACAATATAGTCCATTGTAATGCCCTGCCAGAGGCTAGTCTTGTAAACGGAGATTCGCAAGCAACGCCTCCTAAAACAGCTCACAGAACAAGCACGCTTTCTATTTCCATGTGTCGAACATCACCTTGGCGAAGAAATTCAGCTACAGTTCACACAATTGTTGATTGGTCTGACAGTGATGATGAAGATATCTTTGAGTATATTCATGAGACTGATGGAGTAAGAATGATGAAGTGGAACGAGGAGTGCAAAGTGCGCCACTCATGAAGATTTGAAATACTGTTTCAACTCATTCAATGAGCTTCTTGGAAAAGCGACTGAATCCAAGCTACAGACAGTTATACATGTGGCAAAAATAAGACGAAAAAAGTTCCATTCATGATTTCTTCGCAAAATACGATATCATTAACTTCGAATTACGTCATAATGAAAGATACAGAATTGGACTGTATCCCTATGGTCCAATGACCATAACTGCACCGTAAACTCGTGTTAACTCTTTATACGTCTGCTCAAGATGGTAAAGTTAGGTACACATTTGCTGATCCCATTTATACAGCTAACTACGTAGACATGTACAACGTACAGCACTCACTCTACATTGTGCGCACATGACAACAGATGTTATCTGATATATAAATGTACTAATCATCTTTAACAAGTAGCAATTAGAATATTCTGGAGGTACTCACTTATCGAGATATAGGTTTCACAATTATGCCCCAGTCATGAAACTGAAGTGTGGTCCGTTGCCTTAAGTTATCAAAGGCTGTGGTGAAATTCAGAAAGTGATCATCATTTCTTTTTCATATTAGTATTAATGTTGGCAATGAACTGTGTTTCATAAAAACACATCCCTCAGGTTCTATATTGCTATTTGTAAGGGACAATAATAACGTTGCTGTAGGTCTTTCTGCCAGAGGTAAAGATGTGTTGTTGTATTAGTTTTGGTGTGATTGAGACAAGAGAGATAGGATATTAGCGTGCAGCAGGGAAAAACAACTTTGGCTTTATCAGCCATAAATGCCCTCCTGGGATTTCAGAGCTTAGCAGAGACTACTTCTTTGCTAGCTGGTGTACGGTCAAAATAAGTGCAAGTTGGTAAATCATCGAGTGCTTTATATTACCTGCACCTGGACTATATGAGGGCCAAAGGTTGGAAGGGCTGCTACCCACCTCCACACGACATTCGGCTCATTCGTCAATTTGTTGAATGTGGTACCCGCCATTTTCTGATATTAACGCAAAAGTTGAAAGAGCTTTGCAATTAACATATAGTTGGAGTTAAGTAAAATATCTGTAAATTATTTATGCTATGATATTTTGGTAGTATTTAATTTTCAGATCTTTTTTACCCATGTACTATGTATAATACGTCTGGGTGCTGACATATTTTTTATGGTATTTATTTAGAAAACTGGAGTTTAAACTCTTGTCGGCACTCTTTCGTTGCATTATGGTTAACATTGCTGATTGTCCTCAGAAACTGACATCATATTACTTTCTTTGCTGTTCATTAAGATATGCTTAGGTATTAGCGTAATATGGATATTTTACAATAATTATTTAGGTAATTTTATTTCTTTATATGCTTTTTCTTGTCATATGATCTACATAATGTTTTTATAGTTAGAATTATATTCATGAAACACCATATGAATTAAGCTGTGTGAACTAGGTGTTCTAGTGGAAAGCTTCAATTCGAGAATTATTTGAAAAAAAATAATAAACAATAAAAAAAAAACGATCTCGCAGTTGTGTTTCTAATAAGCTATATTTTAGTCACATATATAAAACAATACTTAATACCCGATACCCAAAGTTGCTTTATGCGCCACAGGGTAAGTAGCCAGTGGCAAATGAGACAGTATGTATATGTTACGTCATGATCAAGCATGGCAGCATGAGGGCAATTAAATATGTCCGCTGAATTACATATTTAATAAGTCATAGTCCATTCTGATCTTGTATCTGATATTGGAGTACCTGCTGGCAAGTCTGGATACAAGAGAATAGCTGTATGTAGATATCAAATCATGATGCACCTCCTGTGAAAAGGTACCCTCAGGATGGAATGCTAATTTCTGAAAACAAGATAAACCATTTTAACCTTTCCTAGCTCTCGATCTGTTGTGAATCCATATACTGCAAGTTAAGTAGTAACAAATAAATTCAGTACGATGGATTTCCACACTGTCATATTTTATGTATTCCATGGGTAAGACAGTCATAGAGCATGTTTTCTGTGCATGCTATTTTTGTCCTTGAACAAGAATTTCGACAGAGGCCACCATTCAAAAGCATAGTCACATCTCATTTATCTAAAAACCTGCCCAAATTTTAGCCTAGACTGCCCACCTGGTAGTATCAGGGATACCAAGACTTTGGTAATAAAGTAACTTTAATTGTGCCTCAACAAAACGCTCCTATTTCAATAGGTCTATAACCAGAACTGAAAGCATTATCTTAACCAGCGACCGGGCTATTAGCTATTGTGAATCAATACAATTGCTGTCAAATGGTAAATGGTAGATAATTAATATCTTTATACAGTCGCCAAAAGTGATGACCACAGAATGGACTCTTGCATTCCAGAACTAAAATGAAGATTGAAAATGCTAGGCCATGCTGACCATCCGTGATCCAAGCCAAGTCCAGTGTATAAGATCCTGGCCACTTGCACTGCATGTTCATGGGAACTGGAACTTCTAAATGATACCTTAATATTTACAAATGTTTTATAGGTGTCTAGCATAAAGGAACCACCTTATATATATATATATATATATATATATATATATATATATATATATATATATATATATATATATATATATATATATACATCAGCATCCTGGTGGGCTTTTAACAGGGACTATTGATACAGCAGGTATTCCCAACTATAAGCGTATTATTCACAGCAAAAGTGTGAATCTGATCTGAAAATACGGATAAAATTATTTGTCACAGCTTCAAATCAATTTGTGTAGATTCACAATGGGGAATATTGCTAAAAACAAAACTAAAAAAACATAGTTGTTTATATGCTGACAAAAAATTACTGTGAGCCATCTGATTGGTTCTCTGCTGAAAATGGTTGTCATTTAGGACTCCAAATCAAGGCTTCGGTGTACGCTGCCTGGTTTAAATTGACAGAGAATCCCACAGCGTGGCTGACCGTGTATCATCGGGTACATAAAAAGTAAAACAAATTATTATAAACAATAAGTCAATGTTCACGGTGCTACTTGATTGTTCGGTAAATCGCAATTGTGTGACAGTCACAGGATGCCGTTTGCTGATTTAAACAAACACAACCGCAAGCAGTTCATGGTTGAAACTAATTTCATTTTTTTTTTCTTTTCGAAAGGATCAGTTTCTCTACCCGTGTGCAGGACAATCGAAGTGATGACGCCAGTCTTCGTGTTTTGGGTGGCTATCGTCATTGATGTTTAATCCGAATACTTTCCTCCTAAAGGTTCTAAATTATATATTCTCCCTGTTTCGACTCCCTGCAACCAGGCAAATGCAAATTCTAACAGGACCCTGCACAAAGATTGATTTAAGCTGTGAGTAGACTATGCTCGTCTAACCAAAATGTGCTAATGCTTTCCGTACTTTCCATGATAAAACGCCCAGGCACTGTTCTTGAACTTTTTTCTAATTATGCAAAATTTGTGATTTTCAGGTTACTCAGTGACGGTTTCAGCCATCTGTATACGTGCCATGCCCATTTTACATGTTGATGAACTACTGATGACAACAACGTAGAAGAACTAAAACATCACATAGGAACATTTTGGGGCATAAGATGTTCGGTTTTATCATAATACCATGGCACTGTTTTGGTAGAGTTTGATAAATAAACATCCCGTGCAATTATGTAATCTGAATGGAGGACTCAGACTTAAAACCTTAACTTATTACGTGGCCAGTTGCAAGCGGGATGAAGGGTAGTCTCATAATATATATATATATATATATATATATATATATATATATATATATATATATATATATATATATATATATATATATATATATATATATATATATATATACAGAGAGAGAGAGAGATGGTGGTTGGCTGCTGCTTATATAGAGGACAGCAGTCATTAGCCCAGGAGCTAGAAGGTTAAGCTTAAATGACCAGCTTCCCAGAAGATACGAGGTAAATTTGACACAATATGGTTAACTTGTTACAATAAAGACAATTTGACAGTTTAAACACTCACATGCCTATATGGTCTACAGCATGGAGGCAAGGACGACAGGGTGTTGACACACACACTTTAACTAGGAAAGATGATTTGCTGCGTAGGAAATCAGTGTGTGTGTCTTCAAAGCATATTGGTATGGCAATGTACAACTATTCCATAACACAGGAGTAGAAGTTGGAATGGCAATTCTATCTTTTATTGCTTTGAAGTGATTTTAGATTTAAAATTTCTAATGGTGCTATTTAGCATAATTGAAATTGCTACAACTTTTATTTTTAATTCATTAGATGCGCAATTGTCAGCAAACCTCTACAAGAAGTTGAAATAACATCTCTATCTGTTATACTGTTAAAGATATTCAAGATTGAAAATTTCGAATACTGCTAATTAGCATAATTTAAATTGCTACAACTTTTTTTTTAGATTCATTACATACGCTATGGTCAACAACCACCCCAGTAAAAGTTGAAATGACATCTTTAACTATAATAGTTTTGAAGATATTCAAGTTTTAAAATTTCAAATGCTGCTAATTAGCATAATTCAAATGGCTGCAACTTTTGCTTTAGATTGATTACATGCACAATGGTCAATCAGTCCCTAGTAAAAGTTAAAATGACATCTCTATCTTTAACAGTTTTGAAGATATTCGAGTTTTTAAATTTCAAATGCTGCTAATTAGCATAATTTAAATTGTTACAACTTTTGTTTTAAATTCATTGGATGCGCACTGGTCAATAAACCCTAGTACAAGTTGGAATGACATCTCTATCTATTATACTTTTGAAGATATTTAAGATTTAAAATTTCAAATGCCCCTAATTTGCATAATTTTAAACATCTTCATTCCTCTGTATAAAACGGTCAAACTCCTTGTATGGAGGTACAATCATGCCAAGTTTCTATGTATAATAGTGTCCGAGAAGAGTGTGGGACAAATTTCCATGTAAAGACGAAAGAAAGAAAGAAAGAAAGAAAAAAAAGAAAGAAAGAAAGAAAGAAAGAAAGAAAGAAAGAAAGAATTCGAGGAAAAACAGAAAAGTGTGTGTTGACACACACTCTTTAACTAACATAAAATAAAATAAAATAAAATTACAACACAAGTCGGAACAGCACCAATTGTAAGAAATTATATGATATATATCAATATCCTCTGTATTGTTGCATCCAAATATTGCACTTTGATGTATATATGCGGTTTTATATTAATTGATTTGAACATATTTTGTTTATTTCAAAAGAAATACAATTCGGAAGGAGGGCATAGCTCTGTGTTAATCCCTCTTGCGAGAGGAAGAAAAAGACAGGACTAACGTTACAAGACAAACTGCAGTGAGTCGCCGCCACTGGAGTCCCGAGAGTGACGGACTCGACGACCGACGACGTGGGTAAAACATGGAAAAGAGAGACACCACTTGTGCAAACACAGATAGAGGGGTACATAGCCAACAAAATACCTATGACATTAATGAAATACATGTAAGAGCTATGATGTTACTGCTCCAGTTTGGAACTGTTCGCTTTTATCAAAAAATTCTTTTATCGCCAAAAAAAAGGAAAAAAAAAAAGAAAGAAAGAAAAAGAAAGAGAAAATAAAAAAAAAATAGTAGTATTGTCTTTAAGACTACAAAGATCGCTATCAAACAAAATTGGGTTTATACTGAAAGCTGCCAAAGAGCTAATGGAAGTAATATGCAGGATATCTCGAGCAGTAGCATATCGAGGACAACTGAGAAAATAATGCCAAATACTTTCAGCAGCTGCCCCACATGAGCAAACAGGAGACACCTTTACACCTTTTTAAAAAAGATGTTCATTCAATTGGCTGCGGCCCATATGCCAACGCGAATGCAGAATGGAAAGATATCTTTTACCTACGTTAAATAATACTGGTTATTCAACAGAACATGATGTAGGAGGAGATATTTTTCTCTTAAACTACAGAAACGTAGGTAAATTTTGAGCTTCCAGAGGCAGAAGATTCCATAGAGTGACAGAATGAGGAAAAAAGGATTCAATGAAAAAAGGCTGTTCTGGTCTAAAAGGAAGGTAACTCAGCAAGACAGTGTTGAATAGAACTTTCCGTAGTGTTAGGATGGAGGTTGTTCTCGGGAGTTGGGACATTAGGAAGAGCAGTAAAGTAATAGCTTTCTCTCCGTGTAGACAATGTTTCCCTCCCAGTTTCTTTGTACAGTTTCTCACAAGGGAAATTTTCATTACACTTTATATAATATTAATTGCTTGGTGTAGATTTGAAAACCATTTGAGTACTGGGAAAATAAATGTACAAGATCATATCATACTTCACATATACATGAAAATTCTTTGACTGAGCTAAGAAAGATACATTTCCCAGATATTTTATTGCCTCGACACTGTTGAGTCGTTATTATAGTAACCTAGCAGCACACAATTGAGAGCCGGGCATGTTAAGGACTTGCCTTTCACACCAAATCACGTCAGTGGTTACACAGTCTCGTTTCACTTGGTCTTTTGTTTGATGAGGGAATTGATCATCAGTGATCTTTTTAGTCACATATGTCAATTTTGTAACTTGAACATTTCTTAGCTACAGGTGATGTGGCAGTGATCGCCAATGATATTTCTAAATTTGTCTACTTACTGGTCAAACATTATCTACAAGGTGTCAAACCTTTATCACTTACCAGGCAAACACTGCTAATTCTAGATCCCCAGACATCCTGGACAGGGAGGAGAGACAGAGAGGCACAGTTAAGTGTGCCTTCAAAACTAGGCTGATATGTGGTATATGAAGGCATCATGAAGATTTACGGTCAATTTTCATGAAGACAGTCACACACTAATAATCAGGTGACAAAGTGTCTATCTCATGTTTATTTAAACAGGCCATCATTTTCTGTTTTTGCTGTTGCTGTTTATATGTATTATGTGAGTGAATATATATTTAAGCACAGTTACTGTCTTTCTGTTCTGCTCACGGCAAAAAAGTATCGCATTTTTATTTCTTTTCTGTTATTGAGAGCCTGGATGGCAGAAGGCGTGCTAAGTAAGTGAAAAATACGATAAATTTATGTCGACCTGTATGTATACTACCTTCGGCACACTCGCCTAGCCAAATGTAAAGTCAAACACGCTGACCTCTAGGCCATCGGGGCAACCCCAAAAAAGGGTGACGGAGGACCCAGTGTGATGTTATAGCAGGTGTGGCTTGTACATTGACACGGCAGGGCACTTCCACAGACCGTGCCTGCAATGGGCAAACTAAGAGCATGTTACCTGGTTAAGAATATGTGCAAGGGCTGAACTTCAACATGTTCAGTGGTTCCTCTCTTGAGACACATCACGGCCAATCAAGGACAACCTAATTGTAATAGACCACTTGAGAAAATAAAGACAGTAACTTGTGCTTCAATGTATATTCGGTCATATAATACAAAAAAGCAACAGCAAATGGTTCAGTGACGTTTGGTATGCTTGAATGCCATATGCTCCCATAGTTACCCATGTAGGTCAATCAGATTACATAACATAAAGTAACCGGAACTACTCTCTTGAGTGACATAACTAAGGAACCCAATGGTGCCCTGTGCATATACATATAGGCGCATCAGTGTGTCTGGCCAATCGAGCTTTTGTCTTTAAACCCGTGCCGTGAGCAATACCATTTCGATACGGATTTAATAGGTCTTACACACAAAGCCCAGCGCATTCGTCACAATTTCGATGTACGGTGCATTCTCGGGTTCTTGGTAGCTGTTGAGTGCAATGGCAAATGCCGTCTAAAGCTATACCCTGTTCTCCAATCGATCAATTAAATATGTTTAAACCGTGTAAGGCCATCAATATGCATGGTGTGTGACAAGATACAGGTGTATAGTATTCACTATTTGGTAACATCAATTTCATGCCATATTATTTGCTGTTGTTTAGCCTTCAAAGCACAGTTTTGCTTACACCAGGGATAGTTGACTATCCCTCGTTAAACACTCTATAAAACTTCCCCAAATTGGTGTTTATAGTGCAATGACACAACTCGGACATCTTCAAAGTATATTTGGTTTCATGGCCGGCCTGGTTCGGCTGCACATTGAAAATCTGAATCGTTTTCTTTTTCAGTTTTCTAAAATATTCACCTTACATAAAGGGACTTTTCGATTGCACTTTACCTCTATTAGCTACTGGTGTTCATCTAAGTCCGATCGTATATGTCGTCTGATTGACAAACTTCATGTCTAAGGTTTTCGTTTCTGATAAGAAGGATTTATTACATATTTCGAGCAGACAAATTTTTATTGTAGTCACAAAATACATTAAAGAAATCAGATGTTATATTTTCCTATTTTCTTTTTTCTACTTCTTTTATTTTGATGGCTGGTATCTGTGGCAAGTAAAACACAATATTGTAATTTCTTTCTGACGGTTTGTTCTATCTAAATATTAACATTACACGATTCCCTCGCCTACTTAAAGATACATAATCTGCGAATGAATGAAATTGCACTCTTTCACATGTACATTGCAGTACAATATCACAGTGCACAGTACAATGTAAGACAAGACATGTCAATCATTACACCGCAATACAGCACATTGCTGATCACCAGATTCAGTGTAAAAATACCAATGTGCAAGAAAAATACAACAATAAAAAATGTATAAAAAAAACTTCACCTGATTGCCGGCCGGCAACATGGTACAGTGGGCAAGCAGGCATTAGCCCCGAGGGCTGATCTGGATCCCAAGTGATACCTAAGGCTACAACTGGGCAGTGCGATGACCCAAGGTTACAGAATCTGAGTTTTGAAAGTTTATATCAGTAGGCCTATCATTCACACACTTTTGTAATGTCTGTGCAAAAGGAAATGAAAACGAAGGTCAAATATGACGTTCCAAGTTGTGCGAACAGTGCCTTATTTCTGTGATGCAGCAGACCAGTGTCGCTTAATAGGGTTGCGATCATGACTGAGTGCGTTAATTAGCACAGAACAAAGAGAGAACAAAAGCTTTGTTATCCAGGATATCAATTTGGGGATACAAAAACTATCGTTTTGTTCCCGACAAGAATTGTTACCTATGTTAATCAGAATATTTCAGAGGTTTTCTAAATGACCTTTGTTGACAAATACGTACTGGCTTTTAGCCGGAGCCAAATAGGCCATTAAGATATTACAATGTCTATTACCCAATTTCTTTCATCAACTTTCAAAAATACTCACATGTGTTGTTCATGCAGTAACTTGCTAATCTAGGTATTCATAATATAAAATAAATAAAATTATTTGTGAAAACTCTACAAAACATTTAGTCCCTTGTCTGCACCGATTCATAGCACTAATAATGTGCATGATGTTGAGGTGACATTTAAGGCCTATGTATATGGATAATGTAAACATATATTTGTCTGGAGCTTAATAGGGCAACTGTGCATTACTGCCTGCAAGTTGAAAAGGTATACAGAAACAGCCCACAGTAAACCTATTCTAATTGTTCCCTTCATACCTATTACCACTGGGTGCCTCCACACAGTGTTTGTATGTTTTACTGCCATTCATAATGTCATATCTAAGGATTATCTCCTGCAGCCATACAGTTTAATACATTATTATCACACCCAGTGATTTGTTCCTAATAATGAAATAGTAATACAACCATACCTGTCTTTTTGGGACATTAGTTGTTAGCTTATTTAATCCGAGGAACTAAATAGATTTTGAAGACCTTTGTTGTGAAATAAACTGATATTTAGCCACAGAGATTTAGGACATTATGAAATAGTGACTTCCCATTGACCAATTACAGTTAAGCAACATTATAAGATATAGATAATGTGTTGACCATGCAGAAAACTGGTAATCAAAGTATTCATGATATATGTGTGTGGCTGATATTTTTTGTACTTACTGTGTGCCTTCAGACTCTTTCCTTGAGCTAAAAGAGGCAGAAGTTTCTTTATTAAAAATAGCATAGCTTAGTACGAATGAAACTATAGAAATTGTTGGTCGCTTTTCTGCACTAGTCTATAAATTTTGAATACACAAAAATTCATGGATTTTTTAAAGTCATCATATATGTATGATACATGCATCATTTTATGTAGGGCCAAATACGGCATGGATGTGTATGCCTCTATATGGTCAAAGTCACCAGAAAATAATTCATCATAGGCTTCCAGCATTCTTTACTTCTGAACTATTAACACTAGATACCTCTCCAGAAACTGCATATTTTTACTGATATCAGCCATGCATATCTACATGGTGTCTGCCTGAGCCAATTACGGCATTACATTATGTGTCTATTGCACAGTATGGTTAGTAGGTTATTATATTTTTTTAACTGTATACCTTCAGACTCTTTCCTTGAGTCAAACAGGACAGGCTTTTAAACATGCAAAATCACATTTCATAGTAGTAGTACGCATTTTTTGTCCGTTTTCTGCACATAGTAGTAATGTTAACATTTGCAATATTTAAGGTGATTTTCCTGATCATCATATATGTATGATGCACGCATAATATTATCAGGAGCGAAATAGGACATGTGTGTGTCTCTGACTCTTTATGGTACTGATAAAAAAATCAGGACAGGGTTCCAGCATTCTTTGCTTCGTACCTTTTCACATTGGATACATCTCCAGAAATTGTTTGGATAATTTCTAAGGATATCAACTATGCCGTATCTACAGGATATCTGCTGGAGCCAAAGAGGACACTACAGCATATGTCTATTGCTCAGTATAGCATAACAGCCTGGTAATACAAACATTATCATTTTCCCCTGACAATAATTGTTAACTCTGTTAATCAGAATATTTGAACTACTTTTCAATTGAGTTATGTTGTTTGGAAGCAGATGTAATGTTCTTTCTTATATGTGTTAACTTGACAGGTTTTACTTACAGTACAGAAAAACATGACCCAGATTCACAAATTCTAAAACCAACAATGACAGCAAAGATATTCCAGAGTTACCATTTATCACTTATTAGTTCTTCTGACTTTTCTGACTTCTCAGTCAGATAAGGTTAAGGAAAAGAAAAAAGTAGGCCTACATCGTTTTTTCTTTTTTTTTTTTTCTTTTCCTTTTTTTTGTGTTGCCATACACTATAACTTACTGACTAAAATTTCATGTTTCTATGTGAGTGATTTTGAATTTACTTTGCAGTGAAATTGCAATGATGATGCACAGCTCTAGCCCCACCCACCCACCCCCCACCCCCCAACTGAAGTAAGTAAAGTTATGGACTAGCAAGATCTGATCCAACCCGATGTGCATCGCCATCACAATAACCATTAGTATCTTCAAGAACAACTGAAGAACAAATGCTATTGCCCTATCTTCATTACTGCCTTTCTACCCACACTGCCAGTTTTACACGACCTTCCATCACCATAGCGACCAGTCAGGAGAGATGCACAAAACGGGACACGAAATGCCATGGTGAGTTCATAATCCGACAGTTGTATGTATGTATGTATGTATGTATGTATGGATGGATGTATGTATGTATGTATGTACGTATTTGTGTATGTATGCATGTTTGTGTGTATCTCCAAAATTAATATAGGTAAAAGTCCAATATTAACTTCAATTGCTACGGGATTGAAAGGATATGCTTGTCGACAAACAAGTCTCTCCCCTTTTTCTTATGGTTATATGAATTAAGAGCAGCAAAAATATTAAAAGAGTTTATAGGTAAATCGCCAAACAATATATAGAATAAAATTGAGATCGATGTTTCTCCGGCTTATCTCCAAGTTTTGTGCCAAATATACTGACACAAATGTGCCTTGTTCTCCGCTTTTTTAGTCACAATGCTGACTTTTCACCCTTTCCAGACACGTTTTGGTGGTCTTAGTTATAGGTAAATTTTTAAAACTTCTCAAGAAGCCTTCGGGAGCCCGTCGCAGGAAATGTGGTCTTGGAAAATTAAGCATCTTGATACTCTACTCCTTCAGTGCGGTGTGCGACTAAAGTTGAAATCCCTAAAACGAACTGCTGTGAATTATAATTAAGGTGTGATGCATGCTCTTTGAAGACACACATTGCAAATCTAACTCGGGCAAAATGATCACGGTCCCATCAGGTGTTATAGATATAATGTGACAAAATATGACTGCTCTGTTACGGGTGTAACTCTGCATATGGCTCAACATAAATAAACGTACGATGGTGATGATGATGATGACGACGACGACGACGATGACGATGATGATGATGATGATGATGATGATGATGATGATGATGATGATGATGATGATGATGATGATGATGATGATGATGATGATGATGATGATGATGATGATGATGATGATGATGATGATACCCCGACATAACTAAAATCAAATGGTAAAGAAAAAAATCATATGCTTAATTACTTATCTTTTGCTTCTGGAAGCTTTATCTATCAGCCCCAGTTGACCAAACGTTGCTGTTATAATTGAACTGAACATACCGGGTGAGTTTCCTTGATTCAGGACTTTTCAGTTGCTTTCTATTTAGACATTGTGGGTTTCTCTGACTAGGTTCAAGTGTCACCAAATGAATATATAATGATAGTGTACCTGGCATTTGAAGGGAAGAGGGAGAGTATACAAGTCCTAAATCAGTTATACCTCACCCACCACCATCATCTATGCATGGCTTGTATATCTGTGCGTGTGCGTGTGTGTACATTTTAGATATACACAATCGTATAGTGTGTGTACAGGTGTCCTTTACTTAGCCTTTATGTCACATGTTTCGCTGTCAAATTTGCATACAGCTAGTATTAATAACCTAGTGCAACAAATTAATTTTATTACGCTTTTGCTCAAGGTCTGTTGACGTGCCCCGAGGTCAATAATTATACACATTATTTTAAAGATACCCAGAGGCCAACGTTGCAAAGGAGGTTGACAGTGTCAATTTCGATGCCTTCGTAAGAGCTGTGCACGACATCGATGTCACTTCCTGACATCAGTAAATGCGTATTCCTAGACGGAAATTGTTTGTCTTTCTCTCTTTCTTTCTTTTTTCTTTCTTTCTTCCTTTCTTTCTTTCTTTCTTTCTTACTCTATTTGTTTATTAATTTGATTTTCTGGGAGCGGAATGTAAATGCGGTAAAAGCTACGAGAAAACATTTCAGCACAGCTTGAAATTCACATATAAAGTGAGTGTAAGTGTATTTCATTAATGTTCATTTATTTTACACATAATTTTATACGTTTATGCTCAATTACTACGTCACGCGCATCCATTTCTTATCTCTGACAGTTTTAGCGTGCTCAAATAAAACTTGACGCTTGAAACTTTTCTTATTCTTATGATTTGTTTGTTTTAGAAACGTTTCACCATTTGAATGTTTACATTTTTTATTACAAATGCCCCTGTAAATGGGATAGTCTTCAGTAATAATAATAATAATAATAATAATAATAATAATAATAATAATAATAATAAAAATAATAATAATAATCATAATAATAATAATAATAACAATACTACTACTACTACTACTACTACTACTACTACTACTACTACTAATAATAATAATAATAGCAAGCGGAGCGAGCGCTGTATATAACAAATGAAAATTGGGGGGGACCCACGGTTGTTCATACCTGGACAAGCGTCGCCCCCCCCCCCCCCCCGACATCTGTACAAGCTCCAAACAATGGCCATAATGAACTGTGAGAACCAATGTGACACCCCAGTGACATGTGGTTAAAAGTCTACATTCGGGGCGACTGGTGCCACCGCCTGGTCTGCCCAGCCTGCCAGCCGCGTGAAAACACAAAACTTGACCATGGATCCCTTAAAACACTCCATTGTGTTCTTCTTTGTTTTAATGGTAAACATTTTGCACTCTTACCTTACGTTCACAACTCTGTCACTAATGCCATCAAGGTACTGTGGTTTGTTCATTCAGTTTTATGTGAGAAATTTGCTATGTGGGGTGACCACACCAACCACAGCACGATCACAGAACAGTGCCATCTTCAAAAACACTTCTGTTGTTCGAGTACTGTACTCGAAGACGATATATTACAATACCACGCATTTAATTTCATATGCACCACCAGCTTATTTTGGGACTTAAGCCCTCTGTGTATTTGCACGAACGACAAAATACCCACATGTATTTCCTATTTATTGGTGCCTTCACAGTTTTATTTACTCCTACAGCTTCTTTCACACGTATTTTTTGTACATTTTTGCCTTCAAGGCTTGGTTTACTGTTATATTCACTGTTGTTCTCCATCGGAGAGTCTTGGTTTTCATGAAATCTATTGTACATGTCTAATTCATTCATGTTTACTATCAATGTAAAATATGTGTAAAATTAACAAGGTCGAGTGTCAAATAACGCTACCGTTCTACTACAGGTCATGGACCTACGAGGCATTAAACATATTAACTAAGTTTACAAAACTGGTTTCTTGTGAACCAACCGAGCTAATCAACCTTACTTTTCTAACCCACCTTCATGACATCTTGGTGGGTGTTTCCTGAATACACACTTTTTATTCTGACTAGCTCTCCTCGTTCAAAAATATGGTCGCTCTAAACATTGGAAATACTTTATATACTATGTCGTTAAAGTGCTAAGGCATGGTGATTTCTCGACTATTTATTGGGGTTATTTGGTTTATATACATATATTGCCTTTCAATAATGTTGTATCACTGTGGAAACGTGAGAAAAAAACCCAGGGCCCTCTTCTGACACAAGCTCCCTGCTTAGTGATTTCAACTCAACTGGTGTCAATGATTCCTTGAATCTCACTTGGAGCTCAAACCAACCGAACAAAAAGAATTTTTTTCTGATGCATATAAACATACAAAGTCTTCGAAATAATAACACGATGCGTTAGAGATTAAAGCATTCGATCATGACATAATAGCTGTTACTGAATCGTACATGTAGCTCAGTGATCAAATCACATCAGATGATATGCGTTTACACGGTTCCAGGATCCATTTAGGCGTGCTCGCCCCAATGGAGGCGGGGGGGGGGACATGTGCATATATGTATCTCAAGCACTGAGTGCGATACGAAGGCACGATTTAGAACTTCCCTGTATAGAATGTGTTTGGTTAGAAGTAAGGTGTGATAACAGAAAGTGTCTTATTGGAACGTTTCACATGCCATTTTCTGAAACAACTTCTTTTTGGGAAAATTTTGAATATGCTGTTGAACTTGCAAAAGATACAAATATTAATACTATTTTCATATCTTGTGATTTCAAAGGATCAATTAATGCCCAACAACAAACTCCAGATTAAACTAGATGCCCTCAACCTTACCCAAGTCATCACTGCTCCCATACGTATTACTGCTACCTCCTCCACTTGCCTCGATATTGGCACCACCGTTCCACACTTCATCCTTTCTGTTGGTACAAGAGCTGTCGACTTCAATGACCATAAAAGTGTATTTTGCTTGGTAAATTTTAAATTTATTACTGACAAAATCTTGAAGAGCAAAATTTGTATTTATGACCAGAGAGGTTATGATGGTCTTAACGAAGACCTGACATCAATTGATTGCAATAGGTATTTCCTATAATACAGTAACTTCAATGAAATGGTTCACAAATGGACTGCATTACTGTGGCGGAAAGGTATACACCTACCAAACATATAACAGTCAGACCAAGTGATCCTCCCTGGTTATCAAACGATTTGAGAAAGCAGATGAGAAAACGTAATCGTATCTTCAGAAAAGCAAAACTAAAAGACACCCCCGAACAGTGGTCACGATATAAAAAGGCCAGGAACCAGGTCACAAATGACTTTAGGAAAGCGAAACAACAGTACAGTGACAGTCTTGTCCACAAAATAGAAATTGATGGTCAGGGTAATCCAAAACTGTGGTGGAAATTGGCAAAGCAACTCGTGTGTGACCAAGCAGTAAATCGTCCAGCCTCTTGCAGAAGGTAGTGATGTTGTATCAACCAGTTCGAAGAAAGCTGAACTGTTTAACAAATATTTCAGCGGTCTTTGTTCCGTGGAAGATGATGACACTGCCTTGCCAGAAATTAACTTTTAAACCCAAGCTCGTCTCTCAGACATACCAATAACTGAATCTCAAATTTTGGATATCCTGTCTTGTTTGGAAGTAGAAAAAATATGGTCCTGATGAGATAAGCACCAAATTACTTAAACTTACCGCAAAGCCTATAGCAAAAGTCTTGTGCATTATTTTCAAAAGGTCTCTGAACGAGTGTTTTTTCCCTGACAAATGGAAAGAGGCAAATATCTCGCCTATTCATAAGAAGAGTTCTAAACAGCACAAAGAATTATAGAGCTATTTCGCTCTTACGTTGTGTTGGGAAAGTTTTTGGAAAATACGTTTTTAATCGTGTATATAAGTATTGTATTTCGAACAACTTACTTGTCCCCTGGCAATATGCATATTGGCCAGGTTCTTCTTCTGTGTGCCAACTGCTTGAAGTATACGATTTAATATGCCAGGCTATTGATGAGGGAAAGGATGTTAAATTTGTTTTTGTTTTATTTGTTTTTTTTTCTCAGTCGTGCTTTTGATAGGGCTTGGCATAAAGGTATAAGCCAGATTCTCAGACAATTTGGCAAAGAAGGGAAATTATTGTCTTGGCTCCAAAAGTACTCACAAAATCGTGAACAAAGAGTAGTTGTTAATGTCCAGCCTTCCACATGGACAAATATTAGTGCAGGCGTGCCTCAGGGATCCATCCTTGGTCCCTTGTTGGTTTTAATTTACATATATGGTTTGGCATCTATAGTTGAATGTAATATTGGCATGTTCCTAGACGACACATCATTGTTCCTAACTGTTGATCATGGGAATGAAGACATAGCCACAATGACCCTGAAAAGTGATCTCGGAGCAATAGCTACATTGGCCAATCAGTGGTTCATAAAAATTAGTAAAAGAAAAACTGGACTGCTGACGATCAGTAAATCTAAACTAAATTTTTTACCTGTGTATTTAAATGGCCACAAAATTGAGAAACTTGAGCATCACAGGCATTTAGGTGTAATTTTTAACAAAAAAGGAACTTAGGAAAATCATATAAATTCGATTTATGTTTCGGCGATGAAAAGGGTAGGTTGCTGCGTAAACTGAGTTACTTCTTAAACAGGAAAACAATTGAAAATTGTATTTTACCTACATACGACCTGTTATGGAATACACTGAAGTCCTCTGGCACGGCTGCACTGACCAGCTAAGGTCAATGTTAGAGCGTGTAAACCTGGCGGCTGCAAGGGCAGTGACTGGCGCAACGCGTCACGCTTCAGGCAGACTTTTATATGAAGAGACTAAATGGGAGAGCTTAGCGCAACAACGGGAAAAACACAAATTGACATTCATGTAAACAATTGTTAACGGTTTATCTACATCATATCTAAGCGATCACCTCCCCACGAACAGTCCAACGACCTACAATTTGAGAAACGGAAATGATATTCCGGTAACTCTGTGTAGAACTATGACGAGACAAAAATCATTCTTTCCGGCCAACAGCATTATGGAACTCTCTGGATATTAGCATAAGGAACGCAAACAGTATCTCCCAATTTAAGACTAAGCGGAACAATTCCACCTCAAAGGTTCCAAGTCACATCCAATGCGGCATTCTAAGAGGTCAGGTACTGCACGCTCAACTCCGCACGTCCTCTAGTTCACTGAACGACCACCTTTTCAAACAAAATTTAATAGACTCTCCCCGGTGTTCCTGTGGTTACGTTAGAGAAACCACAAGGCCTTATCTTTTGATTGCAACCGTTATTCTTGTGCTAGAGCAACACTAGTAAGTCAGCTACCTAACCACATTAATCTAAACATCAATAATCTACTATACGGCGACACCAGCCAACCAGAGAGTGTAAACATTCACTTACTTAGAATAAAAATACTGATAATAATAATAATAATAATAATAATAATAATAATAATAATAATAATAATAATAATAATAATAATAATAATAATAATAATAATAATAATAATAATAATCTGCTCAGCGGGGTCTGGTAGCCTGACAGAACTCCGTAAGTTCCTGAAACATTTGTTTGGAACTGAATCATTTCTGCACGAAATGCTACCCGACAGGTCATATAATTCCTTGAAGGTCGTGTTTCTTCTGACTTCATCCAAAGTGTCGCGGGTATAGACGACGTTGCGCTTATTCTACAGGATGTTCTTGATGATCAGTATAGCGTGAGTAGGAACATTAAATAGACAAGAACAAAATACACAAATGAATATAAATCCTGCGCCGGCATGATACTTATTATCCCTTATGTTCCAATCGCTAAAAATACACCTTAATAAGTGGCATCATAAAGATAGTGTAAACTCACTGGCTGAAGCGAAAAGACCTTTACAACGTATAATGAATCAGTTCCCAATATGACGGTCTTTAGTTTATACATGCCATAAGGAGGTTCCTGTTAGTCAAATTTTACACAAATTTGTCCACGTTTTTAAAGAAATGTTTGCGACCACAATAGAAGAGTAATCTCAATATGTTCAACTGGTACAGGATATCCACCAAGTGACAGACTGGCATGTGCAACGAGCAACGTATTGAATCGAAAGCATCATATCGTATGCTTTTTCATATTTCTTAAAAGTGCATATATCCTGCTGACACTTTCATGCATTTTAAGTGCATGGAGGAAACCGGTATCTGGCGCTAATCCTTATATATCTCTGGTCATTGCCAGCCAGTTTGTAAGAAGTACAAACATATTTGGCAAGTGGGCTATGTTTGTCCTAAAATGGTCATTTTCTTTATTTCCAAGAATTTTGCGATTCCTGATTTTTATTTCCCATAAAGTATCAACCAGACGTCAAGGATACATGACCAAAATAATATTTTACATATGTCTTGGTTCTTGGTATAAATTATAAGTAAAATGATTTATTCACAGGTGTTGGAATGACAGCCCCACCCCCACCCCCACCCCCAAAAAAATTGATTCAGTGTTTTCGGTGCGCAAAAAACTGATAATATTCCCATGTTGTACGTTAGTTGTTTTACAGGATATTTCTCTTTGTTTCTTGCTTCCTTTATCTTCCTTTCTTTCTTTTCTTTTGATCTTCTTTTTGTCCAATTTGATCCCTTTTCCCTATTTGCCGTCTTATTGTCGTTAAATTTTCTTCTCTTGTTTATTTCTGTCCTTGCTCCACGTTAGCTTTATTCGTCGTACTTTCTTTCGCATTAGGTTTATCTGAAAGTGGAAAACTATATCAGGCTGGGCATTTAAATTCAACACCATTAGTTAGGCTACTGTTGTTGTTGTTACTTGGTAATAAATTGCCCCCATGTTCATGGATTAATCATATGGCCCTGACTGCTTTAATATATCCTGCAGGCCCAAGCATTTAGTCACCCGGGTCCAGACAGGTTTACTTTGTAAATTTTGTTAAAAATTGAAGAAAAATACAAAACAACGCAAATTATGAAAATTAAATATATTAAGAGTATAACCACTTGACAAACATAATGGTCACCCGCCCGAAGCACACCCACACACACTTAAAATCGAACCTGATTGACAGCCTTGGAGGTTCAAATAAGATAATAAAGAACAAATTTGCTTAAACCTTCTGCAAAAACATTCCCACCACTTTTCAAACGGATCTGTCTTTTGTTGTTGTTGTTGTTGTGTTGTTGTTGTTGTTGTTCTTGCTGTTGTTGTTGTTGTTGCTTGTGTTTGTTTGTTTGTGTGTGTGCTTGTGTTTGTTTGGTTTTTTTCCCCTTTTGTTTTATGTCTTTTGTACCTTTTCTGCACAGAAGTGAAGAATAGCAAAGCCATGCAAAAAAAGTTTAAAATTAAAAAAAAAAACTTTACATGTTGAGCACACAGTGTGATCTCTGCTATTGCAGACCAATTGGCAGACATTTTTAGGGAAAATATTTCTTTGCTTGGGTTTTGGCAACTGGTCATAACATTGATAAATCACTAATGCATGATCATGTGAACATACCTTGTAAATACCCATTCAAGGTAATTCCCCTTCAAGTTTCAAATTGATTCAGCAAACAGTCATGATGGGTTAAAAATGTGTTGACAGACAGACGACTGACTATCCTATAAGTCATGCAGTTGTTCATGAGCTAAAATGTACCAACCTGACTAAACAAACCAAATTAAAATATTTCCATCTCTGGTTGTTTTCAAAATAAAGGCAAAAGATTAAAATACACACAATTTTGAAAACATGCGGAATACCCAAGGAATTACATCTGTAGGCGCTCTCGGCAGACGTTAGAGGCAATGCAAGAGAACACGAGTGTTTTTTTAAACCAATATAGGTTGAACCAAATGCGGGATTGATATATAACAAATGATGCTAATAACGATAAGAACCTGTTTGTGTCATTACTTCCGTCAGCATGAATTACTGATTTTCATAATACCACGACAGGAATAATGAAAAAAAAATGTCGTGGTAAAAAGAATATTGACTGAATTTGGAAACTGGAAATTAGTTTTATCCTTCCGGGAAACATAACAGTAGATAGTAAAGTTATGGTTAAAAAGACGTATTTGATGCCACCATTGTATTTGGACTATTCACGACTCCAAGGTTGCAGTCCCATTGTGAATCCTTCCCTTAAACAGGAACTCTGCTTTGGGGCTTTGGTCTCACTGAACGTCTATTCAAAGTATAGGTCTCTTGACTTTTCAACCAATTTTTAATGTACTTCAATCTGATGGGGTGGCGGCCTTCAGCTTTCACAACATCATAAAGTTATTGTGGATTCGAAAAATTCACTGGTCTATTTGGACTGTAATAGAGCTGGGCTAGATAGTCATCCCTCCTAGCACAAAATTACTACTGAAGAGAATGCATTCTACTTATTGAAAATATCACAGTAATTCCAACTCGATGAGGTATGGTAGAATAATGCTTTCTATTTGAGTGATCTTTGTGATCCCTGTCATAATTACTTTTCCCGTTCTAAAACAGTTAAAGTGCCCTCCGTCTATCTTGACCATGGCTACAGAAAACAGTTCTGGTTCACATTGAGCACTCAAGGCATTTGCCAATGCAGTCAAGTTGAGATGTTTACTCAAGGTATGTACCGCTGACATGGTGACCACGTGTATCTTAGAGATGTATGGCATAGCCAGCTTTCTTGATCAGTCGGGCATGCCGACTCGCTCTCTTCTTGGCTTCTGGGATACTAGAAGCGGGTCCATTGCACATCATTTTACCATGTCTGGAGAGCATGCAGCAACCGCCGACCTTTTCATGTCGACAAATGAAACAATCATGTTTATAAGGATTGTACTCCACATCCCTTGAGATAGAAGCCAAGTGTTTCAAATCGATCTCAGACTGGAGTTCAGTCATGCATACCACATTCATTGAGTGAACCATGTTGTCCTTGCAAAGTCTGAAGCTCAAATGATGATTCTCTAAGTGCTGATTCCTATTTATTTGAAAGGCTGAAGTTACACCCAGTGCAATCAACTAGAATTTCTGCAAAATGCAGATGGTTCCTCTTACATACACACACATACATGATACACACACATGCACAAACATATATGTGAATCCAACTTAGGGTCTTTGAATCAGGCATCTACCTCGGCATTAAAATGTTGCATAATACTTTTTAAGTGTAAAACCATGTATTTTTGGAACAAGTTCGATAAATAAAAAAGCAACTTTAGTTATCGCCTGTTATATTCTACACAGTTTTCAATGTTCATTATTTCAGTCAAGCAAGTCACAACATTCATTAATACAATATCCATATAGATAAATAATGCACATCATTTTTATTGTTGATGGACTGTCAAATGAACATTAAAAACATCAATTATGAGCAACAACATACAAAAAAATATATAACATGTCCCATGTTGCTAAGGTCTGTTCATTTGAAATTTAATGTTTGACAACCTTGTAATGTCCATCGGCTCAAGTACTGCAACAATTGTCTAACACATATCGCTTGTCATCATAAGGAGACAATCCAATTTTATTGATTTCAATCGTATAAAGGCAATGTTCAAAGCTGCATATTTGTGTCATGTAAGCCCTACTATTCTGTTCTTCCATCATACACTGTTTGTAATGCTCATGTGTTATGTCCCTCTTCATAGTCCATTTCTTGATACCCTTGGCTGTTTTCTTACTGTTGTCCTGTTCATCTGCTTTTTAGGAACTAGATTTTGAACCTGAGTCTGGCATATTCCTGTGGGGGGACACCTGCTGTCTCATCTTTCATTTTTCCTATGACTTTCTTGTTTATCGTGTCATATAGGGATGAGACTGGGGAAAATTACTGAAGTCGTACAAGTCAGCATCTTCACCCATGTTGGCATAGAGGTCCTCTGTCTGTATTTCGTAACACAATGAATTTTGTGGCTGTTAACAAAAGTTTAGCTCTTGACCTGTACTTGGCTTTCACATGGTTGTAATGAAAGTTGTACATGATGATCTTTGACAGGTCTAAGATGGTAAAGCCCAAGTAAATGGGTCGATTGAGGTGGAGAACAGTTAGGCTGAGATGGACGGCAGCCAAGTCCGAGCAAAAGATACGGAATGATAGGACATTTGGTTTGGCTATCAGTGTTTTCAGTGGTTTAGGGTTGTTGATCAGTTCCATGAGTTTATAGAAATCATTTTGAAAACTCATTGGTGGCTTGTTTACGTTTCTCTGTATTGAAGTCGATATAGGGCTCGAGCCATGCACTCTGTTGAAAGCAAGCGCACAGTGAATCTTTAGGGGTATTCCCTTTTCTAAGGAGCATTTCAGGTTCCTGTAGTGTATCACATACCGTGACTTATCATACAAATTTGGAATGATTTTCATCAAAAAAATTAGTTGACTGGGACCCAAATTCGGCTTCTTCCAAAGATTTCGGGAATAGGGTGATATCATATTGGATGTCACTACCAGATTCTCTGCTGCCAGTGGATAGCCACTGTGTAAGTGGTGCAGGTGAGTGGGATACTCAAGGTCAACTTCTAACACGTAGCCTTTATCCGCACCATCGGGGACTCAAGTGATCCCTACTCAGCCATGTAAAGCCATGAGTGGCCAAAGACTCAGACATACCTGTTTCCATACAAATTGTTAATATCTAATAAAGTTATACAACTATGCGACTTTTTTGGATCATAGTCTTCAAGATATGGATTATTGGCTTTGCTGTAACGATTTGAAATCGACGAGATCCCGCTGCGAATCCCTTAGTCCATAAATAAATGCATGTCGGGATCAGTGAAAAGTTCTAGATTCATGCCAGTCAATTTAAGACAAGCATCCCAAGCCAGTCCACGGGCTGTATAGAAGTGGCATGCGGGTAAACCATAGGATAGCATACACACATTGCGGAAATGTTTAAAGACGTCGGCGAGAAGCAGCTTATCTGTCTTGAGATAAAGATCATGATAATCACCCATGTTCTTCATGGCAAATGTACAGCTAAGGATATAAATAACCACATAGCCATCTGTATTTTACTCCTCATGTTTGTGTGCCAACAACACATACTGTTTTTCTAGGAATTCTTTCTTTCTTTCTTTTTTTCTTTCTCTGTTTGTTTCTTTGTTTCTTTCTTTTTCCTCTTTCATTCTTTCTCTCTCTCTTTTTTATTCCTTCCTTTGTTTGTTTGTTTGTTTGTTCTTTCTTTATAGACCAATGTGTGCAACATTTCATTTGAAAAGTATTTCTACGTAAAAACTCCAGATTTCGCATGGTTAGGCTTCCATACATGAAGTCTTGCTTTTTTGCAAAGAAGTTTAAACGGTTTTGAAAATTATGCAAATTAGGGCCATTTGAAAATTTAAATCTTTAATATCTTCAAAATTATAATAGGTACAGGTAAACAATCCAACTTCAATCAATATGTTTGAAACACTGCTCATTTTTGTAATTTACCTATGACATATAAAGGTCAAAGGTCAAGGTCATTTTGGACCTTTGAACTTTTTATCTAGCCATAACTTAATCAATTTGTATCCAATTTTGATCATGTAGGGCCAAATTGTAGGTATTGTAACACTGCACTTTTTTGTCCTTTACATGTGCCTCTAGAGGTCAAAGATCTAGGTCATTTGGACCTTTGTAATTTTCACCTATGCATAGCTCGGTCAATTTTTATCCAATTTTCAGCATGTTGGGCTCAAAGTGTACCTACTGAAAAACTACACATTTCTGTACTTTGTAATGACCTTTAAACATCAAAGATCTAGGTCATTTGGACCTTTGAATTTTTATATAGCCATAACACGGCCAATTTTCTCCAATTTTCATCATGGTGGACCCAAGTTGTAGCAGTTGTAACACTGCACTTGCTTGTAATTTACATATGACATCTAAATGTTAAAGGTTAATGTCATTTGGACCTTTGAAAATTTCATCCAGTCAAAGGTCAGCCAATTTTCATCCAAATCTAACCATGTTAGACTCAGAGTGTAGGTACTGCAGCATTTCACACTTTTGTAAGAAACTGTAACCTCTAAAAGGCAAAGGTCAAGGTCATCTGACCCTTTGAAAGTTTCATCTTGCATAAATTGGTCAATTTACATCTGATTCGGTTAATGCTGGGCTGAAATTTTGGGTTTTGTAACACTGTGCATTTTTGCAATTTACATGTGACCTGTAAAGATTGAAAGTCAAGTTCATTTGGATTTTGCAATTTTCATCCAGCCATGAGCTTCATGGAATACGAAGTACCACAGGGCAAAACTTGTAGCCCGTAATATTTACAACTTTTGAAGGCACATAGGCAGATCTGCTTTGAGGCAAATCTTCCCTTCTGGTTCAAAGACTGTGTTTCTTCACGCGATTCATTTACCAAATCAAAATGGACGCAATTCCTCTCTATTTATATTTCAGTGTTCTTTTCGCTGCAATGAGAACATAATAAATAAGAAAAGAATGCAATGAACTTAGGGGGTTGTTTTTCGTTTCTTTGTTTGCATAGAAGCCCGGTTGACGTCTTTATGACATGTCAAAAAATATATTATATGAGTTTCATGTACCAGCTGCACGACCGTCGTGAGGAAAGCTCGTAGCGAAAACTAATTATGTATATCAAGATTTGACAATGCTTGGTTGAGGACCCCAATTTCATGAAAGACTGCTGCGCTGCACTTTTTAACGATATTTGCAGTTTTTCGTAAGCATTCTCGTTAGTAGTAAAGTGTTTGCACCTTCAGGCAGTAGTGGATAAAACAGCGGGAAAGGATACAGGGATTGGTTGGCAAGTAATCTGCACTGCTATGCAGAATACCTGTAAAACGATGGAATTTGCCATTATTATCATTAGTAATAATGTGCTTCTCTTCTGTGATCAAAGGACTCGTTTACTTCAACAACCCAGGTTGTATGGGCTCTCAAGGGATTTTCTGAGTGCAAAAACAAGACCAATATACACATGTATTTGTTTTTTGTCCTGTCTGCTTAATGCCACTCTGACATCAGTCAGTCTACCTTTCTGTTAATAAACCGGTAAATTGCAAACGTACCACATGTGTTGAGGTATATTACAGTTACGCTCGCATTCAAGTTAACAAACGCCAAACGCACCAACATTTCCCAAACGTTTCCCAAACACTTTCAGTGAAAGTCAAACGTTTTGCAAACGCGTAGCAAACACTTTGCAAACACTTTCCAAATGCTTTACAAACACTTTGCCAAAAGCTTCCAAACACTTTTCCAAACGCTTTCACACACTTTGCCGAACACGTTTGGCGAAAGCCGAACGTTTTCAAACACTTTTCCAAACGTTTTCAAACACTTTACACTTTGCGCCAAATGTATGTGATACATGTACATGTACACTTGGTAATCTAATTCTAATGACATGAATATTTTTTAACAAGTGTCTAAAAAGCTTATCAGCAACTATTTCGGAGTAAATTTATAGGCAATACCATGATCAGATCATGAATCATGATCTGATCATGATATTGCCTATGGATTTACTCTGAAACAGTTTTTGAAAGATGAATTATTCATGATATCTTAAATGAAGAATTAAGTCTTTAATTAATTTTAGTCGAATTTAACACTTGGCTAAACGTATTTGGATCGTGTTTTACATAAATATATACAACCTATAAATTAATAACCCTCCGCTTAAATAATTTAATGGTGTACCCATACTTTTTTAGGTAATTTAAAGATACGCACATGTATGTGTAGCATAATCCTTTGATTACATCATGTGTAAAGATGAGCAGAGTTGGAGCCCATGCTAGACTGCACATGGGCTGAATGTGACACAAAGTCAAAAAGTGCATTTCACAGAAAGGATCATGAGTGGTCTTTCCTGTCCCTGTTAGGACCCTCCTGACCATTGATTTTTCTCACCATACCTGTGTAATGTGGCCAGAAACTGTGCCAATCATGGGTATAAAGGCATGGGGTTTTCTCTGTCAGCTATGGATTCGCCATCACTGGTCAAACTGTAAACATCACCATGCCAAGGCTATCCAAAATGGACAGGGCAAGAGCCATAGGTCGCATTGAAGCCAGTGAAAGTTGCACAGCTGTCGCACAGGCAATAGGTGTGAACCACAAATCCATCAATGAGTTGTTGAGAAAATTCCGAAAGACAAATGATTTACCACGCCCAGGAAGGCCAAAGCTGACCACCATGCAACAAGACCGTTTCATCGTCAATGCAGCACTGAGGAGTAGAAGCCGCACAGGTCCTGATATTCAGAGCCAGCTGGAGAGAGCCAATCCTCACCAAAGACGCATGTCCATCCAGACTGTTCGTAACAGACTGCATGCTGCTGGTTTAAGGTCCCGGAGCATGGTGAAAAAGCCGCTTCTTACCCCACGTTACAAGGTTGCTCGGTTGCAGTGGACAAGAGAACATGTCCGTACAAAACATGCAGAAAGGAGCAATGTTCTCTTCACTGATAAGTGTCGCTTTTCCACGTGTTCGTGCATGGAGACGGCGAGGGGAGAGACACGCTGCTTGTTGTGTTCAGCCCACAGTTGCATATGGAGGGGGCAGCATGATGGTCTGGGCGGGCATCTCTGCTAATGGCAAGACATACCGCGTCATCATGGAAGGAACAATGACAAGCAGACGGTACATAACGGATGTCTTGGAACCCCATGTTATTCCATATATCGGTGTCATTGGAGAAAACTTCATGGTGATGCACGACAATGCCAGGCCACATGTTTCAGCTGTGCTTCGTGATTTCCTGGATAGTGAGAGTGGTGAGGTGATGGAATGGCCAGCATGCTCACCTGACCTCAACCCGATTGAGCACCATATTAAACAACATAGCTGTCGTGAAATAAGCAAAAATATACATTTGCTTGAGACTGTTTAAAAGTTACCTGTTATCATCACTCTCTTTACCCTCCTTGGTTATAGACATAGCAATTTATAATGCTACAAATGTCTTGGCATTCTGAATCATATGATGTTTTGCGTACTTGGAAAAAACATTTGTCATGAATGGGTGTACAACTTGTTTTTAATGCACGGTGCTGTAATGTTTAAGAGGAAACTGTACAATATGCAAACTTCTGTTTCTATTTGGAATAGGAAGTTGAGGTAGCTGTGTTTTTCCTAGTTTCGTAAGTATGGGTAACACCCGGTCAGCCATAAAGATTATGGAAGTATATCTAGAACTTTCAAAATATATCGTAATTTGAAGAGTGTGTCTGTGTGAGCGTAAGATTTTTCGTGACACATAGGTCGACTACAGATTATTTAAAATTAAAGATCTGAGCGCATGAATAACCCCAGCAAAGAATACCTTAATTCAAATGAGGCAACATAAAGAATTGTACATCGTCTGTAAAGTGTGTAACGGTAGATATGTGTGTACATTTTTGAAAACATCTGTTAGCTTTGATAAATTATTACCTACATATGTAATATTTGATTGTCAATTTCATTTTGCATCAAAATTTATGCCAAAATAATTAAATTCGGGTACTTTTGATATTGAACAATCAGTTATCTTTAAATCGAAAGTAAACTTAGTTTTATGTTGGGGAAAAATATCATGTATTCAGTTTTTGCTATGTTTGAAGACAACTTATTTATTGCTTGCCAATCATGTATATTTGTCAGTTCGTCTGATATATTTTTGGATAGAGACCTACCAAAATTATGTGTGAATGCAGAGGTGTTAAAGGAATAAATGGGGTTTATCAAAGTCGTATCGTCCACACAAAGAATAGAGTCACATTTAGATGATGCAAGGTGTATATCGTTAGTTTAGATGATGAACAAAAGGGGGCCACGGATGGACCCTTTGGGCACCCCTGCTGTTAGTGGTCGGAGGCTAGAACATTCATCTTCAAAAGAAACATATTAGAATCTGTGTGTGAGGTAACTTTTGAACCACGTCAATGGGGTACCAGCAATGACATAATAATTGAATTTGTGGAACATAAATTGCTGGCATAAAGTGTCAAAAGCCTTGGACAGGTCTAAATAAACACTGATTGGTAACTTTCCAGAATCTAAAAATTAAGAACCTTGTCGACGAATTCTAGAGCATAAGTCTCTGTAGAATGAGAACGAGTAGTACTGACTTTTGTAAAACAAGTTTTTGGATACAAAATAATGATAATAGCTTTTTCCAAAACCGTTGATGGACCCTTTGGGCACCCCTACTGTTAGTGGTAGGAGGCAAGAACATTCATCTTCAAAAGAAACATACTAGAATCTGTTCTGTGTGTGAGGTAACTTTTGAACCACGCCAATGGGGTACCAGCAATGAAATAATAATTGACTTTGTGGGACATAAAATGCTGGCGTAAAGTGTCAAAAGCCTTGGACAGGTCTAAATAAACACTGATTGGTAACTTTCCAGAATCTAAAAATTAAGAACCTTGTCGACAAATTCTAGAGCAGAAGTCTCTGTAGAATGAGAACGATTAATAATGCCTTTTGTAAAACAACTTTTTACATACAAAATAATGATAATAACTTTTTCAAAAACCATTGATAATGCCGGCAGTAAAGAAATCGGCCTGTAATTGTCCCACAGCGTAGCATCATCTTTTGTTTGTAAAGGCAGAACTTTGGCAATCATAAGTTTTTGTGAAAAAGGTCAGGCACTCAGTGACTGATTTTTGATCGTAGTGAGCGGTTTAATATGGACGGAATGATACCTTTCAAATGCTTCGCTGACAGGTCGTCAAGCCCAGTACTAGCTTTCGGCTTAAATTGTTTTGAAATCTCTATAATATGATCCTCATTTACCAGCCGAAAAGAGAAATTTTGCTGTATATTTTGAGTAAGATGGGATGTGAGTGGCTGTATGTTAGACTTATGAATTTAACCAGCTAAATTAGGGCCAATATTTGTGAAAAAAGTTTTAAAATCAGCTGCTGTTTCACATTCATTTGTAACTTTGTTGTAATTTATGAGGGCAAATTGGGCGAACCTTTTTAAAATTTTTATTTGCATTAAATAAAACTTCGAGAGTATCCCATGTTTTTCTGATATCGCTTTTAATTTTGTGAATTGAGAATATTACTGTTACTGTAATATATATATATATATATATATATATATACATATATTATTTATTTTATGGGAAATACTATAGAAAATATTGTCCATAAGTGTAGCACGGAGTTCCAATAGTCCAGTCGCTAGAGTAAGTTGTAGGTTCAGGTAATTATTAAGTATCAAATCTAGATAATCAATATATTTCTTTCTTGTAATATTTAAACGATTAATATCAAAATCACCAGCAATGATTATGTCTGACGTCTCGGCGCTGATTATGGCTTTAAAAGGCTTCATGGTGGCCCGTAGATGTTGCAGAGAGTTATGGTCAGTGCTCCAGTGCATATTCTCGCCGCTTCAAACTGGACAGCCTATAGAGCTTTCGATAAGCCAATGCCATCATTATAAAAAAATCGTGCGTCTGTACTGAATTGGCCGCACTTTACAGAGATATAATTTTGCGGGAGCCTGACGTTTTGATCCCTTACTGTAAAGTTGTTTCCTTAAAGAAAAGTAAATGGGTGTAGTCTTAATGGTTTCAGCAGTTTCTTAGTATGGTTACAAGCGGCCACTAGTATCAGTTATTAAAATACACCCTAGTATCAGATTCCCTAGCTTGGGTGCCTTGTGCACAAGTGAGACAACAGGGTTTGTTCCCGCCAAATGAAACAGTTGGAGCCTAGATCTGGGAGAGTGCAGACCATGTTTCTGTCCTGTCTATAATTTGCCGCCCAGACGTGTGGATTTATATCATTTGGCCTGCTTGGAGAGCCCACAGTCTGTAAGTATTTCAGTGTTTAATTATCATCTTGCATTTATGAATTTGCCATTTTACGTGATTTGTACTTTAATTGCTGAGTATATATGTCTTTTATTTAGGTTTGCTGTGCCTATATGTTTATAGGTCGAACCGTCATTGGCCATTCATCATTGACATTGGTCATCGTTACTTACACGTTTATTGGTAGTCATTACCTGATTATAGGACTTGTGTGATCTATGATGAGTATCGTACAACTGTGAAATGCTACATTGCTGTGACTGATCAAATAAAAATATCGCTCCACTCATTGCAACAAGATAGCGTCCTGTCGAGTTACTTCTCCCCTGCTTGGCGTGAAATCCTTATCAAAGCTCTCCATTTACCCAAGTAACAAGTTATGCTTGCATTTGTTACAGCAGTTTGACAGACTTTGGAGAATTATATACATGGAGTAATCAGCAAATAAGCAGTTTATGACCTTTTAGTAACCAGGACTAAACGTTTATCTATGCTGGATTAGCAGAGTTCATTGAGAGTTCTTTGTTCTCGGATTGGGCAAGCAGCAGATTCCCGCCAGCTACCATGGCAGCTAATAAGGACCAGGATGGTGTGGAGGTCCCGGCTCCGGCAGAGTTGAGGAAAATGAGAGCTTCTGCCAAACAAAGTGTGACAATAAGAGTAACAGCTCTAAATAAGATCATGTCACAAGAAAGCATTAACACTGCCCTTATCAAGGAAAAGATAGCTGAATTAAAGGAAGCTGCAAAAAGATTTGAAGCTGCGTATGAAGCATATCTTCCCCACAAAGGTGGAGAAAAAGACCAGCCAAATTATCTGATTGACGTAAGAGACCTAATTACCACGTGCCTTCAGAAAGCAAGCAAATATGTAAATGATGGACTGACACTGCCTGCCCCCCCCCCCCCCAAGAGTAAGTATGGCTATGTGCGGTCAACTGCCAGTCAACATAAGCTAGCGGCAGCCAAAAGGGCAAATATCAAAATGAAGGCAGAACTTCTAAAATATAAACAGGAGCTGGAGACAAAGCTGAACCAACAGGCTGAGAGGTCTCAGTTAGAAGTTGAGTCTGCCAAAAATGAAGGCAGGACGGAGGTTCTCAAGGAGATAGAACAGGAGGAAGCTGATGACATGAGCATTAATGAAGCATTGGTGAATGGTTGCCATGACGATGGAGACATTTTGTTAACTTCCACATTGCAGCCCCAAGCCCCAGTGCCAGCATGGCTGAATGATAAGCGTAATGAACATCTTGATATTCCCAGTATGGACCAGGCCATGCTGTCAGTGAATAGGGACAGCCAAAAGCAACAAAAACAATTTATCTCCATGATGCAACTTCCCAAGCCAGAACTTTGCAATTTTGATGGAGACCCCTTGAAGTTTTGGACATTTATTTGCTCCTTTGATAACCTATACACAGAGGAGGTGAGTGACAGATGCAAACTTGTGCATTTTTTGTCGTCATGTTCAGGCAAGGCTCGTAGCCTAATTGGATGCTGTATGGCGATGGAGCCTATTAGAGGCTATCATCGGGCCAGATAATTGCTTAATGAGAGGTTTGGTAATGATTGGGATCTGGTACAGAACTGGGTGCAGGCTATAACAGATCGGCAGGCAATAGAACCAAATGATAGCCGAGCATTGCAAAGTTTTGCTGATCAACTGGTAGAGTGTCTAGAAATTCTGAATTCTTTCAATAAAAACATGAAATCAGTAATCAGTCCAACCTGGTAAAAATCATGATCAAATTGCCATTTTATCTTAAAAACAAATGGAGATCAAGTGTAAGAAAGATCAAATTGGGGCTCAAAGTTGTCCTGATTTCTATGATTTGGTGCTGTTTGTAGTGCATTCAGCACAAGAAAGCTTGTGACCCTGTATTTGGCCTAACTAATGACAAAATGACCAGCAGCAGTAATCAAGCAGCTGGGCAAGGGCCAAAGACTAGGAGAAGAGTATTTGTGACAAATACTGAACGTGTAGAGCCCTCTGACAGTGTGTCAAAGTATAAATCTCAAAAACAAAAGTGTGTACTCTGCCCAGCAGAGCATTGGTTATACAAATGTCAACAATTCAAGGATATGAGTCCTAATGACAGATTTAAATTTGTAAGGGACAACAAGCTCTGTGATAATTGCCTGCGCACAGGCCATAGAGCTAATAAGCGTGGACTGTCGTTTACATGCAATGCAAATGGTTGTAGCAAGAGACACAATCGACTGTTACAAATTGAACAGGTAAATGAACCACAAGGTAACAAGGTACCAAAAACAGTTGATTCAGGTGATACCAAATGCAACACTCACGCAACAGGGGTTGGTGTTCAAAGGGTTGCATTGCCAAGTGTTTAGTTAAGGTCACGACCCTAGGTGGATGAAGATTTATTACTACATATGCCCTGTTAGACAGCGGCTCAGATAGCACCTTCTGTTCTGCTTATTTGGCAGAACAACTTGGGGTCAAAGGTAAGAAGCAAAAGGTATCCATGAGTACAATGAGCTGTACACGCAATATCATGGAAATAGAGACAGTGCAGATAAAGATCAGTGATGCTGACAGCAAAAGGATTCAGATTGTACTGCCAAGAGTGTATGTAAAACCCCAGATGTGTATCAGTGAAGCGTGTATAGCTTGCGAGGTAGATATAGTTAAATGGCCTCACCTTGATGGAATTAGGCTGCCTGAGATACAAGCAAGAGAGGTAAATCTGCTTATTGGATAGGACGTCCCACATGTAATGATACCGGAGCAGGTTATTTCAGGCCCAGGTAATGCCCCATATGCATTCAAGATGGCACTAGGCTGGACGCTCAATGGCCCACTGACCTCTCATCAGGGGTCATCAGAAATTAATTCCAATTACCTGCAAGCTTAGAACCTAGATGCTCAGTTACGTAGGTTTTGGCATGTGGAAGATGCATAAAACGCATACAGCAGTCATAAGAGGGGATGGTCGATGGAAGACCATAAAGCTATTTCTGTGTATGATTAATCCATCAAAAAAAATTATGGACATTTTTAGCTAGCTATACCATTCAGATCGGAAGCACCTCAATTTCCAAATAACATAGAAGCAGCCAAGAATAGGCTTAGGTCTCCAAAGAAAAGACTCCTCAAAGATGAGTCCTTTTATCAAAAATATAAAGTTGAAATGCAAAAGCTTTTGGATGAGGGCCATGCAGAAGAGGTGCTTGATCATGAGATAAACAGGCAAGACAACAAGCTTTTGGTATCTTGCTCATCATGCTGTGGAGCACAGTCATAAACCTGACAAATTAATGGTTGTATTCGATTGTGGGGCTGAGTACAAGGGTGTGTCCCTAAACAAAAATGTTTTACAGGGGCCAGATCTCACAAATAATCTTGTTGATGTATTATTGCGGTTCAGAGAGTGTGAGATAGCAATAATGAGTGACATTTCTAGCATGTTTTTTACAGGTGAAAATAGCACCTGATGACAGGGCTGTAGTTATATTTTTGTGGTGGCCTGATGGTGATCTTAACCATAACCCCAGAGTGTATAGAATGACAAAACACCTTTGCGAATTAATATGGTAACCTGCCTGTGCAAATTATGCTCTGAGGAGGACAGCAGAAGGTTGTCCTACTGCTGTCACAGAAGCTATATGTCAGAGTTTCTATGTGGATGATTTTGTGAAAAGTGTTGATAACGAAAGTAAAGCCATAAAATTGGCTCATGGTGTATCTGAAGCATTATCCCAGGGGGGTTTCCATTTAACAAAATGGTTAAGTAACTCCAGGGAAGTGTTAAAATGTATACCTGCTTCTGAACATGCAGGTAAGTTGAAAGAAATTGATTTACATGGCAACGATACTCTTCCTATTGAGTCTGCCCTAGGGGTCCACTGGAAAGTGGGATCCGACCAGCTGGGGTACAATGTAAAAAAGAATACCACACCATTGGCCAGGAGAGGTATTTTAAGCATAGTCAGCTTGGTATACGGCCCCCTTGATGTGGTCATTCCTTTTTTATTGAGAGCAAAACAGCTCCTACAACAGTTAAATAAACAGAGTCTTGGTTGGGATGAGCCTATACCTGTGGATATTGCCAATCAGTGGCAATCCTGGCTCACAGACTTTCCAAAACTACGGGAAATGATGATACCAAGGTGTTGTGTATCTAATGTTGTTGATCGTTGGACCGCTAGATACGATCTGAGCCACTTCATGGATGCAAGCTTATCCACATGTAGCTACTTACGAGCTGTTGATAGGCATGGTCATGTGACCTGTGCTTTGATATATGCTTGTTCAAAGCTGGCACCAATCACACAAATGACTGTTTCTAGACTGAAGCTGGTTTCTGCTACAGAAAGCATAAAATCTGACAAAATGCTAAGGAGAGAGTTGACTCTCCCATTGCAGAAGTCAAGTTTTTGGACAGACAACATGATTGTGTTATCACATATTGCCAATGAGACTAAGAGATTTCATGTGTTTGTGGCAAATAGGGTGACGCAAATAAGAGACCACACAACTCCAGACCAGCGGTTTCATGTCAGCACTTCAATCAATCCTGCTGACATGGGGAGTCGCTCAGCATCTGCATGTGATTTATTAGACTGCCAAAGCTGGCTAGAGGGGCTGGCGTTTCTCACCCAAGCAGGTGAGACATGGCCACAGCCTGTGCCACCTAGGCCTCTTCAGTGTGACGATCCTGAGGTAAAACGAGACACAGCATCATGTAACGTTGTGACCTCACATGAACCATCTGTCTTAGAAACACTTATTGATAAGTATTCTAGTTGGTACAAACTGAGACGGATTATTGCTTGGCTGCTCAGAGTTAAGCAATTAACGAAATTGAAAGTTGAAGCAAAAAGTTGCTGGCACAAGATTCAAGCCAGACACAAGACTTGCTTCAAATCGTTCTGTGCGTGAAGTAAAATGTACCGAGCAAGAAATATTGAGATTTGTACAGTATGAGTGTTTTGCTGAAGACATCAAGTCCCTAACAGACAAAGGCCAGTTCCACACAGGTAGTCAGATAAGAAAGTTTGACCCTATCATTGACCAAGGGATGTTGGAAGTTGGTGGTCGTTTAAAGAACGCACCTGACATATCAACAGACCAAATTCATCCCATTATATTGCAAAAGGGACACAAAGTTGTATCTCTCATACTTTGGGAAGTCCATGAATTCAAAAGGACAAGTTGGGACCGGACATACTCTTGGTCTTTTGAGAGAGCAGTATTGGCCCACTCTTGGACGAAAAACTGTGAGTAATGTACTGAATGCATGTGTGACATGCAAGAAGGTACATGGTCCCACTGGCAAGGCCAAGATGGCTGACGTGCCTGCAGACAGAGTCACAGCAGAGCTACCAGCTTTCTCTTCTGTAGGCATGGATTTATTTGGACCATACATGGTGAAAAGGGGCCAAGGTTTTGAAAAGCAGTATGGCTATATATTTACTTGTTTTGGTAACTAGAGCTGTACATATAGTAATGGCATTTTCTCTGGAGACTGATGGGTTTATGAGCGCCCTAATGAGGTTCATAACTCGCAGGGCAAAGCCTCAACTAATTAGGTGTGATAATGCCACCTATTTCCATGGAGCAGAGAAAGCTCTTAGGGAGGCTATGACTATCACTAAATCACAATTATATTCAAGCGTCATTGACAAAACACGGTATTGACTGGCGTTTCAATGCGCCTCTAGCTTCTCACATGGGTGGTGTGTTTGAAAGGCAAATCTGGAGCATCAGGAAAGTCCTGAACAGTTCGCTCAGCGAGCAGACCTTAGCTGAGTAAAGTCCCATAACCCTTTTCTGCCAAGTGGAGCAAATCTTAAACAGTCGACCACTCACCCATGTGCCAAAAGAAGTACAGGACTATGAAGCATTGACACCCAATCACTTACTGCTACTAAGGCAAAATGTAGGTTTGCCTGTGGGGCAGACCACTTCTGCAGACCAATACTGCAGAAAGATATGGCGACAAATATTATACCTTGTGGACTTGTTCTGGAAAAGGTGAAAAAGAGAGTATCTGGCCATACTACAGAGCAGGTCGAAGTGGACAAGCGACCCTTCAGCCAAATTCAAAGAGGGTGATCTTGTCTTAGTGGTAAATGAATTATGCCACCGAAACAAATGGCCACTTGGTAGGATCATTGAGTGCTTCCCTGGTAGGGATGGCAGGATTAGGATAATGAAGGTAAAAACCGCCACAACTGAGTTGGTACGACCTATATCTAAGCTGTGTCGCTTAGAAGCAGATTAATATACACTTGGGAATAAGAAATGGGTTTTCCAGTTAACCCATGATAGCTTATGCTTATTTACACAACAGGAGTTGTGTTGGTTTATTTGCCAGATAATTATATTTACATTGTTTGTCAAGTGTATCGCAGTAGAGTAATAATCATACAGGAGTGTGAATCTGGAACACATATTGTGCTTAAAGGTCACATAAATATTTCTAGACAACATATGCATCTTTTATTTGGTGCACAAGTCGTAATTGTACAAGGATGGATTCTTTGTGTGTTATATGTCATGACGGTATTTTCATATACAATTGTTATTGTAAAAAATTTACAACTGGTTCAATGTAGTTTTTGAGAGCGAAGTTTTGTTACATGAGTATGTGTTGGTAATTTTTATTTTGTGTGGTTGAAAACAGTATCCGTAGTGACTGTTTAAGGGGCCGGTATTTTACTTTGTTTCTGTTAAGACAAAGTAAACGAGTGTAGTCTTAATGGTTTCAGCAGTTTCTTATTATGGTTACAAGTGGCAACTAGTATCAGTTATTAAGATACACCCTAGTATCAGATTCCCTAGCTTGGGTGCCTTGTGCACAAGTGAGACAACAGTGTTTATTCCCGCCAAATTAAGCAGCTGGAGCCTTGATCTGGGAGAGTGCAGACCATGTTTCTGTCCTGTCTATAATTTGCCGCCCAGACGGGTGGATTTATATCACTTAGCCTGCCTGGAGAGCCCACAGTCTGCAAGTATTTAAGTGTTAAATTATCATCTTGCATTTATGAACTTGCCATTTTACGTGATTTGTACTTTAATTGCTGAGTTTGTATGACTTTTATTTAGGTTTGCTGTACCTATATACTTATAGGTCGAACCGTCATTGGCCATTCATCATTGACATTGGTCATCGTTACTTACACGTTTATTGGTGGTTATGATTATGGGACTTGTGTGATCTATGATGAGTATCGTACAACTGTGAAATGCTACCATGCTGTGACTGGTCAAATAAAGATATGACTCCACTCATTGCAACAAGATAGCGTCCTGTCGAGTAACTCCTCCCCTGCTTGGCGTGAAATCCTTATCACATCTCTCCATTTACCCAAGTAACAAGTGATGCTTGCATTTGTTACACTTACTTATCAATCATTCAATGGGCGTTTCACAAGTTAAGTCTGAAGAAAGGGAGATTCCCGGATGAATGTGTGTAGGAGCTGCCGCGATGATGTTTTTGACGAGCAAAAGTAGAGGGTGTTCGTTTTTGCCTGCGTTTTTCTGAAAAAAAAGGATGGAAAGGGATTTTATTGCATTAAACGTAATTACATCACTTTTCATATGCCTTGCTGAGACGTCAGGATTTTGAACTATTTCAAGGACATTAGTGTCATCAGCGAATATTCTAATGCCGACCTGATTGTTATTAAAATCTAGAAATAAAGGATAAAATCTGGGACTTAGTTTGAGCCAGACCCGAGAGCAATGGTTATCATTTTACATACACCATAACATTTAAGCAGGCGAGGCAGTTTGTTTTTTTATATTTTGTACCATCAATTAGTCATACGCGATGATGTATACTCGGTTTTGACATCATACTTCTGAATTTTCCCCTCATTAAGTAATTTATTTTTTGTGAAACGTGAAGGCGTTGAAGTGTGCTAGACCATTTGTGAAGAAAATTGCTTAGCAATGACGCAGTATATACTTTATTCACTATTTTATTGTGCAGAATTGTCTCTCATTTGGTTGATGCTCTTGTCAAACGTCGCTCCTTACAGTCACAGTTTCAGCACCCGGGTCTGTGACGTCATCGAAGGGAGCTTCTACTCCAACTTTGATTGCCGATTGTAAACATTGATACGCAGCAGTTAATGTCAGTGTGCCAATTGTTTACTGGATTAAAATGGGGTTACAAACAGGAAACTGATCCTGGCTGTTGTCCAGTCTGAACTCATCCACCATGGTGAACGACGACAAAGCCGGTCATTGCCGGTGCAACTGGGACTTTGTCTGTGCCTAGCACTGATCATGCCGGCGTAGCAATGGAAGCTGACCAAAGCTGGCGCTTTTGAAGCTTAAACTGGAAAGGGATTCTTTTCAAAAGTCTTTGTGCGAAAAATCCTACATAAATGACTGGTTGAAGTTTAGGTCTTGGAGGACTGCCATATTATAAATTATGTTGAAAGGCCATTAATTCTATCAGTGACTTGCTGTCCTGTGCATATTTCTTGTACTCGGATTGATTAGAGCACTGTGGGCGGAGGTGGGGGTTAATATTGACATTTTTCATCGGATTTGTAGCAGTCACTACTCAAACGACTCATGTTGGCGATCTTATCGTCATGGACTTGAAAGTCCTTTCAAGGACATATCTATATCCGCAAGACACTATCTTGTAATGGTAAGTGTTTGGCAAAAGTGATCTATGTAGTTAATAAGGTGCATTCCAGTAGTCTGGAAATGAACATCGCTTAGTGAGTTTGCTTGTTTAAATGGCCACGCAGACTTTGTAGATCCCATTTTGTGCAATACGTCTTTGATTGAACTCTTTCAACTTTTCACAGTTTTGCTGTAATTTATCTGGGGGTACCCGGGCTTCCATTTGTAGACTGTCCCGTATAATAAAGAGGTATTCACTAACAAGTGAAGGACCAACCATATTATATTTTCTGAGAGAGATCTCCAATCCAGAATATAGCCACATTTCAATAGCCTTTTGTGTCCGAGTTCTCTACAGAGAGGAAATGGTCCAGCAATTAACGCATGCACTCAACATTATAGTTGTGTGTTGCAATGTGGTGAATGGTTTTATTTAACAGGAAAATATGTCGGGACTACTTTCTTGATCCGAAGCAGAACCATGTCTGGAAGAACATTAAACCTAAAAATTCCAGGCCACCTACATGCCACAGGCCTGGGGTAGTGGGACTTTTTTTAAGCATCTTTAATTGCGAGATTGGTCAATACAGCATCTTGCACAAATCGCTTTTTCGCCCTGGTGTCCCCATGTATTTTGAAATATCTCAGTGAATACTCCTCTTTGGTTATTAAAGAGTTATTGCTCTTCTTGTCTGAATTTTCATGGGTTTCCTTATGTCCCAAATCCGTGGATTTGATCGAAATATTTGGTTGTAACGACATCAATCAGATTAATATGATAGACTGAACATGGACATGTATCTTCACTGTCGTGGCTAGTCAAATAACCTCGATGTAACTTGGTTCGTGTGGTATGGGCGATGAATATTTCTTCTCCATTGCACAGGGGCAGATTCTTACATTTGAGGGTTGTTGTTGGCAAAGATTGAATACCTGTAGGGAATCCATGTCTGAGTATTTGAAGGTGGCTATATACAAATTATCTGTCAGGATATGATCCTAGTTCATTTTCCGAACTATTGACAATTATTGGGGTAGCGGCACAAACGTGAACGGCAATTTTGGAAGTAGACAGAGCATTGGGGTTGTTCCATTGGTTGGACGAGGGACAGTTTACATTTATAGCTTTGCGGCTAGATCATGTACCATTTGTTGGGCTAGACTTTCTATTAAGACATTGCATTCGTTCACACATGTTTAATTTTGCATCTCGCCTTATTGAAATTTTTCCCAACTTATTTCTTATGCAATTTAATTATGCACTGCCCTTGGTGATGTAAGAGAGGGTTTCTGGGGTCCGCTGTAACAGGCAGTGTTGTGTATGAAGCTGTCGCATAGCTCACATTTATTTGTTTTCTGGTCCGCAAAGATGGTGGCAAGCGATATCATATCTATTCCAACCAGCCTGAATATTGCGATGTACTTAGGCTGCACAACTTTGCCGAAAAACTGCCAAAGGTAGGCCCAATACCGTATATCCAGGAATCCTGAGGTCATGTCAATTATGACGGCCAAGTATGAATTAAGCTCTTTACGGCGGTCCGGTAATGCAGAACTCATGACCGACCGGAATATCGACAAAGTAATAGCAAATTCTGTTATTATCAATGGTTTGTATCAGGGAGTGCCTTAAAAGGCACAACATCCAGACCAATGATTATGGTCCATTCCATTTTATCTCCGGTGTACCCAGGTACCAAAACAACACTAAGATTCACGTTTTTGCCACTAAGAATTCATGCCTTTCTATCTTTATGCATGTGTCAGTTCGTCAACAGAAGCCCCTTTCAGTGAAGCAAGTCATTTAAGTAGTTGTCATTTGACACGTTGAGATCAAGAGCAGGGCTCCTACCTGAACTGATCATAAATCTTTCAGAGGTTGCATGACTTGGTTCAGAGTTTCACACAAACATCTTCAAAGCCTGGATACTTTTATGAAATGTCCGAAAGTTTATCCTCCAGCGTTTGTAAGTCATCCCTATACTCTGTCGCACTGATTGTACCAAAAAAATAGGCATTCTTTTCACTTCGGTGACAAAGGAGTCTGTCATACCTGTCTTTGATTTCCTACCTTTCTTCACCACCAACTTAAGCGTTACCATATTGTTTGTTTCTATGCAAAAAGGTAGCTTTCATGCATTGTCAATTAAATGTTTTCTGTTTTGCATTCTGTTTCTGTATTAGTCAGCGTGAAGTTGATCTCCAAAGTAGCCAAGTATTCAAGTACATGCATTGAAATTTATTTTATGTTTGAGAGTGAAATATCATTTTCTAGAGTGAAATATAAAGTAGTAACTCACTCTAGAAAACATGACCTAAACATTGTTGCAAGTAAATTGTGATGCGCCTGCATCAGTGACGTGGTGCATTGACATGTAGTCAAAATTCAATGTAAGAGAGCATTATTCGATTGTACGTCATGTGTGACGTGAAATCACTGTGACGAATGTACACAGAGAGGACACACCAGGCCGGCGTTGAAAGTAGGCCTGGGGCATACTTCTTGCAGTGAATTCTCAATTAAGCATATAATTCAGGAAATCCTACATGACTGGAGATAAAATTTCTATTTCCCCTCACTTCGTATCGTTGTTGGTGTCTAAATTCATTCGTGACCTGCTGTCACTCGTGATTTTGCCCAACAGCAACGATCCCTCGTGACAGAAAAATAGTAACTCAACTATAGTGTAAGTTGCTCTATATAATCCACTCACACTCAACAACCATGCTGTGATAAGTAAATGTGGCGATCACTCGCCTGAAAGTGTATATGTATGCCCCTTATAAACTGCACCTTATCTATGGTATGATATACACATATATATATATATATATATATATATATATATATATATATATATATATATATATATATATATATATATACATATATTCATATATATATACATATGTATACATATGTATATATATACATATATATATATATATATATATATACATTCAATTAGTCATATTTAATCAATCGACAGTCTGGTTCCTCAAGCCACTGTCCACACCACCATAGTGGTGATTGACACCATACCAGAACAAGTTCGATCAAGTTGTTATAGATCTTTTCCAAGTACATTCATAGCACCCTGATAAATGTGGGGGTTTGGTTTACAGTGACCTTTTTAAAAATTGGGGAGTTGGTAGTCTCTGATTTCTCATAGCTTTTGGGGTAAATGCTGGTTTCCCATTATGTCCCGGTTTCCCACAGCCTTTTGCTATGCTTGGGGGTTTTCCCTGGTTCTCGGATTTTCCCTTATTTTGAGATTTTCAGTGATTCCGGAGATTCTCCTAGTTTTTTGGATTTTCCGGGATTTGGGGGGGGGTTGCTGGTTTTGTAAGTTGTCCGTGAAATCACGGTTTACCGTGATTTTGTTGTTTTCGTTGACGCTGGGTTTTTCCGTGATTTTGACATTTTTGCGGGTTTTCAAGATTTCAGGATTTTCCCTGGATTTTTGAACCCCTCCCTTCAGTGTGTGAAATGGAAAAAGCCCCGCCAGTGACTTCTGCTGTTTTACCGAAGGCATTCCTCTTAAATAGGGGTTGAAAGACTCCATTGGCTCCAGTGGATGGGGCAAACATGTCATGTCCATATTTTGGCATTGGGGGAAATGCATGTGCGTATACAGGGAGGGGGAGGGGGCAGAACTACTGCCTAATTCTGCTCAATGACATACCCCACCAATGAATACCAACTTGTTACAGCTTCAGGGACATATGAATTTATCACTGCGACATTGGATTAAAATGTCCATGTTTCAGTTACTTACAGAAACCCACACAACTTTAACACAATCAATATAACATGTTTCTGACAAGGCTGTTGCACCTCTTATAGCAGTTATGAGTCCAAACCTGTAGGCCGACCTATCCTGATTAACCAGGTGACTCACAGGAAATGACAAGTTCCATGAATCCAATGTTTGTTTACAAATACAAATAGAATAGTCAACAGTGATACTGTTCATCTATTCAAACACAATGATGTGACAGAAACAAACATACATTAATTACCTTTCTTTTACCTATTGCTGTCTTCTTTTCGGACCTCAAACAGATGGTTTTTTCATGAATTATTTCCTCTTTGAAAATTTTGGCTGCGCTATACAGTATCTTTTTATATATCAATTATCAACTAATGTTGACGTACCCAGACTAACTGTCAACTTTCAGCCAAGAAAATAGTGGCCTGTCAGCAGAAAAATAGTGTTTAACAAATATAGTCTTATGCCCCCCCCGCCCCCCCCCCCAAAAAATACAAGGAATCACTATATGTCATATGTTGGAAATGATAAAAAATTGGTGCCCGGATTTGTGATCATGGACCTAACACATGGTTTCATGAATTTTGAATTAAACATGGATCAGTTTCTTGCAAAGTTGAACAGGTTTTCATCAGACTACGTCATGGCTAATCCACAACACAAGCTCGCATTTGGCCAACTTTTAGAGAAAATAAATTCTGTACTTGATTAATTCTAAGATTCATTTTCATATGTGCTCTCCGCTAGCTATTGCTCCTGAAGAAAGTGCTTTATCAATTAACCGAACCAATTCTTTGTATCATTTACCTCTGCAGTAGGGGGGGGGGGGACGATTGGAGGTGTAAAGCGGGACCTTTATGAATTCAAAAAGATTGCTTCATCATTGCCCACTTGTGTGCTCAATGTCCTCATCAAAACAAGTAATCAAACTCTTATCGTTAACACATACATTAAAATTATGTGTTCCATGTTATCAATGCATAGGTGGTAAGTGGTGGCATACTTCACCTGAAGTAATGTAAAATTTAAAAACTATTTAACCCTAAATAATAATGTACATTTCACTGTGGAAGGCGACTGCAGTAGAATTGTCTGCAGTCTGCGGGAAGCTACTCTAGCCTGATTTCAGTGCCAATTTAAAGAAATCTTGATATTTTATCAAAATTAATGTTCAATACCCATAAGTTCACAATAGCTTGTGATTGTGAATATGACTATTGGAGTATGCAAATCTTGCAATTCATCTATGGACCATTGTTCCCCAGGGCTTCTTTCTTTCCCAAAATCAAAATGATGTCTTCTTGGCTGCACTTTTCTTCAAGGAGCTTCTGCAGTGCCGTTTTCTTCTGTGGCTTAGCCTGCTGAATTTGTTGGACATAGTTAGAGTATCATGAACTTGTTGGCGCATCTTGTGGCTCTTTTCTGACTGGTGTGGCCTCCTTCTCAACACTCTTTGGAATACCTAGCTTCTCAGCATAATGCTTCAGGAGAGTCTCTGTCCAGCCGAACAGCATGTCTTTATTCTATGTCCAGATCTCTAAAGCTTCCACCAAACACCTTCTCTACGGATTCACCTTCGTGCCTAAGCAAATATGCTTCTCATCTGTGTATTCATTGCAGAAAGTGCAATCATAGACATACCCTCTGCTGAATAACATTCCCTCAGCAGTCTTTTGCTTCATGATTCTTTTTAGAGAAAGGAACAAAATAAAGATCACTGTCAAAAACGAATCTTGCTTTGCCAATCACTGTGCCTGTTACTCTTGTAATATGTGTTTGTTTCACAGGTGCTAGACTGTGTTTTTTTTCGGAGTGGGGGAGTCGCAGGGGCATCAACAACTAAATGTCTGGGAGTCCTTCAACTGAATCTGATGAATCAGTGTGATCCTCTTTGGTTCGTCTCACGAAGCACTGTAAAACATGCCTCTTGATGATCTTCACTTCAGTAAACATGATTCCATATATCCTCAGGATCTGTGCAGTTCCAGTGGCACTGCACACAGGTAAAGTCCTCAGTTGTGACGCTGTTGATCGCATTTTGTTTTAAGATATGTGCCAAGTAGGGTTAGGTTTACTGGTGCCCCTCACTCCACCCCCCACCCCGTTTGGCATTCCAATGCTTGGTACTCTATGTATTCCATTGGTTACCTTGCCGAAAGTGCCTCTGTTGAGATGCAGAGGAACAAACACAAACAGGATCTTGTGACCTCTGATATAGGGTTTTCCATGGTTTGTTGTAAGTTCTGGATCTGTAAGAAAACAGCAGTGTTTGCATCCCATAATTTCTCAGTTTGTGTGGTTGCTAACATGCTGAAATTTTAGGAGGCTTCATTAGTTTGTCTTGTTTAATGCAGCTTTAGCCCATTTCAGCTGGGTTTTTTTTTGGGGGGGGGGGGGGGGGGGCGTCCCTAGTATGCTAGTGCAAATGATAGTTTTGCCATGGTAAAAGGTACAGAAAATGAGAAAATGTACAAATCGTGGTTGGTACAAGGTGCGGAAATTAAAAAAGAATTCCTGTTCGTACACACAGCAAATAAAAATGCCCAGTACGCTAGTATGGAAAGCCCCTTAATCCCCCACCCCCACCCTCTTCCCAAGTGCCCAGGGAAGAACCTGGGGCAATGTCATAGTTTCACTATTATTCTGCTTGTTTAATCTAGGCCACTTGTTTCCAAATTATCTCTCTGTGATTCCTGTGTCTAACCAAGGAGGCTAAAAAATCATTGGTCTAGCCATGAGAGATGTCTCTGGGCTTCAAACATTGTTTGGAATGTAAAGTGTCGTAATCAATTCAATTGGTGTTTTTACTTGGTGGGTCCAGTTCTCACAATTAATTTCCAAAGAATCTGAGTTGACATTGGAACTGAGAGCAGTGGAGTAAATAAGAAAAGATATAGACAGGCATTTTATAGTTTGGCTAAGTGTTGACACAAATATTAACTCAAAATGAGCTTTATAAGGTGAAATGAGTGTTGAATTAAACAAATACACATAACATGAGTGTTGGATTAAACAGATACACATAACAGCGGTTCACACAGGGATCACGCAAGTTATTATTATAGTGTTGAACCTACTAATATGAAAGTAATAAATTAAGAGAGTAAGGCCTACCAAGGCCATATAGTTGATATACCTCTTCTGGATAAGTTCCTATTGTCGATAGTGTGGGCAAAACACTGTTATTATCACTTGCTGATATATCTTAATGTGTCATAAGTTGCCGGTCTCTGAACTTTAGTTTTTGATATAACGATGTCTAGCTCCGTTCTGCGGAGTCTCAGTTACGAGCTCAGGTAAACGCATATTTGGGTTCTTTTAGCTAAGAAAAAGGCATGTACACTTTTCGTAGAAAGCACGCATTTCAAATTTAAACAATGGCATAGACCCTAGCTTTTTCGATTTTTCATCACCTGATTACATGTTTACTTGTGCAAAAACAAAACCAACAACAGCAACAACAAACGTAACAACAGACCAAAAAAAATAATAAAAAATGAATAAATAAAAACAAAAAAAAACACTCCAAACTTAATCAGTGAGGAGTTTTCAGTTGCTATAACGACAATAGGAACATGTATTTTACCAGCTCGTCGATAGAGTTAAGTCACATGGCTTGCACACAATAGCTCCGTACGTCAAGAGAAGACAATTTTGTGTAGGTTTTACCATGAAAGCACAACTTAGAACCAGAAGTTTCTGATTCATAATGAAAGTTTTTATATGTATGGTCAGTGACACATTTTGCTGCATTTTACAAACGGCATGGCTTAGCCTGTCGAGAACTGGTACATCGTGTATGTATAGGTCTTCTTATCAGTGTTTTACAAATTTAATGTTGAATCGCTATGCATGGCCACCCATGCTTGTTAAAAGCTGAAAACAAAGCTCGGCTATATAGGAACGCGTTGAATAAGCATACTCACAGAAAAAAGTCATCAACCCTTTTTGCTAAACAGCTAGGTGAATTTTATAAAAAATATCATGGGATCTAATGCAAATGATGTTTTACCAGATGACCAGAAATACATTCGTACTTTCGTTGACGAGAAGATAAAAGAGTCAAAAGATATAGAACATAATTTTGATATTTCACCTAGTGATGTTTACAAAATGATTAGATTGCTAAGCAAAAACTGTGCTCCTGGGTGTGATGGAATTACTACAGAACACCTAATATGGGGGAACTCTGAAATTCGGTGTCAACACTTGGCTTAAATATATATATATATGTGTGCATACTCTTAAAATTGTGCCTGATGTCATGAAGCTTGGTATTATTGCCCGCAACTTTAAAAAAAAACACATGTCGGCCCCAATGATACCAACAACTACAGACCTATCACCTGAAGTTCTGTTAATTCAAAGTTAGTTGAGTGTTTTTATCATTCCCCATGATGATGTAGGTGATGTTCAATTTGGGTATAGAAAAAAACCGAAGCACCGAGTCTGTATGTGCATATTTATATGATATCATAACTGATTTTGATGCATATGGCTCTCCAGTTTTTATATGCAGATTAGCTGCAAACAAATGCTTTGATGCAGTATGGCATGATGGTCTTTTCTATAAATTAAGGTCATGTATTCCAATCAGTCACTGGATTTACTAAGCTATATGGTATCGAAATCCCAAAGCCAAGGTGAAGTGGAATAAGCAAGTAAGCGAGGTGTTTAATGTAACAATTGGAACTACGCAAGGCAACATACTCTCCCTCTAGCTTTTTAAAAAATTTCAAAGATGGCCTTTTGCTAGAATTACGGGACTCAAATTACGATTTAAAAATTGGTAATCATCTACATAACTGTGCTGCATATGCTGGCCACATTACATTGTTTGCATCCACAACTTCGCAGTTACAGTCTGTAATCGACAACTGTTTTTCTTACTCGATAGCTTGGTGTTTCTCATTCAACATTAAAAAATCTGTTTGCATGACTGTTGGGAAAGTAGGTTTCACCGAGGAACCGGCATGGTTTCTTGGCAATCAAATTTTGAATAATGTCACACAATTAGATATTCTAGGAATAACCTTCAAAATACCGTAAAATCAGACCCTCATGTGTCAAAGAGAATCACCAAGGCCCGCCGCTCTTTTTATCAGTATAGTGGGGCAGGAGTCTGCTATCTTGGATTAGCCTCGGACAACAGAGCTTATGTATGGGGTACTGTCGGTGTTCGAACGCTAACGTACGGTTGTGGATGTATTTCCTAATCAAACTCTTAGCTGAAGAAGTTGGAATCTACTCTGGGTACTATTATCAAAAGCTTACTGAGCATTACTAAGAGGGCTCTTTCGTTGGAGATTCTCCAAGCCTTGAATCAATCAAAGATCAGGACCATTATTGAAAGGGACGTCTGTTCCAGCTAATATATGTAAAACAGCATCCACAGTGCGTAATCTCGCTCTTTTTCAATTGTTGATGTATCTGGTTCAAGTGCACACTGTTAGAGGTACCTTTGATTGACCACATTGTGAAGCTCGGTTGTCTCCCTTGTCAATTCTATTCGACTGTTCAACGAAGTAAAGGGTCCCTTGTGACGGCAAGGTATTAAATAGGGGTGTTGTTGACACTCTCAGGTACTTGTTTCTACACAAAGACTATAATAATCTGTGTGCCCAACGCAGACAGCTTGCCTCGCTATTAACTAAAGCCTTTTAATTGTTTAACCAATTATGCAAGTGCGCCACCGGGGTTGCCAGAGGGGGGAAGCGGATGCGGCCGGATCACAGTGCGACCCCATAGTGCGGTGTACCCAAGGGGTGTATATTCCTATTAAGCTGTGTTTTGCCAAGTCCCTTTTATGCTGATATTTTATCAAATGATGATGATCTGATATGTTTCTTTTAGTTCTCTCAGAAATGGAGTTTAAACTGTCATGCACATCTTATGTGATAACGATGATTTATCTTGATATATATCTGTATTTATGTATACTCTTCTCCAGAATTGGAGGCTGATTATTATTACTATTATCATTATTATTATTATTATTATTATTATTATTATTATTATTATTATTATTATTACTAGGGTGTAGGACCAACTAACCGCCTTTTCGGGCCTCATTTTGACGACATTTTGAGGTGGAGTGGGAGGGGGGGAATGTACATATCCTTATAGACCTAGGCCGACAATCTAGGATCGTACAGCGGGTCCTTTGTTTCATTTTCATATAAATTTTCATATTCCCCTTTACCAAGAACACATGGTCTTGCATGGCTGGCCCGGGATTGCTGTACAGACTAGGCCTCCCAAATGTTCCTCTGTACAGCTTTGAAAACTCCCAAAGAATCCATGAGTACATATAGTAAAAACACTTTCTTTTATTGGGGGGGGGGACGGTAACCCAGGCATTGATTATACGTCACAATTTGGCGTGTATTTTTGTTTCAAGACAGTGATCGATAAAGTTGTTTCAGCTTAGATTGATAATCTAATCTGACGCATCTCGCAAAGGAAAATTTGTGGTAAATAAATCTATAATGAAGAAATATTTAAGTTATGCTTACATGTATTCCTCATACGTTACCTGATACTTCAAAATTCCTGATACCCTGAATTAGGTTCCCAGGAACCTAATTTTAATTCCTAGGACTTTAGTTATATTCCCCGGAATTTATAATTATATTCCTGGGACTTTAATGCATTCCTGGGAACTTACCACTTTGTTCCTCGGACCTTGCTACCTTCCCAGGCCAACCCTTATGTTCCCATGGACTCGCTTATATTGCAAGGGAACTGCCTGGATTCCCAGGCTATTGCCTAAAATCCCAAGAAATCGCCAACAATCCTAAGAATTTATTCATATTCATAATCCATAACTAAATTATGAGAGTAGTGATTAAATTTTGACTCCATTTCTAAAAAAAAAAACGGTTTCCAAAATGAATACTTTTAAATAAATATGGCTAGTTTATATTTCGAGAATCAATTGCTCACATATATATATATATATGTGTGTGTGTGTGTGTGTGTGTGTGTGTGTGTGTGTGTGTGTGTGTGTGTGTGTATTTTCCTTAATGCTGGTGAATTGAAGTCCCCGATTCTGGAAATAAATGTCGACTCAGTACCTATACTGCATAAGCGTGTTGATATGGCACTCGCACATAACTACCTTCATTGAACCATTTTTTTTTTAAGAATGGGGATTTGGTCGAGTGGATATGTACGTTTCCCATTTCAGCTGGGCGACTGGTGCCAAAGGTTGCATGTTCGAGTCCCGCTCGTTCCGAACAATTTGATTTACCCTTTAACGGGTATGTACCCTTTATACCTGGATAGCTTACCTAGGTGTAACCAACTGCCATTGTATAACTGAAGTAGAAAAAAAACTGGTGCATTATACTTTATCCCCTACTTTGTACCATATTACATTAAAAACCCATGAGATATATCCCATGTGAAATTGCTGACCATATCCCATGGGTGGGACTACTTTTTACCATATTTGTAAAATCAGAGATACGGTTTTCCAAATATGGAAGGAATCCATTCCATATTTGGTATATCCAAACTGGCCTCATTACCTTGCCATTAGTCACGGCCGAAAACTTGATGGTCCGTGACATAAATCCCAGCCAACGGGTAAAAGAATAAACTTAATTCTGTGATGGAAACTAGGGCCAAAATGCAGGACTGATGGTTACCAGTAAAAACGACCTCTCTGTGAGACGCACGATGTGTAGTCGACTTTTACATCCGAGTGTCCCGGCCGCCAACCATGGCATTATTCAACTGCTGAGCGGGCACAAAAATACGCTGTCTGTGAACAATTATGCAACAGCAAGTCGAATTCAACAGCACGCCACGCGTGCAGCCTTCTCCAGGGAAATTGTTCTTCTTTTCAGAAACCTCTAACATCTGTCCAAAACACTCCCCAGACTCTGTCTTCATCGTTTGTCCCAGCTGGTGTGGCAGGGAGCCATCGCCCCGTTCCTTGGGGCAATGCTGGCAATGCTGCGGTCGGTGATGAAGCACTGATGGGCCGGCCAAACTGACGGCCCTCAGTCAGTTGAGCTCCACGGGTGCATACTTTGGAATGTTTGCTGGTACAATATTCCAAGGCAACGTGACCTTCCAATTCTCCCCTCCACCTAATTAATTCCATATATAAATGATCAGAAAGTGTCTTTTTGTGGGGATTTTTGCCTGAAGCGACGGCCGTTCCAAAAAAAAAGACCGCCATTAAAACTGTGGCCGACCGCCTTTCTTTGTTGTTTAAATTTTATATTCATACGCGCGGCATGACTTGTGTCAAAGTCCCGTGTAATGTAGTGAAATAAAATGTTACAAATGATATAAATTGTCTTTTTTTCTTTCTTAATGGACCGTTGGGGATAAATACAAAATCACCCTCGTCGTTAATCTGTCTAAACCGAATCCCCCTCGTTGTTTGCCTACCTGCGCGCCTGATTACCCGCGCTTCGCGCTTTGGTGATCAGGCGCGCAGGCAGGCAACCAACTCGGGGGATTCGGTTTGACAGATTAACGACTCGGGTAATTTTGTCTATTTATCTCCTACTTTGTACCGTATTACATTGAAAACCCATGGGATATGGCCCATGTGATGTTGTTGACCATATCTCATGGGTAGGACTACTTTTTACCATATTTGTAAAATGAGAGATATGGTTTTCCAAATATGGAAGGAATCAATTCCATATTTGGTATATCCAAACTCGCCTTATTACCTTGCCATAAATCACGGCCGAAAACTTGATGGTCCGTGGTATAAATCCCCGCCGATGGGTAAGAATAAACTTGATTCTGTGATGGAAACCAGGGCCAAAAATGCAGGACTGATGATTGGCAGAAAAAACAATTACTCTGTAAGACGCACGATGTGCAGTCGACTTTTAGGCCTACATCCAAGTGCCCCGCCAACCATTATTCAACAGCTGAGCGGGCACAAAAATGCACAGCCCGTGAACAATTATGCAACAGCAAGCCGAAATCAACAGCACGCCACGTGCAGCCTTCTCCAGGGAAATTATTCTTCTTTTCAAAGGCCTCTAACATCTGTCCAAAACCCTCCCCAGACTCTGTCTTCATCGTTTGTCCAAGCTAGGGTGGCAGGGAGCCATCGCCCCGCTTCTTCTGTCAATGCTGGCAATGCTGCCGTCACTGATGATGGGGACAATCTGACGGCCAACAGTCAGTTGAGCTCCACGAGTGCATACTTTGGAATGTTTGCTAGTGCAACATTCAAAGTCAACGTGACCTTCCAATTCTCCTCTCCACCAAATAATTCCGTGTAAAAATAATTGAAAAGTGTCTTTTTGTCGATATTTTTGTCTGAAGCGACGGCCGTTCAAAAAAATCCGCCATTAGGCCTGTGGTCGACCGCTTTTCTCGGTTGTTTAAATTTTATATTCATACGCGCGGCATGATCGTGTCAAAGTCCCATGTAATGTAGTGAAATAAAATGTTATAAGTGATATAGATGATTTTTTTTTCTTTATTAATGGACCGTAGGGGATAAATACAAAATAACCCTCGTCGTTTATGTGTCGAAACCGAATTCCCCTCGTTGTTTGCCTGCCTGCGCGCCTGATCACCCGCGCGCTTCGCGCTTGGGTGATCAGGCGCGCAGGCAGGCAAACAACTCGGGGGATTCGGTTTGACAGATTAACGACTCGGGTAATTTTGTCTATGAATCCTAACAAGTACTGCAACAATGGACATGCAGCACCAGAAATGTTAAGGACAGGTAAGACACCAAAATAATTCCCAATTTAGTCAATCCTAGCTCAACGGCCTTTGATGTTGATCATTTGCCTCTGAAACAATACCATTTGCTCAAGTTGAGCTGATATTTGTACAAAACTTAGTAAACATCTTCCCTTAACGTTTGGAGAGGTTGTCAATCAATCCTTGGCCAATCACACGAATAGAAGAGCCTTCCATGTACGGAAAACATTATTTATTCATCAATATGTCAAACGGCGACAGCGACAGTCTGGTTTCAAAGTGTGACGTCATGCAGGCGGCCCTTTGGGCCCCGTGAGCGCAAGCCTGACAACGAAAGTTATGTTGCCTTGCTTCGATGGGGCAGCCTATGGCCACTCGTGGTCAGTGAAGGGATGGCGGGTTTGGTCTACCGCCCCTGCCTCTTCATCCCGTTTTGGGGGATAGTGTTTTATTGTACTTACTCTTGTCTGTATACTTTATGTAGTTAGCTTGTTAGACTTGTCTGTACACTTTACGTAGTTAGCTTGTCATTATTTTGTAGTCATTTTCTCAATGAGTTTCATTTCTCTTCCCAACCTGAGTTTTGTAACGCTAGTTTGTATGTTTTCTCTGCTGTTCACGTTAATGTTTATTCCGATGTCTTTCTTTATACTTTTATTTCCGCATCTTTGGTTTGCAGGACCACTGGGTAATCCATCGCATCACGGCGTTTGAAGGGACACCGTCTGATGATTCCCGCTCCTCTTGAACATTTAAAGTCTCCCTTCATTAGAAAGAAAACAAGCAAGATAACCATAAAGTTAACCACTAAGGCTATGAAATGTTAGCACGTTTGCATCTTTTCCCTGCCCACAAACATACTTTCGGCATTCCGCCTGAGTTCGCATGGCCGCCGTGATACCACTCTCCTTTTGCCATTGACCACTGCTATTTGCAGTCACGTGACAGGCTGTTAAGTGTGATTGACGGGTGGCATTGTTCCGTTTGGCCGCCGAAAACTAAAAGAATGACACATTGACGTTCGGATGTCCACAAGCCTGTGTGGCTTTGGCGTTTTTCTTATCTTTCTACTTTAGTTAAAAGGTTGAAATTTTGACAACTAACAGAAAGGTCATTCATCTTGTAAAGACCGTAAAAATTACGAATTCGGCCATGCAAAGGTTTCTGGTGTCTCACCTGTCCTAAAGCCAACCCCATGACGCGAATTCTCCTTACTTTAAACGTTTCCAGATGGTAAAACTCTATTTGGCTGCAAACCCTGAGTTAATGTATCAACATAATGGTCAAGTTGTGACAATTGAGTAAAAATTGTCTAATTTGAGTAATTTTTGACAGTGAGTTAATGTGATAGGCGTGTCAGAAAAAACTTATTACCCCCTATTAACACACACACACACACATATATATATATATATATATATATATATATATATATATATATATATATATATGTATATATATATATACATATGTATGTATATATAAATATATACATATATATATATATATATATATATATATATATATATATATATATATATATATATATATATATATATATATATATATATCAAAGTATAATTTTTAACCAGATTTTAGGTAGAATTATGTAAACTTATAACCGTCGTCTGTACCTGCTAGCCTCCGACCACCCCTGGGGCTTTACCCTGACAAAAAAAATGTAAACTTAAAATATCAGAAAAGCAAATATTGAAACAGAATGATGACAAAAGATAAAATTAAGTAGCGAAGCAGGAAAGTGTAAACTTTATTTTTCTAGCAAGTTATGGATATTAATAGCAAAAGTTGTACGGCAGGTCAGACAAAATGATGGTCATTAGCCTCAACGTCCAGAAGATGTAATCAAATATAATTTTTATTACCCAGATATCAAGGACAACTAGGCAAGCTTTTAACCATATGAAACACGAAACAATGTAAATTTTTCGGTGGCGGTTAGTCCTTTTATAAAGGTCGGCACAACCCATTATTGTTGAACAATGCTTACTGTGCAATTATAACACCAATTTTCAGACAAACAAATTTTACCAGAAAGAGTCGGGACCGGTGCGGTTTTTGTTAAATTGAAACCGAAACATATGCTGGTGGCTATGTAAGTGTGTCGTTGAGTCTTAAATCGTTGAAGGTTTTACAAATGATCCAACTAAACGTATCAAGATTTTGGGGCCCGATCCCTGTATTTTAAAGAAATTAACAACTGAAACAATACATTGTTTTTAAAATATGCGACACTATTATATAGTGTGTCATTTATACCATTTAGTTTCGAATGTAAAGGGCCTTTACATACACATGTGAAATAAAATTGATGTGGATTGCACAAAATCAATGTAACGTGGTATTTAAACGATACATTGTTTATAAAATATGCGACACTATTATTTGTGTCATTTGTACCATTTAGTTCCAAATTTAAAGGGTCTTAACATACGCAATTGAAATGAAAATTGCTATGGATTGCAGGAAATCAATGAAACGTGATATCGAAACAGTACTTTGTTTATAAAATATGCGACACTATTATTTTGTGTTATTTGTACCATTTAGTTTCAAATGTAAAGGGTCTTAACATACACATGTGAAATAAATGTGCTATGGATGGCTGAAAAACAATGTAACGTGGTATGTGACATAAAGACACAATGAAAAAGGGTTCATGTACTGAATTAACTCTATTTTTGTGGGAATGACCAAAGTCTCAGAAAAAAATGATGATCGTGTTATAATATATTTAGTCACATGTCAACACATATTCATTTGTATCAAATTTGATTCTTAAGTAAAATCATATATGTAGATGATCCATATTTAAAATAGAAAATGATTTTTATGATACTGCTGACATTATTTTACATACAATGTCTAATTGTGTGAAGTATTGAAGCAGAAAAAATATTTAAAACTTTCATGCTGCTGACCTTTGACAAGCGCTCAGTGATATAAAGCCTGTATATGGTTTTATATAATAGTAAATTAGGCAAAGAGTATACACTGGTTGTAAACTGGTAACATACTCCAAATGTATACGGTGTTGACACCATTGCTGAAAGAAGAACCAAGTCAAAATGATAATGCGCATACGAAACAAAACTAAAAATGCACAGCGGAAGCAGAACATGTCTGACATATATTTAAAACTAAATAGAATAAGGAGTCTTACATGGATGTGAGTGACTTACTGTTTTTTCTCAAGAGTGGCCGTTGTTAGTGGGGATAATCAGGAGTGACCACAGGTCATGATTGACTTTTTCCAGCAACAACTATCTTCTTGTAGCGGCAGCACTGCTGCCAGTGAACCCAGACCGAAATCAACGTTTACAAATTTGTAACTTCACATAATATTGCTATGGGTGACATAGTAAGGACCCATTCGAAGATGGAATATGTCCATCATACAAATTACCCTCCAAAACATAGATGTTGATGACAAAATGGACTCTAACTTTCCGGATGCTATACATCTTGCCATGCAAAGGTAATAGTGAGTATCGTAAACAGTGCCATTTTACAGCTTAACAGCTTTCCTGACAACGTTGAAGAAAAAATAAAATATTTTCAATGATTAATGCATCAAAGCCGACACCTGGGCAGACGATTCCCTGCCTATGATGTCGGATAAGCTATCTCAGATATTGACCAGACTGACTTTCAAGCTGTTGTACAAAGATGTTCACGATGTGTGGTCATTGATCCTCTCAGGGGTTAAAAGTTTTGCAGATGAAAAAGGGAGTGGTAGAAGAGAAGCATCGGGAAAGCTTGACAGAGATCACCTGTTGATTAATAGATGCTGGGGGTGTGCGTACAACCTCTTGTCACAAATTGAACCAGAAAAATGGTGCATAGAGACTCTCCAGAAAATACAGGTTCACAGGTGTGAGTGGGAAGTTCCGTTTGAGCAATGTATCTCGCAAACGGAACTTAAGATTCTTATCCTTGAACTTGTTTCCAGTAACAAGATGGTGATTCTATGTAACTCAAGTTTAACTGCAGAAGATGCATGAAGTTATGAGAGGGTCTGTGCAATATTACTAACATATTAGGGTAATCGGTCTTGCACATGCAGTCAAGGACGGAGGAATTTAAGTCTAGTAAAATTGATTGTACTACACAATTTGAAAGTAGAGCTACGTTGTTAGCGCCGAGTGAAAGAAGAAACTAACCAGAGGAAAAAAAAACAATAATAACGTCCGACTTCGCGGACAAAAAGGTGAAAGCAGTGGACAGGAGAGAATTGAATTGGTCCAAAAATATATCCTGGCATCCTAACATAAGCCGTATCCTTAGCAAGTGTAATCACCTCCTAGCTTTATTATGCGGGCTAAAGTTTAAACTGTCCCGCAAAACTATGGTAAATGACATTCAGCATGATGCCTCCTATCCTGAAATATGGTAGTATTCTCTTCAATAATCGCACTGTCAGCTTCTCTACCCC
>CAXHWN010000066.1:72500-120000 GCA_964020975.1 Hermodice carunculata | reverse complement strand
CATATCGATTCTTGAGCCTCTGTATCACAAAAATGCGACGCACGTTTGTTGGCATGACATTTCTAAGACATATGGAAACGTACAAATGTATCGTTGCAAGTAATCTCATTACCATATGCCAGCAAAATTTGTTCAACAAGAAAATGAAGAACATATATATGTCAGATTTTAGTTATTTGATTCTCTGGTGTCCAGTCCAGCGTGCACAAAAAAGGATTGGGACGCGCGAAGTCAGAGACAACATGGTGGGAGACAACAATGAATGCATTACCATTGTAGTTTGAACATCAAAGGCCCTAAATATCCACAAACACTTCCAAAATACATATGTTGATATAGATTTTGATGTCAAGCTGTTAATGACCGAACCATGGTAGCAAAATCCTTTAAAATGTGCAGAGTAATAGAAAAATCCACATGTGTGATTTCATGCATCCATTTGCACAGGTAGTCAAGTACTGTGACACCATATTGTCGTTGCATCAGTTCTGAAAAGGGGGCAGTACCCTCATCCTGGCTGTCGTGCATTTTGCTGTTTGCCAAGATAGCATTGACGAGCTTCAACGTTCGGAAGGCCCAAATAAGGCCTGGTTACCTTTAATTTCAAAATGAATCTGTAGTTGAATACATTTTAGCAGGATAAGACATAGTAGTGCTGATACCAGTTATAAAACAGAAGCTCAAAATGTCATTTGACAGCAATTTTGTTAAAAAAATTTAATGCTCAGAATGTTTCTGAACTTTTTAATCAATGAGACTGAATTTCACAGGCTCCACATAAACATGATATTTCACTTGTGCATTTATTATAACCCAGATCCCAATCTTTTAAAGAACCTAAAAGTTTTATTGTAATGGATTTCAGCTTTCTAGCTTTATATTTCTGAATTATTTAGCATTTGAATCATTTATCATGTCTTTTTACATCTGCAAATATAAACTCTCTTTAATTAAAAAAAGGGAGCATGAATTTCGAATAATCGATTAAAGAATATATGAACTTTATTTATACATGGAACCATTATTCAGCTGCGCTTATAGTACCGTGAGAAAGTGTATAGTTGCAAACCTACTCAAGTCTCCATCTACAGCTGTATGTGGTTAGCCTTTTCTTGATCTAGGTTACAGACCACAGTTGCGATTGGCTGGTTGCGCATCCCAACGGAGATAGTCCGTAATTGTGAAAATACTGTGTTTTCAGCATGCTGTAGCTTCTGTTTAAATAAAGTTAGCAAAGTCAGGTTTGCTGCATCACAGAGTTGCTTCATTGGTGGTCATATAGGTGCACTGTTTTCCAGGCCAGGTGGGAACTTTATGGTGAGGAAGGACAATGATGTGACCCCGGCCAGAGCACAGTTCATACACCTGTATAAAGCTGACATCCAGGTGTTGTTTCGTATTTCAATTATCACGAAATAATGAGCTGGGAATTGTATGACAAAAGTTTGTCCGTTCTTTTCTCACATTTTTATCTATTAAATACCGTTGAAGAAATTTTAAAATACCAAAATGCTGATTTTTTACACTGGAAAATGCTAATATGAAAAATAGAAGGATTTACAACTGTAGTCTGTGGCCTATTAGGGCTAGCTCTGTATGTACTGGAACGCACATGGTGATGTTGTTGTTCTTTTATCGTCCATCAAGGAAGTTCGAAATGGAAGGTCAGCGCTTTTTGACAGATGCCAGGACAATTTTAAGTGATCCTGACAACTTTTACATGGATGGTGCATGCAAGATATGGCGTGGGACAGTAGATTACAAGGCGAATGGATTGGGCTATGGTATTGTGTACCTGAGGCCAGCTCACGAAAGAAAAAAAAAGAAGTTTTACACCCACAGATTGGCTGTGAATATCAAGTTTAATTGTCTCAACATTCCAAAAAGTCATGAAGTATCACATTTATGTCACAAATCATTGTGTATAGAAATGTCGCACCTATCGGTCGAACCTCACCACATAAATAACAACAGGATTCACTGCAAGACATTTAACAAGTGTACAGGCCATGCTCCCTTTGCTGACTGCTTGGTAGATAGATAGCAAGCTTTTGTAGTCTTTAGTTTCGTGATACCTCTCCGGTGTCCAAGAAGTCTTCCCCAGGTAATTTTATAAAAATTAACAACGCAAATATGATATGAATAAATTATGCTAATCCCATTAATATGATCAAACTGTGACATTGACATTGTAGGCCTACTGTTTGCATTTATCACTGCATCTACCAAGTACATGTATTTATTTGCTGCAAGCATGATCCATATTTCATTGTCTTTGTTTTTTCTTGGACACACTGTATTTTAACAGTTTTTGGTTGTCACAGTCTCTTTTGTAAGATACTCTCCCCTTTGATTTTTCATGTCTGTGCAGCCATTCTAAAGTGTGTCTTCTTCCACGTCTTGCCTGCTTGTACTTGATGCTACCTGTATACTTTTTATTATATTCAAACTGAGTGGTAACACTTCTCAGTTGTTTTACTTGTGTAGACCCATGTGTTATGGGAGCTCCAAGTGTTTCCAATCTTGCTAAAGTGGAGTTGCCAAACCCCAAATTTAACATATGTACAGCAGAATGCAATGTGCCAGTCACATTTCTACACCAAGTTACATTTTTTGGATTTGTCCTAGAATAAGACCTGTTTACCGATTCAACACGCTGTGTATCAGTTTTGAATTTTGTTGCCTGTATTGCAGGCTGTCCTAACCTGTACATTACAAGTTGCTTCAATTTTTCTAAATCTGATACAGAAGGAGTAAGATACACACCAGCAGGCAAGAAAGAAACTTTCCATGTACCTCTTTTAAGTCCTGTACAAGCATATGAATGTCTAACACAGAGTGAGTGATCACCTTGATAACACAATATTATAGCATTTATTACATATTCAAATTTTATGTTCATGCGCTTCACATTGCCACACAGTTTTTCATAAAAGACATTATATTCATGTGTACACCTTCTTGATAAATTGTACCCAAATTGCCTGATCATAGAATTTACACTATTTTTATCTCTTGCAGGGAACATTGCAGAACTCCACTTGACCTTTTGTGCACGTCTACGCTGTGACTGTGACAAATGTCTTGTACACTTTAAGTTTCCTGGTGCCAAGCCATCCTTTTTATACACAGACTTGACAGCTTCCCCAGCTCGACTGTCAAGGTCAGTTGTCAGTTGACTTATTTTAAGTGGCACCTCATCTTTTTCAAAAAGTTCAAAACTTTCCTTGCACCATTGGAATTCATCACCAATGCTTGCATCCATGGGTACATTTGCAGTGCATTTTCCCCCATGGTCTGGGCAAGCTGGTCTGTACAAATGATGTTTCCTTGCATGCATATGACCAACTTTGCACACTTTATTTTTCACAGTGACCCCAATGATTTTTTTTTGCAAAGTTTGATTTTCACAAACAGTGTAAACACACTGCGTCGCAGGTTGGAAGGGTGTCTTTCCACCACCAGATGTCAGGGCGTTGTTGTATCTGCAGTCTGCCTCCATCATAATTGGTGTTTTTTCAGAAAGTCCCAGCAATTTGTTATTGCGTATGATTTGGCCTCTCTGCTCCCTCATGTTTTCTTCATTAAGCTTTGTGATAATGTCATTCACTCTGTTTGAATTTCTCTGCATTGATTTTCTTGCAGGGGCTGGAATATTCATATGGAGTAGAATATTCCTCAGTGCTGTGTTCCCAATGCTTGTAGTCATGAGGCCAGCTTGAGCTGCCAAATTAATGTTGGCTGCTTTCTGGCCTGGCTGAGAATTGTTACTTGTGGCTTCTTTGTACAGTTTTTGTTTTCTTGAAATGTAATCACACACTGTACATTTCAGCGACTCCTGCCACGCTAGCCCCACCTTTTTTTCTTTTTCAGCATCAAATATTAACTGACCTGTACAATCTGGCTTGTGCAGTAAATGTTCCCTCATGGAGTCATTCCATAATTTCTCTGTCCTTTCAGCATGTAAAATTCTATAGGAGTCCATGTTTGGTCTGTCATGCTTTGGTGAAGCATACCAATCAAGATACGTGGTGCTGGGTGGAGCTGGTCTAAGCAGTTTTACATTCACCTCTGCCTCCAGGCCTGGTTCCTGTTGTAGCCGTTCATTCAGATTTTCTTGTAATTCACGAGGCAGGCGTGTCCACCTCACTGGTGTATTGGTTGTGGGTTCTGTTGTCACCTTGCATCCCTTGTTGTGGGGAATATGGCCCCTCTGAAAACTAGTTTTGTTTCTTCTGTGACCAGCTTTCATTGTATCAGTCAGTAGGCTGCAGTAGTCTTCAATATAGCTATGTTGTAGTGACTTATCAAGGCCGAAAAGCTTATGAAATATTTGGAAATTTCTGATTCTTATAAATCTTAAAGTTTGTGTGGGTAGGGGTCTTTGTATAGGAAAGGAAAATGCCAGGAATGGGGTTGCTTGATGAATCAGAACCCACCCCTCTGTGATGCAAGTAACTTCCAGGATTCACACAGCATCAGCAGCAGGGTGAAATGTGATACCCCTGTCTGCCCCCACAGATGGGTCAAGCTGACCAGATCCTGTTTGAAGTTACACAAGTGATGGATGTCTTATGATTAATCAAAAAAGTCATCAAATTCACAATATTTCTTATAAAATTTCAACTTTATACTAAAAATCAATGTTAAAATTAATGGGCTGGGTGTGGTAATTTGATCTGTCATTGTAGGAAGAGGGCTTGCAAGCAAGTGAACTTGGCTTGAATGCATAGCCCATATGCTTATGTATTGATGCCAGGTCAAAGGCTTTTGTTATAATCATGTCTCATAATTTTTTCCCAATTTTACATCTTTTACAATTATTTCACCTAAAACTGATTTTTCTCATTTTAAACGTTATTAGTGTCAGGGCCATTATTTTGCTTATTATTGAAGTCAGATAGAAATGTATGAAACCATGCACACAAAAGAAGTCAGGAATTCAGTTTAACAAGTTTTAATAATTTTGATAAGCGTATTAGGTTACAGACCACAGTTGCGATTGACTGGTTGCGCATCCCAACGGAGATAGTAATTGTGAAAATACTGTGTTTTCAGCATGCTGTAGCTTCTGTTTAAATAAAGTTAGCAAAGTCAGGTTTGCTGCATCACAGAGTTGCTTCATTGGTGGTCATATAGGTGCACTGTCTTCCAGGCCAGGTGGGAACTCAATCGTGAGGAAGGACAATGATGTGACCCCGGCCAGAGCACAGTTCATACACCTGTATAAAGCTGACATCCAGGTGTTGTTTCGTATTTCAATTATCACGAAATAATGAGCTGGGAATTGTATGACAAAAATTTGTCCGTTTTTTTCTCACATTTTTATCTATTAAATACCGTTGAAGAAATTTTAAAATACCAAAATGCTGATTTTTTACACTGGAAAATGCTAATATGAAAAATAGAAAGATTTATAACTGTAGTCTGTGGCCTCTAATTGGATTTTGATATAGTTTGTTTGATGGCTGAAGATTGTGATCATGGTTGAATCTTTGATTACACGGAATTTGGTGCCCTCTCGTTGATATAATTGAAAACAGTTGGTCGTTTTTATTTTTCATTACATTCACTATTATTTTGTAGATGTTGTCTGTTTGGAGTTTATTGCACGTACAATGAATGTTCAAAATTTGAATGTAGATGGTAAAGTTTATGTTTACTTGTTATCTTTAAACAAATGCAAAATTTGACTGAATGTGTATATGGATCTCCATAAATAATGGTCACCGATTATTTAAAAGGATCCATATGGCTCCTTTGTGCTGGGGTTCTGTTCTCCGACGTATCAGTCGTATTTTAAATGAACTTCAATACCGCCAATGTTGTATATTTAGTACCCATTTTAACAGCAGGATCGCGAGGTACGAGACCCTGATATTGCAAGAAGCTGGACACCCAATTGTGGCATCCGTGGCGCTAAATTGAGGAATCCATAGAGGACCAGAAGATGGCAGAGAAACATTGTTAATGCAATGTAAGAAACAAAAATGCCTGTGTACAACTGCAAGGTACCAGGCTGTTCTGTAGACAGCAGGCAATACGCCAACAAAACGCAATCCATGGATAGAGGGGGTTGCTTTCCATAGTTTTCCCTAGAAAAAGGACAAGTAACTCAGGAAAGAATGGTTGAACATGGTCAGGCGACCTGCAGATTGGGAGCCATCCAAGTTTGATAGAATCTGGTCTGCGCATTTTGTTTGGGGTATAGGCCCAACAGTATAATATCATGTGCCAACGCTACTCCCGTGAGATTTCGTGTCCTACCACAGCAACAAGAGGCCAGCGGGTCATGTTGATCTTGTTCATGGTGATGTACCACCAAATATTAGCACTAGCATTACAAACCTTAAAGCAGTTAATTTTTAAAATGGGACCACTACCACCACCACCACCACCACCCCAAAAAATAAAAAAAATAGGGAAGTCAACACGCGAAATCTGCCCAATTATCAAAACACAATACAATTTGTTTTTTTTTTCTTCTTTCACAAAAAAGTAGTAAGTTCCTGGTTGAGATGCAGTATCAATTTGAATTGTATATCCAGAAATTTGATTTATTACCTCTCATGCCACAAGTGTGGACTTCAGTATGCTGGAGAGACTGGTAGAGCACCCCATAAATGGGTCAGTGGTCACCGAGGGACTATTCAAACCACAGGGTAATTTGAGGCAGACATTCTTCTGCAGAAGGTCACTCTTCTTACGTTCAAATTATTGACAAAATATACACCATATAAAATGAATAAAAACTGGCTTAAGAAGTTATCGGGAGGAGAGGGAACTGTTTTGAAAAGACAGGGACCATGTGGTTCTTTGGATGATATGAGAGCATCAAAAGGTAGGTAATGCTTCAAAAAGTATTCAGAAATAGTTTTTTTCTTATCACTTTGTGAATGCACGGGCAAGACAAGATCACTCGCATGGTCTCCGACAACAACGTTATGATTTTTTTACACTCTAATGTTTTACTTGAATTTAAAAAGAATATTTTGAATCAACTTAATGGTCTTCATTTGGTTTGGTCTAAACTTGTTGATATCCCTCTGGGACTGCTTCACAACTTGAAAGAAGACATTACAAAATTATTTAAAACACTTTATAAAAAAGTTTGTGTCATATCATTAAGGATATATGTTACCTCAAACCTTTGAAACTTGCAACTCTTGGGAAAAAACAGTGAACCAGGGTTTTATAAAATTGACATATAATGATAGAAGAGTTAATTACATAAAACTTACACATACTTTCTGCAATAAAATGATAAAACCTAGTCTGCCACCTTATGTGGATACTAATGTTCCTGAACTTATAAACACCCCAAGACCATGCAATCTAATATATGTGACCATATCAAAACTGTTGATGAATTTGTACTGGATAAATACACGAAAGGAAAACATCCTTGTCCAAGGCATAATTCTTCTTTTGTTTCTGCTCATTATTGTCATGTTAGTACTGGTGGTCTTTCAATGATACCAAATGGGGTACCATGTTAACTCATATTTAGATGTCCGAAATACCGTGAAGCAATAAAATTGCTTGTGGTAAAGGCAAGAAATTTATCACGCATGCTGCTGAAGGGTATGCAAGAACATGCGCCAAATTGGACAAGTTTGATTTTTATGTGAAAGATGAATAGATCGGTGAAATAAAGGATATTGTCAGTATCAAAACCAAGAAATAACACAGAAAAAATCAATCTAACAAATCCAGAGTTGCAAGTTACCTGCAAAATACACATTAGCAGTATGTTTTTGCACCAGTTGATAAAGCATCAAATAATGTTATCATTTGTGTCAATAGTTTTATTATGAGTTTATGATTGACGCACTGGGCTTGCTAGGTACAAATTCAACTTCGGCTACATATAACAAGGTAAATGAGTCACTGTACACTTTTTTCCATAAACATCAACAATTTTATCGGCATTTAAATGAAATTTTCCGATAAATATCCATATTTACCCAGAATGTTTGCCGTTCCAGAACATCACAAAACTCCGCACTAGTTCCGATTTATTGCAGGTTCAAAGTTTTGCTCCATTAAACAACTGTCTCGTTCACTGTTACGTTGTTTGAAAAAGATACAAGAGATCTGGATGAATTACTGTTATCGACCAAAAGCAACCTCTGGTGTGAACAGTTTTAGATCTTGCCAAAGTCCAAAGTTTTGACACTTTGCAGTTCCACATTGTGCTGGTACTGTACAGACAATTTTATATTTAAATGACTCAATATCACAATGTAAAGTAAATGTTAAATGACCAGAACAACCTTCGTGCGGATAATGAATATTTCCCAGGTCATGATTTTTTTTAAACCAAAATTAAGGGCTTCACTAAACATATTCAGATAGAGCATTGCACTTTCATTAAGAACAAGATAAGTCACAAAATTTAAATTCATGTCATGCTGGGGATGGATGGATGGCATACATAATACATACATACATATGTACATTCATACATACACACATGTATGCACGTATACATACTTGTACATACATACTTACATACATATGTATATCCGTACGTATGTATGTACATGCATTCACAAGACGGCAACATGAACTTGCTAGTTTCCGGCTAATATCCCATTGATGAATTCACTCGGCAGTTTAAGTCTTGAATGTTTAAAGCTTGGGACCAAAGGTAATAACATTGTCCTAACAATGTCTTCCTTTTGGGAAAGACCAGATTGACAGAAATTTTACATTGAACGAATCACCAGTTGGGTAATTATATCTTAATTAACGTTAATCAATGACCCAAAGTTTCGGTTTGTGTTCTGACTTATTCTGATTTTAACACTTTGTTGCGATTTTGACACTTAGTGCTGATATAATTGTCACATTCTGTAACAATTAATGATTAACGTTGTTTTAACACTGTAGGTTGGACAGAGATTTACAGCACGGATGTGCTTTCACGTCAACAAAGATCCAGCAAAGTGCTGCCATCAGGAGACATTACATTCATGTCAAATAATTCAGGGCTAAACCATGATTAAACGTTTCATGGCAATAGCAATTAATTAATGTAGCACCGAAAACCCGAAACAGCTGGTTTGTAACCATACATTTATTGATAACCTGGATTGATCCTGAAAATTACAAGTACAGAAAATATAAATGAAACTCATCAATATTTAAGAAATATTCAAGTTCACAATAAGCAGTAACACCTGTAATTCCAAGTACTTATTCCAGCATGCTAAATTCCAAGTACTTCATAACCCTTACAGTTACTCTCCACCTATATGTAGAACTTGTGTCACGTTATGTGACTAGGTACAGTAACAGACAAATAATCAACTGCATAAGCCTGTATTATTTTCCACAAAATGGAAGGCGTAAAGTCTACCATACTAAGTTAAAGATACAGAGCGATAATAACATCAGCACAATTACCCAATACAAGTAGCACTGTGTGACAGACCAGCATCATTTCTTGGAACTTGTGCGGGAATATCCCATTGGATAAGTTCATAACTTGAAATAGTGACAAACAATTATATAACATCAGCCCAACAAATTTTCAACAATTAATGGCAAAAAAAAAATCAAATAAATTAACTTGGATACATCAATGTCAATGAGGTAACCAGAAGTTTGAGCCTGCAGATGCCAACAAAACAGAAATATGAACACTGCAAATGTCAGTAAAGCAGAAATTTGAAACTAATATGTAAACTGAAATAAATAAAAGCAACATAGCTAAACGGTATGAAGCTGAACCAACATGAAACAAAGTAAGCTTACCCTGATGAAAATTCATGCATAAATCAAAAATGCCACTGCTGATGTATGTAGCTTCATGCACACTGGCAAATGCTGCAATACAGAAACGAGAATATGGAAATCCCATTTTCAGATTTCATATCATTATCTCCGTATATCATTACTTAACCCATGTCAGAAAATGTTGAAAACAGGTATTACAAATCACTAATTGCATTGTGTTACTTCTGCAGTTCACAGTGAAACCACAACCAATCAACCACATGTACTTCAATGCAAACCTGTTACATAAGCCCAATGAACAAACAGGGCCTGGGTGTGTCAGTGGTTGAACCAGTTTCTACACCAATTGAATCCACATGTTCTTGAAATTCCCATACATGATGTCTTGAAAACTAATTGAAAATGTACACTTTTTTAGCATATCTCTGATAAATTTATACCAACACACAGCTTTTAAGATGAACATGTTTATTCCATTTACCTGGGAATGAGACCACTTCTGTATACCATATGCATGTATACTGCATGTGCACCCTTGCATGTTACATGCATGCATGCCCTGAACACGTGGTGTAGCCCACTACACATGAAACTTGACAAGTCTTGGCTGAAAAGAGCCAAAAAATGAACAAATACACATTCATTTTTGTGACTTCTCAAGACATTGAAGTGCAGTGCTCACATGGCCACTACAAGCACAACTAAACTACAGCTCTAAATCATGACAGCAACATGGCAAAATAATTGTTTTTTAAATTATTTACTTTAATTATGCAAAAAAAACTTACATTATAAAAATCATGGACCTGCACTTTACAAAACAATTTAGGAAATTAAAATATAAAAGTTCAATTAAATATCCACACCTTTTCCCAGATCTGGCAGAACACACCTGTCCTGTTTGAACTAACCGGCCAAGTGTGTCTCACTGGTCACAAGTATGCATAATGAGGCAAGGAAAGGCAAAAGAGCCCAACTAGCCTGGTTGTAACTGGGTATTCACTTACACTTTTTGCCACATGATGGCAGCACTCAGAAAATAAAAGTAAAATAAACCACATTGGTTTGCCACGTCACATACTCCCCTGCTTGAGGTTGGCGTCTCGACAACCAAAACATATTAAATTACTTTACACAGGTATGACATATCAATATCCTTAACCTGTTTCACATACCAAAATTTTTAATATTATACTTACCATATACCTAAATTCTACACTATTCAAAACTTGCCTGTATACCATTACTGCAAAATGCATCACTTAAGGCAAATCCTAATTCATGGAATCACTCAATATTCACTTAGTTCAAGATTCATACTCTTGATACTGTGGTGGAACTGGTCCATTTCATGTATGCGTGTATACTAAGCCTTTAATCATATAAAGACTAAAAAATGAATCATTTTTGAACATTACTTTATTTAATTTAATACTGCATCATTAGAACTTGTGCCTGACTTATGTTTGTCAGAAAGGCATCAAAAGATCTCTCATGAGTCAACACAGGTGGTGCAGTGACCGATTCATCTGCTACCACTGATTTTGGCAAATGATGCAGATTGGTGTGCTGACCTGCTGTGGCCCTTGTTGAACGTCGCACTTCAACTTCCTGTTCCTCTACTTCCGTCTCAGTGGACTCCATTTTGGTCTCACTGTCTGAGTCAGTACTGTGTACGAGTCCATTAGTACCCACATACTGCATATCATGCTGCTCCCCTGCTTTTACAGAAGCAGTGCCTGATTTATCTCCATGCAGAAGATTGACATGTGTATCAGCAGTTGGATGCAAAGCTCCTGTAACTGTATCAGTCAACAAATTTGGGATCAATACTAAGTCACTATCTTCCAAGTCTGAATCGCTGTTTATTATCCTTGAAGGAACAGTGTCAGATGCAGGACTAATGGATTTTGAACTTACAGGAAATTCAAAAACAGGTTTGTATATCATTTCACGAGAGTCTAGCAGCTCTTTCCTCTTAACTGTCCTGGTTGCACCCTCCCCTGTTAGAGGTTTTATTATGTACACATTGCCATCAGGATTTGGCTTTTCAACAACTTGATAGGGGGTTGTGTCCCAGGTGTCTTGGATTTTATTGCATCCCCTTACAGCTCTATTTCGGCAATACACCCTTGCTCCGATAGGAAGAGAGGCACTAACAGCATTTCTATTGTGCAGAGCCTGGCGTCGCAGGGCTTCTTTTTCCAGATTTTGTTTTGCATCTGAAAATGCATTCCGTAACCTCACACAATGCCCCTGTAACTGTTCAACTGTGGTCCCTCCACTTTCCTCACTTTCAATCTGGAGGATATTGTCTATAGGAAGAGTGGGCTCTCTTCCGAAGAAAAGAAAGAAAGGGGAATATCCAGTGGAGGAGTGGGGAGTGCAATTATAGCTATAAACAATTTCCTGTAGATATTCAGGCCACCTGTTTTTCTTGTCAGGGGGAAGTGTGCGCAATCAGTCATGGAGAGTGTGGTTAAATCTTTCACACTGCCCGTTGCCTTCTGGGTGATAGGGCGTGGTACGACTCTTCTCTATGCCATACAAGGCACATAATTCCCTCACAAGCTCACTCTCAAAATTACGACCTTGGTCGCTATGGATATAACGGGGCACCCCAAATCTAACGAACCACTCTTTAACTAAGGCCTTAGCCACCGTTTTGGCTTTCTGGTCCTTTGTAGGAACAGCTTGAGTGTACTTTGTAAAGACGTCAGTTATGATTAGGATGTTCTCAAGCCCACTGCTACTTGGCTCTAGCATTGTGTAGTCTATGGCTACAGTTTCCAATGGCTTACTGGCCAAGAGTGACCCCATAAAGGTTTTTACAGATTTGCCTGATTTGGCAAACATGCACCGATTGCAACAGTTGCAGTATTCTTCTATTTCTTTGGCCATGTATGGCCAAAAACACCTAGTCCGTGCTAAACAGAGTGTTTTTGTTACACCTTGGTGTCCCATAGCATCATGTAATGCTTCCATTATCATCTCTTTCATAGATTCGGGTATAATGAGCTGTTTCACTCTCTGCCCACCTTCCTGCACTGTCCTGTTCAGTGCACCATCTTCATCATTTTGAATGCGATGTAAATTGCACAAGAGTTTACGAGTAATTTTTGACGTTTGTGCCAACTCTTTTAAAGTGGGCTGTTTATTTGCATTCAGGTACAGGATGACTGGTTGAATATGTAAGTCACTATTCTGTAATTCAGAAATTTCTTTCTTGGACATTTCAGGCAAAGTAGAAGTGCATGGCAGAGATGATGTACAAGATCGAGTTTGCACTTCTCTCAGCATACCCTCAGAGCAAGACTCTGCAAAAGCCTGATGTACACTCAATGGCGCTGTCATAGCAACAGGTTTCCTTTGTTCTAGTGACATTTGGATACACATTTCCTCAAACCTGTGCATTCTGGGTTCCTGACTATGGCATATTTTGCGGCTTAGAGCATCTGCATTTTTATTTGATTTTGCAGATTTATACTGGAAAGAAAAATTGAATGAGGCAAGATCTGCAACCCACCGCATTTCTGTTGCAACTGATTTGGCAGATGTGTCAATATATGTAAGGGGGTTATTGTCTGTGTAGACAGTAAAATGGGCTCCGAGTAGATAGTCTCAATACTTCTCAGTTATCGCCCATTTTAGTCCAAGCAGTTCTAATTTAAAACTGCTGTAATTTTCCATGTTTTTTTCATGGGGCCGGAGACTTCTACTGGCATAGCTAATGACCCTAAGACCGTCTTCCTGCTTCTGAGATAGAATGGCTCCTATGCCATGTTTGCTCGAATCCACCTCCAAAATATATGGGAGTCTAAAATCAGGATAACCAAGAATAGGAGCATGGGTGAGCCTATGTTTGAGAGTCTCAAAGGCCTTGCTGCAGTCTTCACTCCATGCATCTGGTATGCACATTTTCTGAGGTTTTGTACATGATTTTCTCTTTGCTTTCTGCTTTTTCTTGCCAGGATTTCCCACCAAGGCAAAGAGAGGTGCAGCCATCTGTGCAAATTGTGGCAAAAAACGGCGAAAGTATCCAGCAAGTCCCAAAAACCCATGGAGGTGTTTTTCCGTTTTTGGTACAGACCAGTCATCTATTGCCTTGATCTTGTCACCATCTGGCTGAATTCCAACCTCAGACACAATGTGGCCTTAATACCGCACCTTTTGCTGAAAGAGATAGCATTTTTCAGGTTTTAGGCACAAGTTGTTCTCAGCCAACCAACTAAGGACGAGCTTCAATCCTTCCAGAGTTTGTTCAAACGTGTGGCCAAAAATAAGAATAACATCGAGATAGACGAGTATATTTAAAAAATTTAGGTCACCAAAGATCTCATCCATAAGTCTCATAAAGGTCGCTGGTGCCCCGCAGAGGCCAAAAGGCATTTGGCGATACTCGTACAGGCCTCCTGTGCCGACTCTGAAAGCGGTTTTTTCTATATACTCGGTAGCCATGGGCAACTGATAGTAGTCTTGAGCCAAATCCAGGCTACAGAAATACTTAGCCCCATTAATGGCATCTAAGGCTTCCTCTATGCGAGGTAAAGGGTAGGCATCTTTGGATGTTTTCGCATTAAGTACCCTATAATTCACACATAAACAGAGTGAATTGTCCCTTTTTCACACAAGGACTACTGGAGAGGCATAAGGGCTTAAGGACTTCTGGATTATGCCTCACTTCAGAGACTGTTCCAAGTATTCTCTGACTTCCTGCCATTGATGCAGGGGAGCTCGATGGTGTGGCACCTTTACTGGAATATAATCAGTGGTGTGAATCTTGTGTTCAGTTTTAGGACATAAACCTAAATTGTTCTCATGCTGACTGAATGTATGTTGATACTCTTGTAGAACTGCTTTTAGTTGATTGTGCTGTTCATCAGTTAATCCATCACCAATAGTTAGTCTGTCTACAAAACTATCTATTCCAGAATCAGGTAACTGATCAACAGAAGATTCTTCTATATAAACTTGTCCGTTTTGAATATCGGAAACTTGCACTTCTGGTTTCACCTTGACTGGTGCAACAATTCCAAAACTGGATCTGGGTGCCAGATAAAAATCTTCACTGCTAAAATTTGCCACTTGAACTGGAATTATGCCATCCTAAGTTACAGATACAAGAGTGGGTGCCACAGCAAAACCTTTTGGTCCAGTGAAGCATGCAGATTCTTCAACTGCTGCACAGTAAGTCTCATTTTTTTCCGCAGGTCGAACTGTTGCCTGTATCACTTTTAAGTGTACAAGCTGGAATCAAAACTGGTTTATGACTAGCAACCCGCACATGTCTCGTGTGAGTTTCAGGTAAAGTATGAAGACCCACTTCTGCATATAAAGCAAGAATAGGCCCCAAAACAGGATCATTTTGAATACTCTCAGCGCTCTGAACATTTTCATGTTCATACAAGTGTCTGAGTATATTAGATCCCAAAACAACTGGACTTGAGATTTCTGAGTCCTCATACTTCTATCTATAGGATCTTTTACGACCAAAAACCCCATATCTGGAAATATGTTTCCTGCTACATCCAAACTCAACTCAATATACCCTAAGTAAGGGATGTCAAGGCCATAACTTCCCGTTATTCTGATTGCTGTAGACACATCAGTCAGCTCCTTCTCAGAGCCAAAATGCTCATTAAAAAAGGACTCTGTGACTGTTGACACCTGTGCCCCAGTATCCACCAGACACCGAATTTCATGTCCTCCAAGAAAGACTGTCATTTCTGGGCATTTACCAATAGCCTTGGATAATATTGAGCCACTGTCCATTCTCTCTAAACCTGCCAAGTGGCTCTCCTTAACAGGTTTTTCCATTTCCCCTGTCCATTTTGGGAACCATTCTGAGAACCACTTTGGGAACCATCTTGAGATTGAGCAATTGGGCAGTTTCGTTTCAGATGCTCGGTAGAGCCACATTTCCAGCACCCCCTTGGATTTGCTCTTCTGCCAGTTCCCATAGTAACAGAAGGGCGACAGGGTTCCATCCTAGCCAAAATAGCTTCTATGTTTTTTTGCTGCTTCTCAAGCATTTCTCCTTGCTTCCTTAGTGCTTCCTCAAAAACACTTTCTTTAGTATGTGTCTTATTTATAGAAGCTTTTCCTTTGAGTTTTGATGTTTCTTGTACATCTCCACCCAGCCATGTCAAAGCTCGGTCTCGAGCTTTGAAGAAACTGATGTTCTTATGCTCTACATTCAATCTTGGAAGCTCCCGTCGGAGACCTTCGTCCCTGACTGCTTCTGCTAAACAGCCTTTTAGCAGACTGGTCTTGTTGGACTCAAATGTAGAGTCCAGCTGAACAATTCTGTTGAAGAGCTGCAGAAGTTTCAATGAGCATGTAATCAAATCTTCTCCCTCCTTCTGAGAATAGGAACAAAATTTTTGCCGCAGTTGGGGCAACTGATCCCCATCCCCAAATACTCGCAGTAGAGTTGCAAAAACTTTTTTCTGGGTCATTATCAGAACCTCGACCAATTATTTCAAGTCTAGCTTTCCCACACAGATGTTCTTTGATACATGCAACGGCTGCCTGACCTGTAAGATTACGGGCCAACATATTATTTTTAGCATCTGCAACCCAATCCTCAACTGTTGGGTCTTCACCTTTCTCAGGCCGGTCCTTGAATCAATCAAGTTCTCTTGCAGCCACATATATGGGAGCTGAAGCACCCATCCGTGAACTAGCTGCCTGTTGAAGAGAGTTATGATCAACTCGCAGCTTTTGAAGTTCGACCTTTCAGGCATCCACATCTGCTTGTGTAACCATGTCTACATAGTTTGCACAAAAACAGAGTTCTAAGAGAAGCAAGACTTGGAGACAGAGATACCCCCCCCCCCCCCACATAAGGCTGAACAGTAAAAGATACAATGTTGCAAAAATTTGAGAGAAAATGTATGAAGGAAAAAACAAATACAAGCAAAATGAACCTTTATATATGTTTCTGCTAAACACCTAACCAGCTTAAACCAACCTTACCAGTTACACTGTAGATCAGGGATACTAAGTTGGACTACTACAAATTGTCCCTACAGACACAGGTAAGTTACCCAAGTTACTGATGATACCTACTGAACATAATGGAAAATTAAGCTTGTTATGCCATGCCATCATGTGTAACAATGTAAACAAAAAGCCACTTATGGTTGTAAACCACTGCACAGTCTTACCAAACCAGGTTGTCTACAGTTATCAAACCAATTCCACATGCAAAGCAATGTTCATCTGTTAAAATGAAGCAATTACAACTTTCCAATGCATGAACACATTACCAAGTTTCAAAGCAGATCTGTTTCCAGCAAGCAATGCTTACCACACTTGAAAAAAGACTGGTTATATGATACCTCATTGTAGAGGCTAACCTTTTTTTACATAAAATCATAACATAATAGTATACACAAATGTCCTTGACATAAATTAGTGACTGACAGCAGAAGTGGAAAGTCACAAGATACATAGGCACAACAACGATCTCCAGGGTAGAAAGTCACAAGATACATAGGCACAACAACGATCTCCAGGGTGTACAAGTCTATCAAGGTTGGCTGAAATACCATGCCACAACATATGAAGACACCTTGTCACATACCTGGACCCTTCAGCAACCAGTTGCATATCTCACCAGGGATCTGAGGGGCTGTCTCGAACCCTGCTCGCAGCGCCATGAATGTAGCACCGAAAACCCGAAACAGCTGGTTTGTAACCATACATTTATTGGTAACCTGGATTGATCCTGAAAATTACAAGTACAGAAAATATAAATGAAACTCATCAATATTTAAGAAATATTCAAGTTCACAATAAGCAGTAACACCTGTAATTCCAAGTACTTATTCCAGCATGCTAAATTCCAAGTTCTTCATAACCCTTACAGTTACTCTCCACCTATATGTAGAACTTGTGTCACGTTATGTGACTAGGTACAGTAACAGACAAATTATCAACTGCATAAGCCTGTATTATTTTCCACAAAATGGAAGGCGTAAAGTCTGCCATACTAAGTTAAAGATACAGGGCGATGATAACATCAGCACAATTATCCAATACAAGTAGCACTGTGTGACAGACCAGCATCATTTTTTGGAACTTGTGCGGGAATATCCCATTGGACAAGTTCATAACTTGAAATAGTGACAAACTATTATATAACATCAGCCCAACAAATTTTCAACAATTAATGGCAAAAAAAATCAAATAAAAAAACTTGGATATATCAATGTCAATGAAGTAACCAGAAGACCCTGCAGATGCCAACAAAACAGAAATATGAACATTGCAAATGTCAGTAAAGCAGAAATTTGAAACTATGTGTAAACTGAAATATATAAAAGCAACATAGCTAAACAGTATGAAGCTGAACCAACATGAAACAAAGTAAGCTTACCCTGATGAAAATTCATGCATAAATTAAAATGCCACTGCTGATGTATGTAGCTTCATGCACACTGGCAAATGCTGCAATACAGAAACAAGAGAATATGGAAATCCCATTTTCAGATTTCATATCATTATCTCCATATATCATTACTTAACCCATGTCAGAAAATGTTGAAAACAGGTATTACAAATCCCTAATTGTATTGTGTTACTTCTGCAGTTCACACCGAAACCACAACCAAACAACCACGTGTACTTCAATGCAAACCTGTTACATAAGCCCAATGAACAAACAGGGCCTGGGTGTGTTAGTGGTTGAACCAGTTTCTACACCAATTGAAACCACATGTTCTTGAAATTCCCATACACGACGTCTTGAAAACTAATTGAAAACGACACTTTTTTGCATATCTCTGATAAATTTATACCAACACACAGCTTTTAAGATGAACATGTTTATTCCATTTACCTGGGAATGAGACCACCTCTGTATATCATATGCATGTATACTGCATGTGCACCCTTGCATGTTATATGCATGCATGCCCTGAACATGTGGTGTAGCCCACTACACATGAAACTTGACAAGTCTTGGCTGAAAAGAGCCAAAAAAATGAACAAATACACATTTATTTTTGTGACTTGTCAAGACATTGAAGTGCAGTGCTCACATGGCCACTACAAGCACAACTAAACTACAGCTCTAAATCATGACAGCAACATGGCAAAATAATTTTTTAAAAAATTATTTACTCTAATTATGCAAAAAAAAAAATTCTACATTATACCAAGCGTGGACCTGCACTTTACAAAACAATTTAGGAAATTAAAATATAAAAGTTCAAGTAAATATCCATACCTTTTCCCAGCTCTGGCAGAACACACCTGTCCTGTTTGAACTAGCCGGCCAAGTGCGTCTCACTGGTCACAAGTATGCATAATGAGGCAAGGAAAGGCAAAAGAGCCCAACTAGCCTGGTTGTAACTGGGTATTCACTTACACTTTTTGCCACATGATGGCAGCACTCAGAAAATAAAAGTAAAATAAACCACATTGGTTTGCCACGTCACATTAAGAAATGACCTGTCATTGCCGCTGAGTTTCTTGTAAACATTTGCGCGGATATAATAAGTTTTATCGGCTGCAGAAGTTCTACAGGGTCAGGTGCATGACCAAAATGGAAAACATTATTTTTACAGACATGATCATGAGTTGCAAGCGTTTCGTTATCACATAAAGTGTACCATGAGGAAGATCTGTTGTAGACGAGCCACTTCACACACTAAACTAATGGTGATAAATTATCTAATAATTCTCTTTTGTTGGAGGTAGAAAATGCATATTAAATATGCGGTTCCAAAATGATAAAATAATAATGCACAAAATCAAAACATCAAAATGGGCTTTCAAAATTAAGCACAAACCATCCCAAAATAGCCTATGAAAAGATCTACAGTGATGCATAAATGCGATATGGAAGTTAAACGTTTTGACTAGTTTCACACACACACACATGCACAAATACATATATATATATATATATATATATATATATATATATATGTATGTATGTATATATATATATGTATGTATATATATATATATATATATATATATATATATATATATATATATATATATATATATATATATATACGATGCAACTCTAACACAAAAGATGTCTTTTTTGCACGGGGGGGGGCATGTGGACTATTATCTTCGAAAAATAAGACAAAGTATCTCATGAGCTAAACAATCAGTATTATAGATAGACATAAGTGTCATAGCATTCATTAAGAAATTATAATTAATATTTTTAAGCCTGCTTTGTATTTTGAATGTGTGGCACCTAAGAAGTTTGCCACACATGAGGAGACAACATAGTGCTGTCGTTAAATGGCTGTGACTTGTCAAAGGCAAAAAACAGGAGCAAGTCCTCTACTGAAACCAAAACTTAAAAACACGCATATCCCATACTACAAGCCTGAAACAAAAATACATTGAAAATATGAAAGGCGACATTAATTTTTTTTTTTTAATTTTTAGTTTGTTACAAAAGTAGGAAAACAAAGTCGAGACAGTCAGATATCAGTGCAAAAACACCCATAAAAATCAATATGGTGGACTAACTCTATATGGGAAAAATATATATCTAGTGAATTTATGTAAGATAGTGAATAAGGATCTGTACAAATGGGTATTAATAATGAATGTATGCAGGTACGTATGTACACATGTATGCGTGCACGTATACGTGTGTGTATGTATGTATGTATGTATGTATGTATGTACGAGTATAACTATATGCACAAATATGTGCGCGCGTTTACGTGCCTTTTACAACCACCGACCCTTCTTTCAATCTTTCACCGTTATCGATCAGTCCTACAATTTTGTCCTCTTCTTCAAATATCAACCTTGTCTTATATTCATAACATGGCACACGTGTCATCCTAAGAGTACCGATAAGATCATTTCCAGCAGGTCAAGAGGACACGTGGTATCAATTGGAGTGTTATTCTGTTTGTGAACTTATACAGAGATGGGGTTGTCAAAGCATGAGGCAAAAATGTAAACAAATTGCAACCTGTTTTATCGGTACACCTTGAGAGTTTCCTCGACAGCTAATGCTCTTTCAGATTTAGGTATGTATATGATTTATTTCTAAAATAGAGCAAAATGGCATTGTGTACTCGTGATTAATGATACAAGTCAAGAGACTGCCTTAAACTTACGACTAACATATCAATAAAAATAAGGTAAGTTACAACTCATTGCGAATGTTCGAAAAATCGTAATATGCTGAACTAATATATAGTGACTATGAGAAGCTAGTATTTATACTGATTTGCAAGCGCATAATGACAAGCAATATTGTATTGTTGATATTTTTGCACCACATTGGTCTCTTCTGAGACATACTTTCACTTTGCATTCAAGGTAAGTTCTAAGGGTGCCCTAAATTACCACTACATGTTGGACCATGACATCTTATCTCATATACGTACACAGACACATACAAAGTTCAATAATTATTATAATGTTTGCGCAGGACCTCGCGCAATGAACGTATGAGATTTCACCGAGAAACATTTGGTTTGACTTTCCTATTTTTGCTTTTGCATTGGAAAACATAAAAACTTAATTTACTGCACATTTCATTGAGTTAATTGAATAACGCGCATCTGGCAAATTATGTTGGCCAGCCCAGTTCATTTAAGAGTCTGTCTATCTCGATCGATCGATGTGTCACTAGAGCGCTAGTGCATATTGTGGTTGCCTCAATTTGAACCGACTCTAAGGCATTGGATAAAGCGACGGCCAAATTGTAGAAGATGACAAAGTAACATCCAAGAATTGGACACATTACAGACAAAAACAGCTTGAGTGCGAGTCTCGGCAGTACAAAATTAACGTTTTCTATAACTCGCTCAATATGAGCCGTCCGTCATATATGAGGGTTCAGGCTTACTTCATGGGATTTATGTTGCACATATAAATCTAGATCTCTTAATGTCATGTGGTACGGCCACCATCATGATTTTTCCCCCAAATTCGAAGAAATATATTTGTTCATGTGATCAAATAAGAGTATACTTGTTCCTCAGATTAAATCGACTTGATCAGAAGAACAAATCGATTTAATCAGAATATCAAATAAATCAACTCAGAGGAATAAATAGGCTGTGTTTAATCACATGGACAGATGCATTTGTTCACCTCATGAAATCTATTTGTTCTTCTGATCAAATTTTCAAGCACCTGATCGAATTCTGAATAAATCAGGAAACGGCGTTCCAATATATATATATATATATATATATATATATATATATATATATATATATATATATATATATATATATATATATATATATATATATACATATATATTTACATTTGTTATTTTTGTTAGCATTGAAAGAATAGGAACGGTAGTGTAGTTCATGAGGCAATGGTTACACTAGAGCATCTCGTGCAACCAACGTGCTGCGCAATAATATCCTCATGCTTGGCCTGGGGCTATTTTCACTTACGAATTGTTAGCGCCTCCGAAGCGTTTGATTCATAGGCCTAAGCATAATGGGAAGACGGTATCAGATAATCAAGAATTGCATATCTACTCGTCAAAACTTGCCTAAATGTTTTCTTTTGCCGGTTTTGCAAGCTTTATTGCAATAAAATTGTTGTGTTATTCGGAACTATTTTTTTCCTAGTTTTGTGTTCCAGGAGTTGCCTTGACAACTGCTGGCTGATGTAGTAGCCCCGCCTACTTGGCTCCTCCCACTAGTAAACAAAAAGGCGATTTTTTGTAAATTAACAAGCTAAAAACGATTTTAAATCAACTATCAATAATACTTACTCTTATGTTAATAGAAATTGATGTTAAATGTAAATATAAGAATTAAACTTCCTCTCTGGTGTAATTACGGGCGCATGGTTGCAGTTTGTGTGACAGGCATTTCTTTGATGACGCGCTACCGCGCGTCATCAGAAATGCCTGTCACACAGACTGCAACCATGCACCCGTAATTACACTAGAGAGGAAGTTTAATTCTTAAATATATATATACATATATATATATATATATATATATATATATATATATATATGTATATATATATGTATGTACATATATGTATATATATATATGTATATATATATATGTATGTATATATATGTATATATATATATATTTATATATATATATATATATATGTATATATATATATATATACATATAGGATAAGCTTTCCTTCAGACACTAAAAAGCTGGTCCATAGTACACATTTGATTGAAAATGAAGCAGCTAGTGATGAAAAGCATAAGTACGTAATATACATTGGACAGGGTAGCTAAAATGTTGGAGGTAGCTATGGTAGTTAAAAACAAACAAACAAACAGAAAACTACTCAGACAGCATATATAAGGCTTTAGACCATATCCGCTACAATTATGGGCTCCAGCGGTTATCAATGTTTAGCAGCTGTTGTATTATTGCACATGCATTGTTAGGTCCGGTCAGCCTGCACAAAAAACTAATGTAAATTAATGTCCCCTGTACCCCCGAAACGGAATTTACGTTTTTGGACACAAACATAGTATTAGCCCTATAGTATTGATGATAACAAAAGAACCGTCGAAATGATCTATTGTAGCAGACTACCAGTCTATTCAGTCAATTTATAGTGTGTTGACACCACAGCGGAATGGAATAGGGTGACATGCAATATGATTCAAACAAAGTCACCTTTATATCTTTTGAACACATGTAAAACTTCCTCCCACGCATGTTAGCGCTGATGCACAGGGACCAGTATTGAAGTTTAAGGTCCATATCATCTGAAATGTTGTTGACGAGTTTGTGTCCGAGGTAGGTCAACTGTTTAACAAGTTCAAGCTTTAATCCACATAAAAAGACAACAGGCTCAAAAGCAAATAGACAGACTGGCAGCTGAAAGAACTACTACTATGTCTCCTTGGTGTTGTGTATGATTCCATGCTCACTAGTATATGCTTGACATGTCGTGACCAGATTCCTCAGACCTTTAGTAGACGGACTAATTAGCACCACAACATTGACGTTATTGAGGTTGTGCATGAAAACACTGCCAGTGTTACAGCCAACTACACTGTCATTAAGTCTTATATAAAGGTGAAAAATCTAAAGCCAGCACCTTACGATAACCTCTAATCACTTTTTAATATTTTTGAATAGTTTGATACTTAAACTTCAAGCCTCCAAAAACTCAGATGTGTGACCAAAAGAAATATACGAGAAAATGATACTCAAAACTTATGTTTATGCTGACGACTTTCTGCAGTGCTGCCAACATGGACTTTGTTTGCTTGGGCATGATATGAACCATGTCATTGTATGCACAGTCATTGGTCCGTAATCCCTTGAAAACAGGTGAGCCACTGACAAGGGTCACTCATAGGGAACATGCACGCATTAGCTATGGAATGAAAAGAAGGGCCAGTAAAGACCAATCACTACCATTGTTCTGACTACTTTGAAATTATCTTTTGATGTAAAATCAAATTAGCACAATGAACTTACTGGGACCAAGATATGGAAAACCGCACGTGAATCCACTGCCAAACAAACCAAGTGATTTATGTTCCTAAGTTTAAACAGTCGAGTTTTAAGCTACAAAGGGTGCGTTTTGCATTCTCCACATCACAGAGGTATATCTACAAGATTATTTCATACTACAATAAAAATACAACAGAGGAAAAGTGAGCATGTGTGATATAACAGCCATGAATGCATAAATTGGAACATTTTTTCAACGTTATTTTCTCGCATCTGTTTTTGGCTCAGCCTCTGCAATTTGTATCTAGCCTCACAAACAAACGAATTGCCTTTTATCACATTAAAAGCAATGGACATTAAAAGAAAATTATCATATTCAGGAGCAATTCCTACTTTTTTTTTCTTTTTTGACTACCACTTCAGTTACTTTTGGGGCAATTTTGAGAACGTTAAATAAACAACCTGTAAGGACCAACATCAAACTTTTTTTCTGCATGATATTTCAGGACTCGCCATTAAATTTGATCCTGAACACATATATACATATTTTCAATTCTTCTGATATCAACTTGAAAACAAAATAAAAAAAACAACGTTTTGTACGACTTCTTTGCCAAAAATTTGTAAAAATCCTACCAAGTCAGAAGAATGCTATACAACCTTAAAAAAATCCAATCCTGCTAAAAAAAAAAAGTATTGGTAAGTAGTAATCAGATAAAAAATATAGGTGTAGTATAGTTCTAAAACAAATAAATGGATAATAGTGATCCAAATTTGCCACTCACACTGTGCACTAGCTTCATATCTGCCAACTTAAGATCATTTGTGTACACATTGAAGAGCCGGGGTGAATTCAGCCTCCCTCCCCTCCCCCCCGACCCCATGGCAAACACCATTAGAAACATTAAACCAGTTTGACTTGACAGGTCCCCATTGGACGCAAAACTGCTGTGTAAAGAACCAGACCATTAAGCTTTTTACAATTAAAACTGGTAAATTTCTGTCCATCATCATTCAAAATAAAGTCCAGTGGCTTACGCTGCCAAATGCTTCCTTGGCATCAATGAAGCAAGCGAAAAAGCAACTTCCCTCAACAGGTAAGACCTGATAACTTCCTCAAGGACAAAAATACACATGTCAGTACCATGCCTCTTTCTCACGTCAAATTGGTTATCAGCTCCATCCAGGAAAAATTCACAGCCGGGGAACAACACCTTTTCAAACAACTTAAAGATTTATATGCATTCATATGATGTAGTTGTTTGTACAGAGCGGCGGCCACCGGCAGATAGCAGTGGTGGGTGACAGAAAGCGGCATTCAGCGGCGTAAGGCTCTCTGCCGCTATCTGCCGGCGACCACCGCTATCTACTCCTGAGCTCCTGAAGTCTCAGCTAGATTTCAGCAGCAGACAGCGGCGGTCGGTGAGTCTGTCGCCGACAGCCGCTGTTTGCCACTTACTGCTGCTCTTTGCCGCTGTTCACCTCTGCCGACCACCGAAATGCTGCATACGTCGCATAAAAATTTGTTTTGTGATATTTATCCTTACCAGTAACAGCCCAGTCCTTGTTCTTTTTAAAAGGTATCAGGACAACCTTAGTAATTTCACATGGTACAGAGCTGTGCTTCAGAATAGCACTGAGAAGTACAGGCAGATTATCAAACACGAAATCGCTAACATATTGAAGATTATCGGCTGTGGTATAATAAGGTTCCGCAGCTTTACCCAGAGTGAGATATTTGATCAGGTCCGAAATTTCATCTCTGCAAACATCCAATTCATCACAAAATAAAACATTAGACACATCCTCATATACTGATGCCTTGTTCTCAGTATATGATACATTACTAATTATTATGACTGATACTTCGTCTTCCAAAAAGTGACTGTGTCTTTGTAGGGTAATTTTTTTCTGCCCTCGTGCTTTCTTTGTTACGCTTACGTCCCCACACACCATACCTAATCTGGGCACGGCTTTTGCGTATGATGTCATAGACGGGACCATGCCTAGGTTGCCCATTTGTCCTCCAAGCATTTTACGCGTCACGAGCACAACTATGAAATAGTACAGAAAAACATGATCCATATTAATAAATTCCAAATCCAACAATGACAGCAAAGAGATTTCAGACTTGGCAAAGCATCAACATTTATCTTCCAATACGAATGTGAAGAAAAAAATTCACTCCTGACTTGAGACAGGCAGTCACCCATAATAGACAACTGGTGGTTGTAAACCGGTCCTCTCAACCTTAGAGATAAGCATCATTAACTGCAGACACTAGTTCTTTTCCAAAATGTATAAGTGTGACCACCCAGAACACAAATTTCATTACTTCTACCAAAAATACAAAGTGACCTGTTAGGCCTATCACCATCATTACCACACTCAGCGATCCTAACTCTTTACAGTCCATAATGTAACATGTAGCTGTCTAACCTATATAAAAATGGAAGTATTATTGTCCCTATTGCACATGTTCTTTTGTTGAAATTTAACATAGGCTGTATTAGCCCAAGTAAACTAAAGGGTCTTCAGCAGGATACTACTCAACGCATGCTCAGAGCCAACACCCGTACATGTCTATCTGTGTAGGGGGTCTTTACACAAGCTAAATATTCAGTAAATACAGCCCACTTAATAATGAATAAATATAAACATTGCAAATGTTTTGCTTATAACTACAGAGCTTCAATATTAATACAGCATACCTGTTAAACCAAACATAATTACTAACTTTGTCAAGTACAAGTTCAGATAAGTACAATTTGACTTCCCCCTGAACCAGTCTGTACTTTTTTGTAGCTGTATAGCTCACATTAGTTAAACCACCTGTCAGTGTATCACTAAAGTGGAGGAAACTGGGAACTTATATTCAGTACCAGTGATTATAAAATTAAGAGTTACAGCCGTGCCGTGTTATGACACATACTCCTCAATTTGAAAGTCTCCAAACAATAAATTTCTATTTCACTGCCAACACACACTGAGTTGATTTTTTTTTTTAACATTCAGTAAAAGTGTACTTGGACATGTTAGAAAAAATGAAATTCATTAGGATTCAAGTCAAGCACATTAAATCAAAATATAGGTTTGTCTTAACCAGATTCTACGCATTTTTAGGCAAACCTGTAACTGTCTTAGCCTGCTGCTTGCTTCGGGTAGCCCCTGAGGTTAGCCTGACAGAAACCACGTAAACAAGTTTAAAATAAATAAACACACTGGGTTCGAGATGCAAAGTCCTGAAATTTAAAACAAAAACAACCAAATATCAAACTTTTGACAAAAATGTATTATAGCCAACAGTTTCCTATAAATTACTGCCAGATAAAAGGATAGTTGACTACTTCAAACTTAAAATCATCAATTTTATTATAGACCTGTGATGCAAAACCTGTCATTAGTGACTCGAATATATAATTCCACAAAAATATCTGTACACCAATCTGAATTGGTACCTTCTGAAGTGATATCGTTTGGCTAAATTTTGTTAGCAATTTTACTGAATGTTCTTACATTTACGCAAGGAGTGTCTTCATGATATCTTGATTTGTTTGATAATTTTGTAGACATCCGAAAGTCCCTTTTTCATCACTTTATCCATAAACGTTCATCCATGCCAGCTATAAATCATCGGGTAATGGGGAGCAGTTGTTACACATCGGAAAGCCCTATATGTAGAAAAAAAAAACACTGGTCCACATTGAACAAAATTATCATCTAAAAGAGATGTTATAGCATCTTTCAATTGTTTGAACCGTTTCAGATTTATTGTTGCTTTTTGAATATTTATTATGTGATCAATACGCTTCCTTTGAATATGAATTAATATTTATGTATGGTGTACCATTTTAAATATTTTACTGATTTATTCTGAAAGAGAACTATTGACTTTATCTTAGGTTCGATTTGTGTACATGTAAAAATAACAAATCATCTGATACTTTTTGCTTTTAGATGATTGACTTCACATACAAACTCGGAAAAATTTGTAATAATGCAAAAGCAATTCTTTTCACAGGGTCTGGCCATTGCATTACTAGTACAATTTAGGGAAATTATTCCAAATTGCAGTCAAATACATTGTTACTTACTTTGAGAGATGTTTTGTTGTTTATTTTGAAGCACCAGCTTTGGATCTGAATTTTTAAGGGATTTCAGGCAATTTGGGTATACAGAACAAAGGTGGAATAGAGGAGTCCTCTTTAGAATTTATTTACGTATAGAAATTTCTTTTGATATCATCTTAATGTGCAAGTATCTAATTATCAATGGATTTTTAGTTTGATTTATACGTCAGTTCCTTTTATGCCTGAAATATTGTTAATGCCAAGTTCATTTATCAAAACAGTAAGACGATATTTTTGATGATCCCCTAAAGTTTTTACTTGAATTAGCAATCCTCTGTTTATACTTCAAAATGATAGTGCTTTGAGAGCTATATGTTATTAAACATGCCGTTTTGTGTCCACTTAAACCCTTGCTAACTGATGCAGTAGTTGGGCCCACATATTGAGACTTACATTTGATACAGGATCTCAAATGAATGACATTAGATTACTTACGAGATAACACCAAATTTTCCACATAGAGGTTTCTCAATCTAATTTTTTTGTTAGTAATATAACTGTAAAATTATTTGTTTTTAAAGAAAATTTGATTGTGTAAACACTTCGTTGAAATTTCTAACATATTTGCAACAATCTGGCAACCTTGAAAATGTTTATGAGCAGTGAAAATTGACATATAGAAAGACTGAGCGAGTTGTCCCCCTAGCAGAAGTGATCCCCAAGCCACCAATGTTTTTGGTCATCGACGCAGTGTATAGGCTACTTGCAGTAGACTGATTAAACACGATGCTGAATATGCAAAGAAAACAGTTCATCTTTCGTTTTGGGGATCCCAGATTCAAGATATCAGATTTTTTCAGCCATATTTGGTCACAGGACAGCATCTAAGTCTATCATCAATCTGCATTGATAGCTCTGGTTGCATTTTCAATGAGAGAGCAGTATCACCACAGTGGTAGTCCCAGCATGGCCACACATTATAGTGGTATCGCCAGTTGCCATAAATGTCACTTCTCCATGTCTGGTATTGAAAACAGTTACTAAGCATTCAGGAAGCAGCAGGGACAGAATTGACAACCCTTGCCGTTTTCAGGTAGAAAATTGTGATTTGGCACGAATCTGGCACCAAAAGCTCATAGGTAACAGCTGGTTTTTCTTAGATGGAAATGAATTGTTTTATTTTATATTTGTTTTTTTGTTTTTTTTTTAGTTTTTTTTTTTTGGGGGGGGGGGGGGAAGCACACCACGATATGAGAACAAAGCAAGCATATGTTGACAAATTTTATAGGTTTGGTACTTTGGATGAATGAATTCCCACATACTGAGTCCAAATATATTGCAGATTGTGAGCATTTTGAAAGTAGTCAAATCTACCTGGATAGCATTACATAACACTTCTGGAGCTTTCGATGTGTTTGATGAAAATTTCTACAATCATTGTACTGCAGGAGTGAAATGTTCGCCTGAGCCAATGTAACGTTCTTATGTCAGGCCTTTTGATCATTTTCCCGGTTTTTTTTTTTTTTTTTTTTTTTGTTTTTTGTTGTTGTTGTTGTTGTTGTTGTTGTTGGTTTTTTTTTTTTTTAATTTAATACGGCCTCTGTAGACTTACTTACATTGAACATTGAAGCATGTGAGATTGAAAGGAATCACAGCTGGCCTCATAGCTTATGTTAAGACCCAGTGATATCATGTCAAGAAGTTGCGCTAATGACCCATCATCGTTTATCACAAAACCACACATTTCTGTGCTGATCATATTAAGTTGATGATGATTCTGCATGCTACTGTTTTGGGTAGTAGCAACTACAGCACACAGTATTTTTTGCTTAAGGTTTGGATTTTTATGGACATCCAAGATGGAGCTTTCTCAACTTGTACCTTTAACTAAAGTCTCTGTGCAAATGGGAATGTGACCCTTGTTAAGGGGCTCCCGGCTGGCCCTCCTGGCAACGCATATTATCAGGGTGGTTTTCATGACCGATATATTTATCAACACATTTTCCATCATTCAAACTCAAAGGCTATATGTGTCTTGTTTGTTTACAAAGTTTGTACCAAAGTGTTGTGTTCTCCCAGGCGAGCAAATGTATCATACCATAATCATATCTTATGGTGCCACTTTATATTATCTGCACCGCAAAATATTTCTTAAGATTAAGAGATTTGAAACAAAAGTATTTTTCATTGTAATTGCTCTCCCATCTGTATTTGTAAGACCAATGCATTTATGATTGTTGTTGCCTACTGCTCTTCTAGCTTATGAGTTATGATAATATCAATTGCCTGTTTAAAGAAACTTGTTATGTTTTTTTAGTAAAAGGTCCCTACAGACCAAGTTGAGGGAACATTATGGTTATACAGTGGCATGCTAAACCACGGTGGCATATGTTACATGTACAAATGTTACAAGTTAATAGCGAGATTGACACATATTAATTGCGTTTTTGTTTACAAATAAATTTAGCAACTTGTATGTCCAATTGGCCCAAAACATATAGCAAAAAAATCTGTAAAGATAATGACAAATGACTTCACCTAAAATAAAAAAAGTAAAGTAATGATAGAATATTAAAAGAAATATCAAATTGATTCATCTTATTCTATGTGCCACAGTCATCAACAAACAAAGAGAAATTGGTGCATGCAGGTCTACAAATATCATCTGATTGTATCCATTATCATACATCAAGAGTGTAAATATGGATCATGGTAACACATGAGCAGATTCAAATAGATTTGATTTATGTTTAGCAAAACACCGTGATTGCGACTAAATATAATGCTACACGCTTTCTAGACTTCCCATCTCTGTGTGGTATTCAAAATTCTACCCTTGAATTGTTACACACTTGCTGACATCGGGTGTCTGATAAAAGCAGCCCTTAAAAATATCAAATTTAGGGTGGATGCTAGGTACTGTTTTTGTTGAATCGCCCACCATCTCTCTGCTGTAGAAGGCACCCGGTTTTATTTATATTCAACCAATGTCTGCATGGAGGCAAAGGGTATAACTATTGCCCTATCTAGTGACAACTATGTAAACCAATGACACTGTTCCCATTTCTAAACTGTACGAACATAATTAGGTATATGGATTCAGACGCCCTAAATCCGAGTCGACACCTTCTCACAGCATATGGGCTGGGTCTGTACACAAGGTGCCACTGCACTCAAATATTGTGATAGATCCGAAACTTATATTGCAGGACTATTTAATGGCCAACTTGAACATTCGTTCTTCTCTCAACCAAGCTGTGCCTATTGCTCTCAAAGAACCATAGAGACAAATCGGGTTTGTGAATATTTCCAATCCAAACTGAAGCCTTCTGGGCATTCTTGGGAATCAAAACTATGTTGGGTTTTTTTTGGGTTTTTTTTGTTTTTTTTGTTTTTTTTTGTTTTGTTTTTTTTGGTTTTTTTTTTGGAACCTGCAAATTAAACTAACAAACATGCAACTTATGAATATTGAACTGGCTGCCCCATTCATATAAATTATGTGTGGTGAGCAGATCATGTAGACAGTATGAACAAAATGGTATCCTTCTGATGACCCATGTTTGTTGGTGCACTTTACAACACACAAGTATACATATTCCAGCGTCATGGATCTACCGCGGTTAACATCCAAACTCTTAGCAAAATACAGTTGACTTGCATAGCAGCCAGTTTTGAAATACTGTTTTCAGGAATGTCTTTTCTCATTTCATACGGCCCTATTGATTAATTGCCCGACGATGAGCTGGAACAATTTGTCGAGAGAAATATATATGGCCTGTTTTGGATTTGAAAAGGTCTGCAATTTCTTAAAAAAGAATCTGCTTTTGATGTGCGGGATAGGGAGAGGCCAGGAAAGTGGGTTCTTGTGTCAGAAGGAGAAGACACTGCGAAGTGCAGGGTTGATTTGATATTTATTGGTTTGGATGTATTTATTTGCTTCCAAAACGGCAATTTGGAAAAGGCAAACCCCAAAATGATACCCTGGTGCAGACAGAAAGAGAAACAAAAGGAGAGACATGGTACAAACTTAAAATGCCACTGTCACAATGAACACCACTACACACAACCAGATTTATTATTTATTAGATTGGGTCTGGAAATCGTATTTTCCAAGGAAGCGAGAAAACAGTTCACGTTGCACAAACACACTTCGAATCAACAGGCCTAGAGCTGTTAGACGATTTGTACAAATGATCGTAATTATGGGTGGTGAAGTAGTCCTTGCTTACCAGACCATACCCCACTATTCGTCCTTATCAGTGATGTCTTGACGTGTCAACGCCTCTTAATGTGTGGCATTGCCGTTTTACGTTTTTTGATACTTTTTCTGACACAGGAACTAACTACAACAAGTGACATCTGTATTTTCAGCTACGCTATGTGTGCATCATTTTAGAACAGTAACATGTGTTTGTACATTGAATTTCATATAATCCACCCATTTAAGGAACCCACACAGGGCAAAATTTCTATCCTACCATGCACTTCTTGTAAAATAGTTTCCCCCAGGATTTACCAGTAGTTCGAGCTATACAAGCAAAAGCAACCTTTAGTTGTAACGAATAAAATTGTGCAGTGGTGAGTACAGGCATTAAGATGTAACATTTGTCAAAAACTTTAACTGAATCCTCCTGGACCCATCAACCTTTAATTTAGAAAAAATCTGAAAACACCTCAAATGTCTATGTCTTCCAGCTGCATATAGTCTGAAAGACAAAAGAACAGCAACAACAATGACCAAAACTTCATTTCCTATCTGCTACTTTGTACAATTTGTGTACACAGATGTTGCGTTTTCTTCACCTAAAGACTTAAAACAGCAGAAGTGTAATGTAAGCTGCATTATTATAGCATCATAATGAACAACCAAAAACAGATTGGTGGCCAGAAAGATGACTTTGTCAGGTTCAACACATTTCCATCATTCAAATACATTTTTTGTGTTGTTTCTACAGCACAAAATGAATGAGAGTTGTGTGCATTAGTCTGGTGGAGTGGTCTGCATGGTGCTCTAAATATTTTGACCAAACATCAGAATTTTTTCAAACTTGAATCCCGCTTGAGCTAATTAGATACTCTCATTCATGCTGTATGAAGCATACCTGAAAAAAAAAACTGGAATGCCGTTCTGTTATGGAGTGAACTAAGATGTTACAAATCTCCTGGCTCCACGGTAGGTCAATATAAGGTTGATAGTGCAAAAATCCATATAGGCTTAAACTATTCATTCATAGCAGCAATAAGCCACAACATAAAGCCTAATCTACATATTGATACCAACAGTGAGGCACTTGAAAGACGGTGGGAGTAACCTACGAGTCTCTATCTGCCCTTAAAAGTTGGAGTGCCTTAATAAAGTGTGAAACGTTTCATAAACGAAATTGTATTATTGAAGCTGGTGAAAGACCCGTGCAAAAAAGGATATGAATTTGGATTTTTTTTGTTAGCATTATTTTCTTAATTCGTCCTTGACAACCAGATGCATAAAAAAATGCCATGAAAGATGAGTTGGTTATTTGTTGGGAAAAGGTTACAGGCTAAGTACGATACACGTAGTCAGTCTGCACCAAGTTGCTGTAGTGGGGTACTCCGGAAAATTGAGTATCTATAATGCGGCAAGGGGTCACAATACCTAAGAGCTTTTACTGACGTTGACCATTTCACTGTGCCTGGGTCAGCTTAGCAAGCTGAATTGTCCTTGCCTAACCATGAGGAGAGTAAGGGCAATAAAAGAACCTGGGGCAGGTAGTTGAACTGTTTGGACTGGACCATATGCCGCGTCCAATGCTAGAATATATTTTACATTTATGGTCCCTTGTTGGTCTATTGTAGAATTGTATCTTGTATTGTGTGGTAAATAGCTTGAAGCATTGATTATGTTTGTTTCAGTGAACCGCGTCTGTGGCCTGCTGGTTTGATGCTTTTATTGCATTATATGGGCACAATACAAAGAAATCTTTTTGTTGCAAGCGATGCTCATTTAGACTTTCAGAATACACATGTGGGCATAGTGATCTGCTGCTCAATTATTGAAATAGTGCTTACTGGTGTTATTAGTCAATATACGTAATTCATAATAAAAACGCTGTGTTCCAAGGTCCCAAATCTAACATGTGCTTTATGGCCTTCGAATTATAAAGCATTGATAACGAAGTTTAGGTTTACCTTTGTCCATTTAGTCATTCTTTTTCACTGAAACTTTGCCGTTACTGTGTGACAGAGTTCTATTTGAAGGCATTCATTATATATATATACATTTGGATACAGTGTCAACGTTATTCTGCAGTTCTTCTGATTACCCTCCATTTCGACAAGAGTGATTGATAACATCAACAGACATCACTCATTAAGGTTATTAGCAAATATTCATTTGACCCGGATGTGTTTTCTTTAAATTCAAGCACATACACTTTCATTTAGCACTCATTTGCATAAAAAAATAAAACATTTTTACATGTTCACATATGACCTGCAGTCTGCAATAAAGCTTCGTTTGAGTCCATTAAAATGTAACAGTCTTAATTCAAAAAAGGTGATTTTATAACGATTCTTTTAACCCTTACCTCTATGTCAATGCCCCAGCTCTTCTGTTTTTCCAAGTGTAGCCCAGTTGCCTCCAAAGCAGACCAAGTTCCGTGTTATCCCTATTGAAGGAGTATACATAGCATGGAGTTTGGGTCTTCTTTGGAGGCAAGTGGTCTAGCAGTGTACGGTGAAGGCTGCATCATTTCTTGAAGTATCAAAATCATGTGTGCATGATAATAAGAGACCTTTATCTCTGGTGATTCATCTTAATTCATACCTGTCTCCTCTGTTGACTTTCTTGTGGTGGTTCTATCTCGCAAGGCGAAAAACAAACCATTACAAATGATAGGAATAAGAAGTCCCAGACAACCATCAAATTTTAGTGTGTGATCTGGATGTCCTTCTCTCCTATTTAGAAATATAATGAAATGTTTCAGATTTATAAAGTTTACAGCAAAGTAAACGTAAGGTAATAATAATAATAATAATAATAATAATAATAATAATAATAATAATAATAATAATGATAATAATAACGGTAACGATAATGAGATAATAATAATAATAATAATAATAATAATAATAATAATAATAATAATAATAATAATGCTCACTTGAATTTGTATAATGCTTATGCATAATAATTAATAGCCGTGACCTCCTAGACTTTATCTGAGGTCAAAAGACCCATCGTGGGTTGCTTACAGTGGTCTTCAATGCAGTAGAAAGCACAATCTAATTCTGCAGCTGCTTCCATATATCACTTCTGTACTAATCTGTATTTGCTTTTCTTTGGTATTATATATTGCATTTTTTTTTTCTGTTTTTTATGTAGCTGACCTCAGCAAAATGTAACAATGTAACAGAGCTGGATGCAGTATTTCGTATACTGGCCATTATTATTCTGCACTGGAAGCGTTTGATATGCTCAAACATATAAAGCACTGCCAATCAGTTGGCGGTAAGGATACCAGCTTTCCATGTGCTTGTGTGATTTGGACACAGAACTTGGAATGTTCTTTAGAATAAAAGCAATCTTTTCAAATTTGATAGATGAAGTATCTTACATTTGTCAACAAATAAACAATGTTTTCGAGTAATAGGGTTGTCAGACTTGGAAACAGGGAACAAGTGTTTTTGAACCCATAACACAGTTTGACCTTTGAAATCACACAGCCAGAATTGCCAGAACATGCAAAACAATCATTTTCATCTTCCACAATTTTGCTTCAAAAACAAAAACATACACAAAACATAAACAAAAAAAGAAAAAACCAATAAAAAACCCCTCAATTTTGTGTTAAAGTCCTCCCAATCCTAGTGGGTCTAAGAAAAAGCTTCCTGGCTTTTTTGTATATATGATACTTGTTCTTTCATCATATTCGCGTGAAGCTGAAATCATTTGATATGTGAAAGCAATCATTATTGTAACTTTAAGCTTCCATAACATGCAGGTAAAGTAAACCATGCTTTTGAAGATAGGTGTTAGCTTTAATTTTCAAATGAATGTTTATGATTGCATCAAAACTGAAAAAGTTAAATCGACACTCTTTAAGGGAAAAAGTTTTTTCTTTGTGCAATTCCTGTATAAACACATTACATGGCACCTGATTGATAATTTCATGCTGTGTACACTTCAGCTAAAGATACTGGACTTAAAACCAATCCGTAGAATGGTTTTCACCCCCATTTCTCCTTGCAAGCCTTGGCTGCAGGGTCAGACTTGACCTGGACTTCAAACAACACCTAGTAACGTAACCTAATTGCCATTATATAGTCAATGAGATAACCCTTTAGTCAAGTAACTAGGGGCTCTCGTAAGCTTCATCCAGTAACTTTCTTTTCAAATTGAAACAAAAATGTGTTATCATGTTAATTTTCAGAAAATACTATATTAATTGACACATTGATTATGAAAATTGGCTGACGGAAAGTTAAATTGTACATCTAAGTTGTACCATGAAGCAATGGAAACTGGACTTGCCGCAGCTGTTCTAGTAATTAAGATATCAAGAGAAAGAGATAAACAAGCTGCACGAGAGGAGTGTGTGCACACTGATCACTGCCTCACTTCAAATAGTTTTGGACTTGAGTAGGAAAAAGAGAAATGGGGGTAAAAAGTCTACTTTCTTGGTAGCTGAGTGGTACACATCATGGGGTCATTTGTCATTTGATTTCCTGTGAAAATGAATTTTCAGAAATATATACTTTGCAGGAAGGGTAGGGTTATGCACTCAGATTTATTTAACTTAACTTGTTAGAAGATAAAGCTTAACCTGTGTTTATTATCTATATTTCTTCTTCTTATTGTTATTATAATTATTGTTATTGTTATTATTATAATCATCAACATCATCATCATCATCATCATCATCATCGTCATCATTATTATTATTATTATTATTATTATTATTATTATTATTATCATCATTTTCAGCTTTGATGAAACAGAGCTACAATGATGCTTGGACATGCAATTGGGGTAATAACTTTATTGTGTACGGCAACAATAGGTATGTTGTTTTTTTTTCCTATCTTGACATTAGTAATATAATCCAATTCACACTCATAATATTTAAGAATGTATGAACGGATGCAATTGGCCATATTTTGCATACAGTTACAAACTCCTTATTGCTCATCATATAATTAATAGAACAATTTGCATCAATTTTGTGAAATGAAAGAGAATAACTAGTATAATTACAAAAATTTTAAAGCAATAAAATTATTTCGGTATGTTTCTTTTTGAGACTTTAACAGAGAGAATGACAACTAAACAAATTCTAATGAGAAAATTAATAGCAAACTGTATCATTTCCATGACTCTTGCAAAGTGGGAATAGCTCCACGAGGAAACTGAAATAAAACACCTTATTGTGAACTCACTTTTTACCATTTTGATTTATCTAAATGTACCATTGTGTGTGACGTTTTGACATTTTGCTGAGGAATGGTCCTGTAAGGTTTTTTACTTCACATTTTAACTATTGTTAACTATTGCAAGAAATTCAATATTTGTCCCTAAAATTTAAACAACTGAGGGCATCACTAGGATGGTGCAGGACCTCAACCAAGGAATGGGTGCTAGACATTCTGATTACAAACAGATGGAAAAGCTGAAATTATTGGTTAAAAATATTCAGAAGTGTGATGGACAGATTGCTGCTGATGTGAGGGAATGGATAGATAAGATAGATATAGCACAACCATATTTGCCTGACCTATTGGGAGCCATTATTGATGTATTGTCTGGTACCTTAACAGGCTCTTTGAAGAAAGTATTAGAAAGATTTCTCTCTATACAACCCGCCCCCAGTGCAACAGAATGAGAAGATTTGAACACACATGTGAGAAACGCATTTCTATCAGCAAACGAAGACTAACTTTTGAAAAAACGAACTCAACAAAATCACACAGACTGAGTATGGAAAATTAGGATATTTTAATAGAAAATTTTGAGAAGCTGCACAACGTGCATATACACGACAACCGTGCATGGATGCAGAACGAACTATCATTATAGCCTACACAAAAGCTCTAAATAATGCAGAATTATCCAAGAAATTGATTGTGGAATCCCAACCAAAAATATTAGAAGATGCAATGAAATACACAGAACAACAGGAAGCTGGACTGGAAATGTTTCAAGGACTGGACGGGAAAGAATGCCAAGAGGAACCAATGGATGTTGGAGTTTTGGTGGAAGGACTGAAAGACATTCTCGAAATGTTGGAGGACTGTGCCAAAGAACAGAAGAAGTTGTGGGCTAGGCTCAACAAGCTGGAGACAAGGTCGAACATGCCTAGACAGACCAGACCATACAGTTTTCCAGGGTGCCATTCAAGGCAAGTGCTTTTACTGTGACAAACTGGGACATCGGGCTGTAGACTCTTGGAAAAAGCAGGCAGACACTCAACAACCCACTACACAGAGAATGGACGGACAACAACCGACAACCCGGAAGAGTTGTTTAAACTAGTGGCTGCAGCAGGCCATACTGGGAAGAGTGCGAACATCGCTCTGACTCTTTCAAAGAGTTCAGTATAATGCACTCCTAGATACTGGAGCTAATGTTGCCTTGCAGCATAGAGACTCTTTGATAAGTTGTGTAGGAGTACAGGACAGTCCAAACTTCTTCAGCCATGTCCGTACATTGTGAGTGTTTCAGGCAAAAAATGAAATGTTTTGGGACAAACTGAAGTCAAAATTGACAATGCTACTGTTGCTGAAGTCATAATTGTAAAAGGAATTTCTTATGACATGATTTTAGGTCATGGCCTTTTGGAGAAAGGACAGGACATTGTAAACTATCCAAAACAGACACTGACATGGCTTAGGAAGGATTGGTCATTAACAACTTAGACTAGAAATGGTATCAATGCAGTAAATAGACATGAAAAAAGGGTTCAACTGTAGTAAAACCAGATAGGTATACAGGACATTCTGCTATAGATAAGGTATTAGACAAGTATAATGACATCATTAGTGAAAAAAACAGATCCACATGGATCATGTGAATTGGACACTGTGAAAATTGATGTACTATGACATTCACCTGTGAGACAGACGGATTAAAGGACACCTTTGGCCAAAAGAAAAATCATACAATAGGAAGTGGACAAGATGTTCAAATATGGAACCATTCAACCTAGTTCAATTCCATGGAGTTCACAAATCACTTTGGTGCAAAACCAGACAGGTCCATGAGATTTTGTGTGAATGATCGGAAGTTGAACGATGTAACCAAGAAGGACAGTTACCCTTTGCCACTCATTCAGGACATCTTTGATCAGGTAGGTGGTGCTGGGATTTATACTACCCTGGATTTAAAGGGCAGTTAGTGGCAAATTCCTGTCTCTTCTGAAGATATCCCCAAAACAGCCTTTATTTGTCATAAAGGACTGTATGAATTCCTGAAAATGCCTTTTGGTTTAGCCAGAGCTCCAGCTATTTTTTGAAGAATCATGGACGCAGTTTTATCAGGATTGACTGGAAAATGTGCATTTGTATACATAGATGACATTGTGAGTTACAGTAAAGATAAAAACACACATGCAAAAGATTTGGAAAAGATATTCCAAAGATTACAAAATGATGGACTCAATATGAAACCATCCAAGTGTTCCTTTGCAAAAACAGAAGTCAAACTTCTTGGTGATATTATCAATGAACAAGGATTCTGCAGTAATCTGGAAAAAGTGGACACCACTGTCAAAATGGATGCTCCCACTACTCTCAAAGGAGTCAGGTCATTTTTAGCAATTTTTAATTATTACTCTAAAACAGTTCCAAATCATGCTGAAATTGCTGCACCTTTATATCAGTTGACAAAGAAGTCAACCTTTCACATGGGGAGATGAAAAGGAAAAAAGCTTTTAAAAGTTAAAACAAGTTTTGCAATCACGAGACTTGATGGCATATCCACAGGTAAATGAGCCATACAAGCTATATACAGATGCTTGTGGCCATGCCATAGGTGGAACTGTTGTTCAGAAGGATGACAAAGGCATAGAAAGAGTGATTCAATATATTTCACATCAATTGCCAGGAACACAGTAGAAGTGGGCTACTATTTAAAAAGAAGCCTATGCAGTTGTTTACTGTGGGTCAAAACTCTAACCATATTCATGGGGGCAGAGTTCATAGTGTACACTGACCATAAACCTATCAGAGACTTGTTTACAGAGGAAATGAGAAACACCAAAATCCACAGATGTGCCATCTTATTAGCAGAGTTTGATGTGAAGATAGAGTATATCAAAGGAAAGAAAACTGTCAGGGCAGATCTTTTGTCCAGAAAGAAACCAAAAGAGGGAGTCAATACCTTTGACACTGAGAGAATGGATTCACCCCGATGCAGTTTGGGATGATGAGGTTATAGACAGAATACCAGTAGAAGCAGATGACTTAAGCCCTGAAGAGGTCAAACAGAAACAACAAGAGGAGTTCCAGGATATTGTTTAGAAAGCAGGAAGTGAAAAGTCCATCTGTGAAATATTTCAGAGATTGTTGTATTCCACAAAGCAATGTCAATTCCAATATCTAACAATGCTGGTTATCCGAGACTAGTTTTACCCTAGCAACACAGGAAGCAGGTGGTAGAACGCTGCCATAAAGATGTAAGCCACGTGTCAGTGCACAAGACATTGTGCACTGACATGGGAGGCTTACATCTGGCCAGGTATGAGAAAGGACATAGTAGAACAGCTTCAACGCTGTCCCACTTGTAGAGTACATAGTCCTAGAAAAGGTCATACTAGGATGGGAGACATGCCTATTCTAAATTTCCCCTGCAGATCATAGGGACAGAACCCATAGGTCCCTTTGGCATTACAGATAGAGGAAACAAGTACCCTCTGAATAATATAGACCACTATAGTTGTTGGGGAGAAACTTATCCTTTGTCTTCTACACTGCTTTAGTAGTGGAAGAAGCTCCAGCTAAAGATTTCTTCCCAAGACATGGCATTCCCAAAATTATTATGACGGATCAAGGACAGGAGTTTAATGCAAAAGCTCTTCAGGACTATTTGAAGGGATTAGGAGTGGACAATAGGAGAACTAACCCTTATAATCCCAGGCCAATGGCAAAGCCGAATGATTCAACAGAACATTAAAGGAAATGGTAGCTAAATTGGTAAACAACAATGCAAGGAAATGGGCAGAACAGATCTCAAATGCATTATTAGCATATAGGAATAGTATTGGCATAGCTACTGGGTATATCCCATTCTACATGTTATATGGTAGGAGAGGAAGATTGCCTTTAACCAAAATATTGAAGAAGGGACCTGAGACATTACAAGGATGTTTCAGTGACCTATCTGATGCTCTAACTAGTGCTAGGAATAACCTAGAGGAGTCTAGGAAGTTCAATCATGAGAGGTTGACCTACAAAGCAAATGGAGCTGATATACAAGTTGGTGACACCATACCACTCAAGGCTGAGGAACGTCTAATGCTGACATCCAGATGAGATCCACAGTATGAGGTCATATGAGTCAGAGGAAAAGTATGCTGGTTGTGTCAACAGCAGACTGGAAAAACCAAGGTTGTCAATTGGAACAAAATCCGATTGGTTGATCCAAATATGGTATGGGATGACGTACAACCACGTCCTGTTCCGAACAGTAGAAATACAGCAGTTCCACAACCCACAGTTGAGTTTTCCCTGGACCTCAGCCAGAACAGACTGAAGAAGAGGAACCAACAAACCAGCCAGGAGACCAATCCGAAGAACCAACACCAGGAACAAGTACCAGACAACCAGGGAAGTTAATACCACGATATTTTACAAGATGTAGGAAACGGCAGCTAAATCATGCAGAAGACCAGTTGGTATCACATAAAAGACCATGTATTCTGACAGAAACAGAAGAACCTACTGAAGCTATGGAGCAATAATGCTCATAGTAACAGTGGTCATCATTACCCAGACTACAGCAGACGATATAAACCATTAGCAGGTGGAGTATTAATAGCAAACAAACTTCACATGAAGATACAAACAGCTAAGTGGACAGTTTTAGTTACCCTCGATGGACCACCACACCCAAGTGGCACAATTCAACAATATACTACTATTGTGAAGGTAATCAAGATTGTGAAAGAGATGCAGTATGTGAACAACCTTCACTGGATAGACCTAGTGAGGACCAAATTAAAACTCTTACATATCCATGTCAAACTCACCCCAAAGGGAAGATGAAGAAGGAAATGAATTGAAGTCCTTGAAGAAAAAGAGGACTATTCAACTTCATTGGAAATACTGCAAGTTCTTCATTTGGAGTCATCACCGATCCAGGAATTGATGATATCAGAAAAGTCGTATCATGGAACTGATTGCAAAAAAGGATGCTCACACATCAAGTTAATGAGTTCTTGACAGTTTTAAATCATACGCACATGGACTCAAGGGCAAAATTCACAAAAGATAAACATTCTAAAAACCTATTTAAATACAGTTGTGAGGACCAGGTATCAGGAACTTAGAAATAATACCATGATAAATAGACATTTCATAAGACAATTAGGGGTAATGTGGAATTTAGACAAAGCTGTCAGTCTATTTGAGGAAATGGTTAAAAATACATTCAGCAAGTGGACAAATTCCTAAGAAAGAAATCTTCTTTGGAAGTAGGAAGATTGACAGAGGAATTGCTCCCACTGAATTGACTGAAGGAACTTTTACAGAAAGCAAGATCCCCAAGGACTAGACCAATATCACCGATTCAGTGGTATTAGGAGTACGTTCAAGTAGTACCAGTATGGGACAAGTCTACTCGGATAGACTGAGTCAAAATTCCACTCATACGGGAGACATCTTATTGGTGGTATAACATCCATAGCTGGTCTGAGCCATACAACAAGACAGGTTTAGCTATACAGCTGGTAGTTAAACAGTCGAAAGTTGGAACAAATTCACTTACAGGAGAGATTTTCCATCCACACTTATGTTTAGGGTATTTTCCCACTGTGTGTCAGACAGGCCCAATTTACACACTCAATGCAAGGTCATGTACACGTGCTATTCTGTCCCAGAATAATGAACTGAGAAGCTCTTGTGCAATGAGACTAGCACAAACAAGTGGGTTTACTCAGGCCGTTGAGATAGCGTTAGGAGATTATGTCCTTGTAACTTGGGGTGAGACAATTCAAACTAGATGCACATCTCGTCCTGAACAGTCTCAGCAACTTAAAGCAGGAACCTACCTAATTCAGGTTAGGGGTGGCTGCACTATAAGTGGAACACATTGGACCTTACCTGGTATGACAGAAAGGATTGGCCGCATTTTAGTCCATGCATTGGGGATAAAAGAAATACCATCAACCTTAAACATCAACAAGTAATACCATAAGGGGACACTGTGAAGTAATTACAAAAGGTAAAGTTTCAAGCAATGAAACCAGTTTCACGCATTCAATTAACACCACTAACAGAACCGGAAGAAGTAATCAGTTGGACAAAACATGGTAGCCATGTATCTTGGGTGGTATTAGCATTCCTGGCACACTCCTGATCACTGGAAGTGTAATTGCATGTAACATTTATAAATACCATTGGACTGGTATTAAGGGACAATTAAGTGAGCTAACAGGTAAACTGACAGATAAATCTATGGAAGAACATACGGGTCATAAAGGAGATGATGACATTGAGATGCATGAATTAAAGGTAACAAAAGGAACCACAGCTTCCTTGTATCCTTCACTATTATTTCCTAATTATAGCAGATTGGGATATCTGCTGCAAAGGATACTTCAGTGCAAACTGAAGTGTAGTTCTGAGAAACTACCCTAATGCATTAGTTTGGTAATATGTTAAAGCACTTATCTCTTCCACTGATATTTTTGTTCATATTATACATCTTTCTTTTCTGTGTTTTATTAAACATAGTGGTGAGCACTATTGTCCATGAAGTCAGTTTGGTAGGTATTATAAGTGACCTAAAAAGCAGGTAACAGATCCTGAAGAGTGACTTCATACTTGCAAGCCCTGGGCAATACATAATAGCATTGCATGTTATGCTTAATTAGTTAAGGTATATTAAGGTATATTGTATTATATTGTATTGTACATAAGAGTACGTTTCAAAGACAGAGATCTTTGGAAATTTTTCAGGGGTGGACAAATGTAAAGTATCCACCTGACACTAAATAATAGATACACAAAAAGTCCATAAGGGGTTTACCCTGTTGTACTATAAAGATTTAGTTGGCTCAAGAGAATAACCACTGAAATTCTGATTGGTAGTTATAAGTGTATTAAGGGAAGTACAGTGGAAGTCCTGGAAAGGTTGAATTGTTATTGGCTGAACATTGGAGGTCTCACGAGTGTAAAAGTGGTAATATTGTGAAATATTTTAATAGCTGACGCACTGGAAAAACCCAGAGTGTTAAATTGATGATGGTTGTTGTGCAAGAACATAACCTAGATACAGTCATGAGATAATAAGTCAATGCAGGATGTGTAGGCAAGTTACAGCATGTAACAATTATCTATGACATTGATGGATTGGAGGTTGTGCAGTACATGAAAATGTGTTGAATAAAATTGGAATTAAGGCTTTTCATAATGAATTAAATGATATTTTAATTCCAGATTGAGATTGTATTAATCAGGACAAGGCTGTACATATAAATAGGTTGCCTTTTTTTAATCATGTTTGAGAGTGAATTTGTTCACCGTGATATGTCTTTTCCCGTATCAGACAAGCAGGAGGGGAAATTTCATAACACCATAACTGATAGAAGAAGCCAGTGTACAGTTAAGTACAAACATAAGTTAGGGTTTTGACATCACTGACTCATAGTTTATTTATCTGAAACGTACAAAGAACAGGACGATATTGGTTCTGGCTGGATCTGGGCAGATATTTCTGCTGCGTAGCAGTTTTCCTTGGGACTTTCCATTGTTCATGAGTTATAACTGTGTTTAAAAGGAGGTACATTTGCCATGCTAGGCAGAGCTTGTTCTCTGAGCTATATGAGAGAGATCTGGAAGAAATCAGTCCAAGAGGGAGCCCAGCCTAACCAGATCTGTTACAGAACATACATGTATTGGTCAAAAATAATAAAGCTTTGAAGCAGACGTTACAAGAAACCTGGAGGAGTTGTTTCATCATTGCCAAATAAGCCTACCTTATGTAATTGCCTAGTCAACTTTATTTACCATCAAACGCAGTCAGATCGCACTGTAAACCGGTTGGGTGGTTTACAATGTGTTGAAGCCTGTACATGTCTCTGCGAGAAGCAGCTCCTTGTCTAAGCTAAATATTCAAAGTCAAGGCACATCATAATGAACAAATATGAACGTGGCAAATGATAAATTAGCATAGTTTTGCTTATACATGCAGTGCTTGCATACAATTGCAGAATACCTATCACACCAAACATAATTACTAAAGGTAGTATAAAACGAGTTCAGATATGAATAAGTAGACTTACCCCTGATGAAGTATGACCTCTACCCAGCTGCATAGGACACATTGGTCCAACCACTTGCCAATCTATAACTTAGGTAGAAACAAACTAGGGTTATATATTCAATCAGAGTGAGTACAAAATAAACAGTTACAACCACACACCTGTGTAAACCTGGTGAATTCCTAACAAGTACGGTAACAATCGACATCCTGTACAAGAAATGTAAAACAAACCCCATGATGACACATACTCTTCACTATGAAAGTCTCCAAAAGATCAAGTTCGATTAAGTTGTAAACTCTTAGCTTCTGTTTCAAAATAATTAACACAATTTTAAATAATTGCATAAAACCTGTCAATTTCTAGCTAAGCGCATGGGACAGCCCAAGACTGACTCCACACCCTGGAGATAATGTTTCAAAAGAATGACTCCAGTTTGTGGCAATTGAGTAATACTGCTACTTTCTAAGTGGCAGTATGACTCAATTGTCACAAACTTGAGTCATTTAGAATAATCAAAACCTTTTGATACCTTTTACCTTTAAATCGTAAATTTTATACACAAACGTGGAAGAATTTGCTAATTTCCCCGGTGTAACATTGCAACCATGCAAATATGCAATAACATGGGATTTGCAATTTCCAAGATGACAATATGGTAAATAAGGTGTGGATATTTAGGCAAGAAACATTCCAACCAGGTTTCATGAGAATTCAGCATGTGTTTTTTCGAAGAAAGCATAAACAAAAGGTTAAGTACACCAATGTTCAAAAAAGTAACAGAGGAAACAAGAAACTCAGCAATACCTGTTCAATAAATTTATTTTTGCGGTTTCCAGATGAGTCCCTGTGCAATTTGAAGCTGTTGACTGGGCAATCTTGTAGACGATTTTAACTGGCAAAAAAAAAAAAAAAAAAAAAATCAACAGACAAAATACGTAAACTAAAGGACTGAGTCAGTCCTATGCACAGTGGACCTTGAATGAACAGACGGATCTGTTCCTGTCACCTTCGAAGAAATAACAAGGTCAACTGTGTTTCAGATCATCATATATCTTTTTGACTATCAAGGTCTTTACAGTCTCAGTTTTAGTAAAATCTTTTTTGAGATGAAAACAAACGTGATTAATCATTGCCAACATATAAGCAAACACCCTAATTTTACCTCTCTAGTTCATGCGTGGTCAATATTTAAAACCACTAAACAGACCTTTTATGCATTGTTCTACTGGTTTTTCAATAGTAGCCATGGGCCTAGGATCCACCATTATGGTGATATATGACGTTAATATTTAAAATGAACGAAGTTCCAAATATGTCGTTTGCACCTTCCTGTTAGCATTTATACTAAACATCATCATGATTGTGTCAATTTGGCCATTGAAGGTCACTCAATGTAAAAATCAGAGACGCCAAAAGAAGAAGATCCATAGTTACTTTACTATCAGTACACAATAGTCAACAGGGGGCCGATGATTCATCCTTACATGTAGTTTACATTTCCTAGCATCCAAATGGTAGCAACGCTTTCATGTACGTGCATCTGACAGAGGTTTCCTAATTTTCTAAGAAGAATAATTGAGATAACTAAATGCCAACAGCACTACATATTTCCATGGAATAACTCAGGTTGAGTCCAAGTACATTCTCACAATGTTTCAAGAGAAAGGCACATGTGGTTTTGAAGGAGCAGTAACAAATAAGGAAAACAGGCAAAAATTCATCCAAAAAGAAAAGAAAAAAGAAACAAAACACATTAGGAAATTGCATCGCATCGCACAACTTTGAATAGGAGCCCCATCGTCCCCCTAGAGTA
>CAXHWN010000066.1:0-67500 GCA_964020975.1 Hermodice carunculata | reverse complement strand
TCTGTAGAGTGGAAGGCGGATAGAGAAAAATGTGTTCTTATCCACGATGTAAAAGTACACACCAAAACGAAATATGGCGCGCGACTGCAGGGGATGACACAAAGAATAGATGTGTGTCCAAACTGCGCCACCTTGTTAACCTGTACAGTCACGGTAGCAAATCCGTCGGGTGATGGTATGCAAACAAGGCATATGTCTCTCAGAGTTACGAATGGTGAGTACTGCAGAAAATCGAAAAACTTATGTACAATAGGATATCAAAAACCTGTAATGAATCGCCCTTCTGGAATAAAGTTAGGGTCACAAGATGCGTGATTTTAGCGCTTTAGCTCCTTAAATCACGGACATCTTAATTTCAAAACAAAATCTTCCATGTTGTGAATATTGAACATTCCATAATACAGTAATGTTATCTTCAGATAAGTATTTATCATGTACTTTGTCATTCATTGTCTACAAAAAAGGCAAGCTGAGACCTACGGATAATGTTGTCTATATCAGGTAGACGGACTTGAATCAAGGCAGTGTGTGCACTTGTGGACTCGCCCGGTTATGTCTACATCTGATCAAATTTAACCGGCCTTTCAAAGAACCCCTAACGTTCGCTCTATGAATGAATTCAGCAGCAAATCAAAATCAAACTTTAAGATATAAACATGAATATACAAATTGAGAACAATAAAATTCAGTTGCCGCCAGACCTGACGCTTTTCTATCGTGTCTTTTGCACTTACCTCAATATTGTCTGAACTGTTCAGTGATCATCCTACTTATTTAAGATTCATATGTCAACCCCTTGCAGGACAGTGGGTTTTGTGTGTGTGTCTGTGTGTGTGTTTGGTTTTTTTTTTTTTTTTTTTTTTTTGTTTTTTTTTTTTTTTTTTTTGTTTTTTTGTTTTTTTGTTTTTTGATAAATTGCTCTGTATTTTTTCTTTTTTGGGAGGGGGGGGCTGGATTTATCTATATCACTGAATCACTGTATAATGTCCAGTTAAAGTTGAGAAAAATGAAACAACCTTAGCGGTCGGACCAAGCTGTCATACTACCTTCACTTAGAGCGCAAAGTCTGGGCCCTTTAGGCTCAGGTGATATGGCACACACTAAGGTGGTGGTGTCCCCTTGTGCATTTGACTGTGGTAGTTTCACTATCAGGTCTTCTCTATTCCAATAAGAAGCTGTGCTCCTGACAGCACTTAACTTCACATGCTCTTGGATAGCCATTGTAACAACACAATCCATTACATACCTGAATTTTTTGTCCAAATACCCCCACGCAGCTAATTTGAATTAGTATGTGAGATAACTTCTCAAATTTCCTCTTGGTGTATCCAAAGAAGCAACATCTGCAAAAAAGCATTTGTACAAAAGTTTGAGATCTTCTGGATTGACTACCTTTACCTCGTGTGCACAGCCCCTGTCCTTCATATTCATCTGCAGTTAAATTAGGTGCAAATGGGTGCATAAACGAAAGCAAGAGGAAACAAACATGCACAAGGATAAAAAAATCAAATTCTGAATAAATTAACAATATGTACCTCACACAACTCTAATAATGGAAATACAGTAATGATACGACGTTTAAGTGCATTCTTGAGTTTCTTACAGATATATGGAAATCATGGGTCATGGCAAATATGTTGGGAGCCTTTTAAAAAATAAGACAAATAAAAATCCAATTAAAGAGACAAATAGTGTCCGGTCTTGCGTCATACGTTTGTTGGTTTGCATCTGCCGAGCTTTTCGTCTATACCACTTTTGCTGGTTAAACGAAAATGGGAACCGAACAAAAATGGTTTAATGGAGGCCGGTATGACTGAATCTATCTATCTATCTATCTATCTATCTATCTATCTATCTATCTATCTATCTATCTATCTATCTATCTATCTATCTATCTATCTATCTATCTATCTATCTATCTATCTATCTATCTATCTATCTATCTATCTATCTATCTATCTATCTATCTATCTATCTATCTATCTATCTATCTATCTATCTATCTATCTATCTATCTATCTATCTATCTATCTATCTATCTATCTATCTATCTATCTATCTATCTATCTATCTATCTATCTATCTATCCGGTGCTCTATCTATCTATCTATCTATCTATCTATCTATATATATATATATATATATATGTGTGTGTGTGTGTGTGTGTGTGTGTGTGTGTGTGTGTGCGTGTGTGTGTCTGTATGCATGTGTGAAATCCAGATATTTTGGTATATAAATTTAATTTGCTTTACTTTGCAGGTAAGGAAGAGACGATTAAAAAATCTGGGTGGAGTTGGCAAGCAATACAGCAACTCTTATATGTATATTTTCACTGGGTGTTTGTACTTGTACTCCTGGCCATATTTACTGAAGGTGCGGCTCTCCCTATAAGTGTATGATATATTTAATAACATGAATTTTAATTAGTATACAAGTTTTCTTTCTCAGCCGACCGTCATGATCCGTGTGACAGTTTTATATTGTTTATTTGCAAAATTATTGATGTGAAACATCTAAAAGAGGTATTTTTTATGACCATTGAAGTATTTACACTCATCGTCTGTGCAACGATGTCATCATCATCCGTCCGTGTTCAGTCCACAATTCACAATTCGATACTTCCTTCAAAACTGTTCGCCAGTTTCACTCCACACTTCACAAATTGATCTACCTCGGGTACGTTTCTACCAACTTTCTGCAAATGGTCACGCTCCGGTAACTTTTGTTCTTTATGACTTTTTGGCACACAAGATGAAAAATCTACTCGAAAACCGCCAGGCCAATTGCTCCGAAAACTGCATAGAGACACTTCTGAAGACCCCGTACCTTAAATAGGTGGCGTAGCTGCTTTCTTTTATTATTTGGGGGTATTTTCCCTACCTTTGTCTCGTCCAAAAACTTTTTTTTCTTCTATTGTTTAATTCGGGTATCCGTTGGGTAAGACATTGTATTTCTATTGACTACTGTTAATGTAATGGAGATTACAATGAAAATTTACTGTCTGTGCTTGTAAGGTCAGCTGAGAGCAGGAATAATTATATTCGTGTAGTTTTATTTTGTGCTCTCCTAAAAATATTCCCTAAAAGTTCGATTAAAATGCTGTTCAATAGGTTATGCTACATATATCCTTTTTAGCAAATACTGGAATTACGCCGTGATCATGATTTAACCCAGGTTTAAATATGAATCGCAAATGATGGTTTACATGCAGTATTGTGTGCGTTTTAATCAGGTTTCTTGCGTGCTTTTGAAAAATTTGCATTTAATAATCTTTTTAGGAAAGCAAGTTCCAATGCTGTGTTTGTGGAGCTTGTACATTCCCACACGGTGAAGCGGAAATCCTGCACGCATACACCTGACAGTTACTCAAATTGTCATGCATATAGTACACACTCATTTGTACCTTGTAGAAAATACAGATTTTGGCCCATTTGGCGTTTTAAGATGGATACACGTCAGTGTGAAAAGTTCCTGCATTCAGTGGATCATCGTCAACTCAATCCTTACTGTCCCGGATGAGTTGCTTGACACAGCTAGAATACAAAACCATGACTTTCACGTTGAGATCATCCCAATGGGTAAGAACGGATGTATACGTGCCTACCAGAGAGCTCAAATCGCGTTAGAAGCATTGCTTTAAGTTTCTATACTATACAAAGTATTCGAACATGTATCGTGCTTAAAAAGCAATCCACTGTTTATTTTTTTATTATTATTTTTTTCGGAATTAGAATGAACGTCTTTGAGGTTTAAAGGTTTTGGAATGGAACATTTTAAAGCCATGCCTATTGCATTGTATGTTATGCATCATTCTGTTTGTCAAGTTGTATTACTCATGTGTATCTTGTAAGCTTGTAATTACTGCACTATGTTCGTAACTATAATTTTGTAATTCAGCTGGTAGAATCACTCACAAAACAGGTCTTAGTTGCAGTTAAGATTTTCTCCACCTCATCCCGCCATGGGCTGTATTTCAGAACAATTCAGGGCGGCTATTGGGCCTTTTTACGCACCTAAACTTCTGTTGAAAGTAGCAATTGAAAATTATGGCGAAGACCAAATTTGCGCGTCATTGTCGTTCCTAACTGTATTATTCCTGCTACCCTCGTAGAATAATTTTCTTAGTATGCGGCATGCCCTCTTGGTGTTATATTTTTTTCTTTTCATCAGCCATTGATATTCATACAAACCCTGGATCGTAAAGCATAGAAAAGGTAAACTTTGTCATATTAATATTCGTATTTTTTAAAATGATGGTAAGTTAGATGAAGTCCATGTCTTTGCCCAACCGAATATACGGACACTAATACCTTAACAGAAATCTGGCTTGATGTGAACCAGCCGAACCAATTATTTACCATTTCTGGTAACCAGCCACCTCTCTGACGCGACCGGGCCAGCCAGCCGGTGGTGTTGCCATATATGCAAAGAATCCTCGCCATGTACCCGCCAGAACTCGAATCGGAGAACTGTGAATGTGTCTGGGCTCAAATCGCGACAGATCGTGGCCTAGCTTTAGTTGGAGTCTAGTATCGCCCACCGGGTCAGCTTGCTAACGAACGTTATGCATTTTTCTCTGATTTTTCGAAATTTATCTCTAAAGCTATGGAATTAAATCCTCAAACTATTATTATAACCGGTGATTTTAACGATTGCTGTTCAACGTGGGACTCGGATCATGTTGACAGCGACCTAGGTACAAAGCTTGTGGATATCATTGGTCGAAATAATTTATTCCAAATCATAAAAGAACCAACTCGCTCAAACAAACTTTGGAAAAACCTCCTTGATGTACTCATAACAGACTCACCTGGGTACATCCTATGTTGTGGTGTTCTTCCCATGGTAGTTAATTAGGACCACTCTGTTATCGCTTGCACAATCTATATCACCTTTCCCAATGACCAAGCTTTTAGAAGAACAGTTTGGGAGTATAAGAGTGGCATTTTTGCACAACGATGCTCTTTCTATGACCCTTGGGGCATTGACTTTGATCTTTTCAACGCGGTAGAGGAGTAGGTAGATTACTGGACTCAACTGTTTATTCATACTGCAAAAGAATTCATTCCTTGTAAAGAATTGCTTATCAGGCCTAAGGACAAACCTTGGGTTACTGTTCATATTTAACTCTTAACACGCCGACGGAACCGACCCTGGAAGCGTTATAAGAAATCTGAGAGAAAAAAAAATAATGGCAATTCTTCCCCCGTTACTGAAAGGCTCTACCAGTCTTACAAGCGATGTAAGAATATTTCTGTTTCGGCAAACAAACAGGCAATCCGTATATACTTCTCCAAACTTCGGTCTGAACTAGACTGTAGAGAAATTAATGTAAAGAAGTGGCGGATTCTGTCAAAATCTATATAAGGGTGAAAGTTGGATCCTAGCATCCCTTCCCTCATCGAAAATTACAACATAATCTCTAATAAGTTTGAAAAAGCTGAAGTTTTAAACCATTTTTTGTTAGCCAGTGAAAAAAACCAACAGACGACAACTCAGCTAATTGCCTGCTTTTGTGTATGGCACTAATGCCAGGCTAGACCCCCTTGTTTTGAATAAAAATAATGTCCTTAAAGTCATTGTCTTGCTTAAAATTAGCTCCTCAACAGGCACTGATGGCTTGAGCAATTTTGTTCTGAAACAAATGTATCCAAGTATTTCTAAGTCCCTTACTAAACTACTCAAAACTTATAACTCTCCACTTATTTACTTGTACATAATTAAATAATGAACAAATATTTTGGAATTTCAGTATCATATATTTTATCTTCATACTCTTGGTACAGCGTTAACAGAAAAATTACAATCTGAAGCCCATGCTTTACTGCACATGACTGGTTTCAAGTGAAAGTCAAAATTTGAAGTTCGCAACATTAGATTCAATGAAACCTGAAGTGGGTAATCAATTTTTTTTGTTTATCACAGAAGATTTGTATTTGTGTCTTTTTGTCCAAAACCACTTACTAGTAGTCATTACCCTATTCCGTAGTCCGAACTCTTTACTCTCGATAAGCTATCCTGTCCCTGGCTAACTTATATACACAGAAGTTCTATTGTCCATATTGCACACGTTCCTCTGTAAAATGTTGACATAGGCTGTATTAGCCCAAATAAATTAAAAGGTCATCAGCGGGTAACTACTCAACATTTTTCGGAGCCTTTTACCCGTACATGTCCCTGTGAGTAGGGCTCCTTGTCTAAGCTAAATATTCGGCAAATACAACCCACATAATAATGAATAAATATGAACGTGGCAATTGATGAATTAGCTAAATATGTGAAGTTCTGCTTATAAATGCAGAGCTTCATATCAAAGAAGAACACCTGTCAAACAAACCATAATTACCAAATTTTCATAATACAGGTTCAGATAAGAACAATTTGACTTACCCCTGAACCAATATGTACCCTTTCTAGCTGGACAGCTTATCCTAGTTAAACCATCCGCCAATGTTTAACTGAAGTGAAAACAATCTGGGGCATTATATTCAGTCCCAGTAATTGCAAAATAAACAGTTGCAGCTTGACCACCTGTACAAACCAAGGGAAATCCTAACAAGGACTGTAACAATGTACATCCTGCACCAGAGATGTAAAACAAACTCCATGATGACACCTACTTCTCAAACAATTAAGCTCTATTTAACTGCCAACCCTGAGTCAATGTGTCAACTTAATGTGTCAGGTTTGTGACACTTAACCAATACTGTCAATTTTGTGTAATTTTTTAATACTGAGTAAATGTGCATTTAGGCATATCAGAAAAGAATGGAAGTCATGGATTTTAAGTACAATTAGGCAAACGTGCAACTGTCGTAGGCTGCTTCTTGCTACCTGTAGCCCCTGGCGGTTTACCTAACAGAAAACATGTAAGCCTAAAATGTCTGATAGTGAATATTAAGACAGAAAAATGCCAAAAGATAAAGTTAAGTAGCAAAACAGTCAAGTCTAAAAACTGTAAATTATTGTGGCCAAACTTTCTAATAATCTTTGGATGTTAATAGTAGAATTATAGGGCAAGTCAGCAAAGAATGAAAGTCTTTGGTATTTATGTCAAGAGAATGCCATGAAAATATTAACCAGATATCAAGTACAATTAGGCAAGCTTGTAACTGTCGTAGGCCGCTTTTTGATACCTGTAGCCCCTGGGGGTTTACCTAACAGAAAACAACCTAGCCTAAAATGTCTGAAAGGTGAACATTTAAATATAATGGTGTCAAAAGATAAAATAAAGTAGCAAAACAGGCAAGTCTAAAATCTCTAAAATTATTGAAGCCAAAATTTCTAACCATCTCAGGATATTTACAGCAAAATTTGTAGAAATATTTGATCAAAAGTACACCTTTGAATCGTCTTGACTCCATTTTATGGTAAATAAATTTGGTTCTTGATGCAAAGTCGTGAAATTTAGAACAAATACGACCAAATCTCAAAATCGGTGACAAAAATGTATTATATCCAATATTATCCGAAATATTACTGTCCGGGAAAGGATAATTAACTACTTCAAAGTTAAACTAATCTACTTTGTGATAGACTTTTATACAAAACCTGTCATTAGTGACCTGAATATCCAAGTCCAAGAACACATCTCTGAAACCATCTGACTTGTTACCCTCCAAAGGGATATCTTTTGGGTAAATTTCTTTAGCAATTTTACTGAAATTTTGTACATTTACACAAGCAATGTCATCAATATATCTTACGTTGTTTGATAATTTTATAGCCATTTGAAAGTCCTTTTTCATCATTTTATCCATATACTTAAATTCAAGCCAGGTTAAATACAAATCTGCCAGTAAAGGGGAGCAGTTGCTGCCCATTGGAATGCCTTTCATTTGTTGAAAAACCAATGGTCCGCATTGAACAAAAGTATCATCCAAAAGAAATTTATAGCATCTATCAAAGTTTCAACAGTGTAAGATTTAACGTTACTTTTTGAATATATATTGTGTGACCAATATGCTTTCTTTGTATATGAATTGATACAAATGTATGGTTTACCATTATGTTTTAACATTTTGCTTATTAATTCTGAAAGAGAACTTTTGACTTCATCTATGGGTAGCTTTGTGTACAGTGTAGGAAAATCAAAATATTTGATATTTGTTGCTTTAACATCTTTGATTCTGGATACAAACTCGGAAAAATTGCTCATACTCCAAAAACAATTTATTTCACAGTTTCTAGAAATTGCATTACAGTATTTACGAAAATGACTCCTAATTGCAGTCAAACACAAGGTTACTTCTTTTGATAATTGTTTTGTTGTACATTTTGCAGCACCGGCTATGAATCTTGATTTAAAAGGGTCTTTATGTAATTTGGGTATCCAGAACAAAAGTTGAATAGAGGAGTCCTCTTCAGAAATTTTGATATTAAAATTCCTTTTCATCTCATCTTTATGTGTATCTATGAAATTATCAATGGATTGTTTGTGTAATTTATAAATGTCATTTCCTCTTATGTCTGAAATATTGTTTATACCCAGTTCTTTTTTCAAAACATGCAGATACCATTTTTTGCAGATGATCCCAAAATTGTTCCCTGCCTTATCTATGTTAGTGACTACAAATCTTTCTTGTAGTTCTTTGACTGCTTTTGAAACTTCAGGTTGTTTTAGATTAACCGTATTGAAATTCTTAATGTGGGATTTGTAACGATAAATTCTATTTCTAAAGACTCGTTTCAAGTTTGATTACCATCCTTCAAATTCAATTTTTTCTTTCTTTGCCCATTTCATACAGTAGGAATCAAATGCATCACATGTATCCTGAAAAATATTGTCAATGTTCAACTTAGGACACATCCGAAATTTTGTACCTTTTTTCATAATTTCTTTTAAACTTGAATTATGTATAATATCCAAATTGCCTGTAAATACATGTTTGTGGTCTGTATCAACAAAATTAGAATATTTAGTGTTAGACATACAGTCACAATTTTGATTTGCTGTGATATCTTCAAGAGTAACTGAAGCCAGAAATTTCTTGTAATTCATGATACTTTGCCCAATATTATTGCCATATTTATAGGAAATGATGGGGGGATCTTTTATTTTGCACTCCTTGGGAATCATGTTACGAACAAATTTTAGTTTGAAAAGGGACTGAATGTTTAGTGAATCAATAATTTTGTGTTTGAAAGGAATGCTGCGAAACATTTGATCTAATTTTTTTCTTATTAGAATCTCGTTTCCGAATAGTTGTTGTGTTAGCGTACACAATTTCACAAAACTTTTGCGGAAACGTGTGTTCTGAATCAGTAAGACCCAAATATTCATTGATTTTTGTTATGTCTCGAAATGATAGTGCTTTAAGAGCTGTATGTAATTGATCAATGCCATTGGAGAAAGCCTGTAGTAAATTCTACCATTCTTGAAATAATTTATGATCGTGAAGTCTCTGCTACATGCATTCATATACTGATATCACCCATCTGTCTATGTGAAGTCGGATCTCGCGCATGACATTCAGTGGCATTAAATAACTTTTGGTCCTGTTCCTATGTAAACGAGACAAAGAAACTCACTCTTACCCTGTATCTCGGTGAGACAAACATTCCCGAGGCTACACACCACACTCACTTATGTATCACTCTCTTGCGTGATTAAGAATGACACTAACACTTTAATCGCATTGTGATTGCAACAAGGACACGTCTATCAGTTCAAACTTTCCGGGACAACCTTATCAAAAATGTATCGACAATGGGTCGACCCATCCTAGAATACGGTTGTGTCCTTCTGATAACTGGACCCAAGAGATATCTGATTTCTTAGAAGGAATACAGTAGAAGCTTTTAGACTATGTCCTGGTGCCATGAAATTAACATCGCGTGATAAACTATAGGAAGAAATTGGCTGGGAACCGCTTCACATCGCCAAAAAAATGAAATTAGTGTTCTACAAAATGTCCAATAAGCTCCCCCCCCCACCTATATGAATTAATCCCTAATTACAACTTTCCCCAGACTGGCCGCCTCCTCCGAGGCCCCTTCAAGAAAGACAAATTAAGTGCAGGACTAATAGTTACTTTAGTTCCTTTTCTAACGTCCGCCATTCGTCTTTGGAACAACTTACCTGATGATGTCAAGCTTTTCCAAACATTTTCAGTTTTCAAAGTAAAACTTGCCAAAGTACTGTTCTTGCCCAACAAAACTCCAAATTATTTCGAGTTCGGGGATCGCTTTGCAACTATAACACACAGCTTCGCCTTGAATGGTTTATACTGAATTCACACTTATATCAAGTTAGTATTCTGCCCTATTCTATTTGTTCATGGAACTGCCTAAATGAAGATATGCGCCATTTTTCATGTTTTGTCCACTTTTTGATCAACTTAGACTCACACTCCTGAGGTCTGTTGCAAATGTACTTGCTCCCGGTGTACATCCCAATCTCTTGGTAAATCCTGTTGGCGATAGACTTCTAGAAATTATGCTGTCTGGTAGTACCAGCCTTTTGAATGTGTTAAACATTGATTTCTTTTTCCAAATGTTCAATTGTACACTACCCAGACAAGATGGTTTATTATCTGATAATATGTACCTTTTGTTATACCTGACCAATTTCAACTTGTAAACCGATTAGTACTGTCTTGTGTGTCTTGTATATTTATTATGTGTTTTATATGTCTTGATAATCCCTCTCCTAGTTATTTGTAATAGGTACCGGGCAATGCAGTTCCATTTTTGGAAATAAGTACATTTACATACATTCATTTCCCCTACGTTAAAGAAGAACAGTAAACACACTGGCGTTTGAATGACAACCCTTTATGGGTCAGTATCCGTGGCCCCAGAAGAGACCCACCAAGGACACAGACTTTGTACTATACTCTAACAGTGTCATGTTGTTTCCCCGCTCTCATGCTATGACATGTTTTGGCATGTGTCATGGTAAGGAAATTGAATTTGTTGGCTGCACGAAATAAATACAGCTTTATATGGTGTTTTGTCACACCTCTCTTCCTGCTTCAATAATGGAACGGACACATTATCCAAATCTCTAGCACAACAGGAACATTCAGCAAAACAATCAACTATATTGACAATGGAAAAAAATAATTACAAAACACACTGTCCACATACAAAGAAGAAGCTGCATTGCAAGGGAAGGGGAACGTTTAGATAGGACCGATTATGTGTGGAAACACTGTTTGGCATACTTGCAATTTAGGAACTGTGCCATTCAAACGTAATACACTTTCTTCACAATCGCCCACGCGCTTGTGCTGCAACATGTAACATGAACGGTCTTGGACGCCATGTTCATTTCTGTACACGCTTGGGGGTGATAATGCAAGACATGCACAATTATGCTCATACTGTATTCATCTGTAAAAAGTGTTTTCAGTTGAACTTCATTATTTGAATATAGTTATTTTTTACTTTAATAGTACACCTTTATGCCGCACTATTTCTACCGGTGCTCCACCTCATAGGCTTTATGCCAATCATGATGTTGCGCATGTCCACGTTTTATGGCGCGAATGATCATATCCCAACAGTATTGCAAGGTAAGAAACAGAAGTTTAACAATAAACAGTTTCAGACTACAGTAAACCATTGTTGCCCATCTTCTTTTTTCTCAGTGAAATAACTTATGTGACATGTAAATTATACGCGGCTATAACACTCTGGTTTTTAAGAAGGATTATTTTGCCTCAGAAAGAATTGGGGCATGGAATCCTAGAGAACAATGATACTCCCCTGTTGCTGCTGCCCGACGGTGACCACAATTATATACTAACGTTGTGCATCTGATATTTGACTTTTAAAAAAATTTACACGGACTTAATTTTTCAATTTCACAGCCTTTCCATTTCTTACTTCATCAATGTTGCGGGGCGGACCCAATTCTGAATAATGAGTTAGCGACCTTTGGGAAGATATACTTAAATTAAATGCCCCCGTTTTTCGCCAATATGGTAAATCATCACATCGAAACCTCCACCTGAATATCAAGATGGCAGGAAGGTATCATGGATCTCTGGGAAAGTGGTCGTGGCGTACTCATGAACAAACATATTTGTTTCCAGGACCAGACAATTACTTACAAACCATTCTTCCTTTTTCCAACAATTTTGGAAGATTACATATATTGCATTTGAGCTGCCCACCCTACCCCGTCCCCAGAATTTGGAGGGGGCGGGGACGGAAACTGGATTTTTTTTCTTTTCACATTGACTTCCAATCAATGATGTTGTTTCTTGTCCTATGGGGCCAAGTTTCAGTTTGATGCCACGAAAACGCGTAATAGCAACATGGTGGGATCTATTTATTTGTTTACTACTTTTATATAAGTGTATAAATATTCACAAATAAAATATTCATATATATATATATATATATATATATATATATATATATATGTATATATATACATATATAAATGTATATATATATATATATATATATATACATATAAGTATATATTAATATATACATACAGACATACGGATGTACATACATACATACTTACATACATACACACATACAAATACACATGCGTGCATGCATACGAACATACATACATACATAGCTGAAGGCAATTTTCCAAAATACTAAGGGAAGATTCAGTGAAAACATGATTTTTTTCCGTGGCCCTCCTGTTTATTCGGGGATCAAAATTTCATCGCTTTGGTTTAATTTTTTGCTTTATGGCGGGAAATTGTTACTCTGCACATCAATTTGTTATTTACGTGTGGCCTCCAAAGGTCAAAGATCAAGGTTATTTGGCCATTTGAAATTTTCATCTAGCCATAAGCTAAATGGAAGGTGAAGCACCAAAGGACAAAAATAAGAGCATTTAATATTTCCAACTTTTGACAGCACACACTGATTTAATTCGAAGCCAGTCTCCTTTTCTAGGCTTTGTTTTGTTTGTTCTTTTTTCCCAATAATATAGGAAAATACAATTGGAGAGGATGACTGGCTTTGTATAATTTGACATTATTGCGTATCGTACCAAACAGGAATATCATGGCGAAAATTTTTAGTCATGGGAGTTTTTCTGGGTCCATTGCTGCAATTCACTTGGCCATTCCCTTCAAAAAGGAACTCTGATACTTCCACAAATGAAACTGATTCTTCAACGTCTACCTCAGTCACTGGTAGAGAAGCTGGCAGTGCCTATATCCTCACTAAAACAAGTAAAAACGGCAGTGACTCAAGCTGTGACCGCAACAGTCTAAAGGGTACGTCTTTTAATTTTGCTGTTCTTTACTCCTGTATATAAAGCAGGCAAATACAACTGAAGTTATAAAAAATATTCGGGTGATATATTATTATACTTCGGTTTAACATTTACTTCCCAGACCAGTGTTGTAGCCTTTATGAGAAAAATGGATAAGCATTAATCTAGAAACTAATACCTGGTGTTTTGGTCTCATGAACAATCTACGCGTATTGTTCTCATGAACAATCTAGCTGTTAGTGATACACTTTTACTTACAGTTAACTCTTGTAACACTCCTACACTTGCGCTGGCTATTTGTTTCCTTCTACTAAATTGCTCACTCTGACATCCAATCTTTGAATTTACTCAAATTCAATTGTCAGCTGTAGCGCCTGTCAAATGGAAAAAAAGACCACTCTAAGTGTAAGGACATAATATCTTCGACAGTTGCGTCAAATGTGCAGCTGACCCTCCATGAATCTGCAGAGCTTTGGATCACTGAAATCTGCACCGGTGCTCGCAGATGTACTTCGCAAAAAACCTCATCGAACATCTTGAATGACAGATTCTCATAACTGTACCTTTATTTTGCAAATAGACTTAATCCTGTGAAATTTGTTTCAAATTCCTGGCGACCATTTTACTGCACACCCCCCCCCCCCAAAAAATGATGATAATAATAATAATAACAATAATAGTAGTAGTAATAATAATAATAATAATAATAATAATAATAATAATAATAATAATAATAATAATAATAATAATAATAATAATAATAATAATGATAATAGCAAGACACAAAAATTGCAAAACAAACGAACAAACATGAAAACAAAAATTCCAGAAACAAAAGTCTCCACCACCCCACCCACCCGCACCCCCCAAAAAAGAGTAAAAGGAAAATAAACGTATCACCACAGGTAAACAGTTCAGGATTTCTTCCAGCCTGGGACATTAATGGAAAAAAAAACTGAAGTAATTCTTGCCTTCAATCTGTTTTCAGTCGATTTGTCCATCGACATATCGCAACTCACCTTAACTTTTGGAAATTAAGTGCAAACTAAAGTAAACGTTTTCCTGTGTTGCCAAGATTCAAGGGTGTAATGCGCATTATGTTCGGTCTATCCATATGTCTTACACGCAGTTCAAACTGGACCGCCCGGATTTGAAGGCAGAAATGTTTCGAGCCATCATTATTCCCTCACTGGTTTGAACATGCAGCCATCCAATAGAAAAATAGTTTGCAGTTCATTCTGCACCATCGTACCATCACTACCCTAAAGCAAATAACCCCCAGATACCTTCGCTAATTTATTGTACCAGGTGCAAACCCCACCCCTCTAGGCCATTCAGCCAGCAACCTTTTGCTGCACATTTTTCTGCAGCGTTGTAGGGAGTTGATTTGTTGAAAAAAGAAGTGAAAGTTTGACAGGCGTAAAGATTTATCAGGGAAACTAGACGCTTCCGCTTCTGATGTAACCGTTACAAATTTATTGTCTTGTATTGCACGAATGTGTGCATCGCCGAAGTTTTCATAATCATGTCTATATCAATTTACTCTGACAATACTGTACAAATAAGGACAGCAGTGCCTAATCCTCCGTGTTCTCCTGAACCAATGTTCACAACGATGATGATGACGACCATAATGACGAAGATGACGACGATGATGATGATGATGTAATAAATAAATCCATGACGTAGATATTTACATCCTCAATTTAAACTGTATTCATTTTTCAGGTAAGAACGTGTATCAGTATAATCGTCTATGTGCTATTGCTCTGGCAATCACTGACTGCCTTTGTGGAATAATGTTCTGTGGCCTTTGTGCCACATATGTGCTAAAAGGTATGCTATACGAATATTTTGAATTATTCTCTAAGTATTATTTCTAATTTCTAAAACACATTTATATGATGCATATTGTAGTGGCGGAGTATTGGGTTAGCTACTGAAAACCAAGATATGAAATAACAAGATGCACAGAAAGCTTTGTAATTTGGCACGCATTTGAACACAAATGATTTCTGAATAACAAAGCAAATAAAAAGTAAGAAGAAAGATGCATCGTGAAATATTTAAACATGTCTTTTTACTTCATAGTCTCTAATATCAATACACTTTATGTCAATATACTTTATTAAAAGTGTGTGTTTCTGTCTGCATGTTGCGGCTGCTAGAGATAAAGCATGTCGAAGTGAAAAGATTTCAGGGCATATTTCAACGAATTGTATTGGCTTATTATTTCATGTATAGAATAGGACTTAAATAGTAAAGAAAAACGTGATCCATATTCATTCCAAACCCAACAATAACAGCAAAGAGATTCCAGACTTGCCAAAGCATCAACATTTGTCTTCCAATACCAAGGTGAAGAAACAAATTTCACTCCTGACTTGAGACAGGCAGTCACCATAAAAGGCAACTGGTGGTTTAAAACGGTCCACTCATTCTTAGAAATATTCATCATTAACTGCAGTACTGGTTCTTTTCGTTTTAGAGTGGGTGTATATGTACATATCTCGTTTGTCACACTCTAAGTCTGCTCGGTACATTATTACGTCACGTGACAGGCGCTAAACCTGGCAGGGAAGGACGTGTCCAGTTCATTGAAAAAAAAATGCCCGTACCCTTGTGCGCTTGACGTTAAGCACGAGCCATTGGTGTTTTATTCCTGTGTCAAAAAAGGTGTTTTTTATGCTTCATGAAATATAAATTGTAATTCCAAAATTAATTCCTACATTTGGCATTGATCTTTATAGCCATGTTATAAGTCAGACAAAATTTTGGTGGCAACTTGCTTATTTACACAATGTGAGACGGTTATGTTACTTTGCAGACGTGTTGCGAAGGAAGGATTTTATTGAATGCACAATTTTTGTTCTTGTCAAAAGGTAACACACACACACACACACACACACACATATATATATATATATATATATATATATATATATATATATATATATATATATATATATATATATATATATGTGTGTGTGTGTGTACATACATAAATACATACATACATACATACATACATGCATACATACATACATACATACATACATTGAGCTTGCTTTTGCAGATGGCTGCCTTGAAACATTACCTAGATGGACATCATTGGCGTTTGGTTATGGATATTTCGTCTTATATTTGTTGCTTATATGTAAGCTCCTGAAGGTATGTATTTCAGTTAGTTCGCCATGATGAAAATGCGATAACTGTGTTGTGCCCCGTTATTGCTGAGGGTTGTAGACCCATCCAAATGAACAGTATAGTGGATCCTTCAAGCAAGTTTAATCGGATCCAATGGTACATTTGTAACAGATAAAAGCGCCTTTGAATTATTTTAGGCCACAAATATTGTGTATAATAACACGCATAAGCGTTTGGTAAAAATAGAGATGTAGAAAGTTTTGCATATTGCACTTCATCAATATAGAATTACCTTTCATGATGGGGTAATACTTTTTTCTCTTTCTCACAGGAGGCAAACTTGGATGACATAAAACTATTGCCAAGATTTTGACTGAATTACAGGTTCCGTTGTCCCTACCCTTATTTACGTACATGCTCCAGAAAATATTGCAAAAATTGCAATTTTTGGTAAATCAAAGATACAGGTTCAAGGATTTCCTGGGCAGTGATTTAAGGTGTACAGTTTCGTTAAGAAGACCCAAACAATAAAAGGTGCTGATTTATCTGCCATCAACATCATCTGCGGTTGCAGCAGCAGCAGCAGCAGCAGCAGCATCGTCGTCGTCGTCGTCGTCATCATCATCACGACCACCACCACCACCACAACCACCACCAGCTGCTGATGCTGCTGCTGCTGTTGTTGTTGTTGTTGTTGTTGTTGTTGTCGTCGTCGTCGTCGTCGTCGTCATCATCATCATCATCATCATCATCATCATTATTATATTCGATCAGTTTACATTGATGCTAATTTCTTTCCAGTCTTGCCAATCGAAGCTTCAAGAGCAAGAAGATGAAATATATGTACGTTAACATTTAATATCACAGGAGTATAGAATATTAAACATTTTTACCTGTGAAGAATGAGATTGTTATCTGATTCATGTAACTAACAACACCTTTTACATTAAATCCACTTTTCCAACTATGAACATGAAATGTGTCAAAAGAAACAATTAAATGAATAACGACATGTTTAGTAGACAAAAAAAGCAAGACGAAACCAAACATTAATAATTGCTAACATTCAAATGTATCTTGGTCAAAGATATATCATGAAAGGACAAACTGCAAAGTAGTCCACTTCAAATAACCCTGATAGATGATATCACGTGGATTATTATTACGCTTGCGCAGTTGCAATGTATATTGGGTAAAGTACCAGTATCTTTACATAACACATATATATCTACTTAATACTTGTTCCTGTTAATAGTGACCCGCTATACAGAATGCATTGATAACTCTTGTTATTTTTATTATTAAACGTCAAAATATTCCTAGGACAAAGATGGTGAGATAAAAGCAAAGAGACGGGAATTACAACAGCAGCAAGAGAGTCACCAATTATTGGAGTACGAAATAAAAGAATGTAGAATCGAAATCCAGGTGAGTCGCCAGAGAAGCGTACTTATTGTGTAGTTGAGGGAGTGGAACGCATTCACAGCCCTTTACACAGAAAATACGGCTTTGCCCGCAAACCTGCCCTTATAAGCATTTGATTCTTATTAAAGGTCAGACAGATCATTTGTTTTCTGAACGTATACATTTAGATTTAGCATTCAAAATAACCCAATCGCTGTAAGTGTTGTAAATTGATTAAAATAGCTCTATTAAAAACTTTGATTTCACCTAATGTCAAAATGTAAGTTCAAATTGTATTTTGTTTTCGAATTTTAGCTGCAATTTAGAACTAAGCCTTGGGTCAAAACTTAAAAATGTTTTGGAGTGCGTTATTTGTTCTTCACTTGACATTATAAGGTAAATCTGAGTTTTGTCTATAGATATTTTTAGATACTATTTTAAGTTCCATGAAAAAAAAAATAAGAATCTTAATTTAAATTCAATTGTATCATTAGCTACACTAACATGTTATATCCAGGACAAGAATCCAACTAGATGTTATGTTTTCTTTCAGACCATGGACAGAATTTAACATTTACACGCGAGACTCATAGAGTAATTCCTTTCTCATTCAAGTGAAATATCTACGTACTAGGTTCTTTCACTTACACTGCATCATAAAATGTCTCGAAAGTTATGCACACATGTTAAATTGTGTCACGAAGCTCTCACGTATATACATATATATATATATATATATATATATATATATATATATATATATATGTATGTATGGTTGTGTGTGTGTGTCTGTGTGTGTGTGTGTCTGTCTGTGTGTGTGTGTGTGTGTGTGTGTGTGTGTGTGTGTGTGTGTGTGTGTGTGTGTGTGTGTGTGTGTGTAATAAAATGAAATTACCTATCCATCCTATGCAATATGGACAAATTAAAAGGCGAGGAAGCTTCCTTAGCTGTCCCATCGTATATCTAGATTTTTGGGAAATATATTGTTCTTCCAGGGTGATAATTCCGTCTTGATACAAACATCACTCTGTAAATGGATAATTTGTCATGGTCTTGTGCCAAATATATGTATATACATATTTCTCTGAAGCATCGTTGTTGGTATGACCCATCACGACCGACATCGCGTCACTCCACATACAAAATCCTGCGTGAGAAAAAACAAACAAACAAACAAAAAAAGGTTTGTTTACAGCAAGATCAAATCTTCAATATTTTATGCACGAAAAGGGATTTACCTTGTCTTCTGTCTACCAGGTGCGAGAGTTTGCATCATTTTGAGACGGGTACCTTGTTAATTTTGAACAAATGCCTCCGTATCCACGCATCGTTAGGTATAGACACAATATTAGTGCACTTTGTCTAATCCGCATATTGTAAATGCGGACGTAAATAAATAATGTTAGGCATTGATTTTTATGTAACATTTCTAACATTATTAAAGTAAATATAGTACCGCTACTGACATGAGAAGCTGAAACATCGTTCAGTATGCGTGCTTATCGATGAGCTGGAAACCACAAAAGCAGAAAGGTAGTTCTTAAGAAAAAAAATAGACGATTGGCTAATAGATGGTGGTTATATGTGAGCTCCTGTGAAATGAAATTGTTTGACCTCTCTGTAAAATAGTACTTTTCGGTCAAAGGTAGAGCAGATCAAATAAATCAAATTAACTGGAAAACCATTTTCATATGAAAAATGCTCTTGTATGATAAGTGCATATTACGTTGTTATAGATGTTAATTGCTTGTGCGTACCGATAATATGACAGAGTGCAATCTGTTAAGATTCGACCTGTTGTGTGCACAAATTCTTGTTTCCATTCAGAACAAACAGGAAAAACAGGACAAACTACAAGATGAAGTATCTGACTTGAAGGAAGAAATCACGAATCTGAACACAACTTTGTGCAGAGATATGAAGGACATTGCCGTAAGTCAGGTTATTTATACAAGCCTAGAAGCATGATTGCATGCTATATATTTTGAGAAAATACTTTGCCTAGTGACTGCGGAGTGACCTGGTCTCCAATCAGCACCCGTTAATACCAACCACGTGGCCAAGAATGGAAAACTCGTATATATTCACTGCACCAAATCAAAATACAAATAAAAATATCGAATCGCGAAATTTTGCAATAAGGTCCCTGTTGAATTTTTTTTTTTTTTTATCTCTTAAAATCCTGTTAGTATATCTAGGGTGTGAATAGGAAGCCAGAGTTCGGCAGGGAGAGGAAACTTTTGTTGATGCCCATTCCTCGCTGGCCTTAGTCTCAATGCTGTTAAATGCCGGTAGCAACTTTGCAACGCTGATCCTTCACATCAGGCTGCTAGAGGCTCGGAACCAAACAACAACCAATTGAGGCCTTTACATGGAAAGTACATGACATGTCTTTGAACAGGATTATGCTACTAGTGCAAGCTTAGAAGTTATCGGTTGGTTTGTATCATTGTGAGCCGTTTTGCGTTGTCGTGTATTGTTCCCTCTTCTTAAAATGTTGTTTATAACTCAGTTGACTATTGTATTAAGATTATATATTAGAACCATATGTCTACATTGTAACTTTTGTTTGTCCTGTGTTTTAAATATATATATATATGTACATATATGTACATATTATATTTTATGTTCGGAACGAGCGGGACTCGAACCTGCAACCTTCGCCTAGCTGAAATATATATATATATATATATATATATGAATGATTCAAGCATTTTTTTTTTATTTTAGGACCGGGATTCCACGATAAAGCAGCTGGAATGCCAGTTAGCAGTATGTAGCATGTATATGCAACTAAGTTACATGTGCCTTTTTGTGATAATACCCACGGAAAATAAAAAGATAATTAAAAGCAGTTCTCTTATGAATCCATATTGAGAATCAATGGATTTCTCCATTTGATAAAAAAGAGACGATGTTGTAGGCTGATTGGTTGAGGATGTTGTGAGGGGTTAAAGGCAAGGGAATTGACCTATTCAAGGAAATGGTGGTTGAGGACGTTGCGAGGGGTTCGGGGCAAGGGAATTGACCTATTCAAGGGCAATAGCTACACAAGCCTTCATTATAGTGATTACTCAAAACCAAGCAAATTGCGTAACTTAAAATGACAACCCTTTAACTGAGTACATTACAACACTATTTTAATTCCGTTTTAGCTACCCTTTTCATATAATCAACATTATATTTAATCAGAGATTCGCATAGGTGGAGGTAATAAAGATGAAAAAGTAACACTGAGTCCCAGAGAGAGAAAGTTCACTTGTTGTAACGGGCTTTAATTTCCTTTTAGGATCTTAGGGACAGAAACAAACAATTACATGGCCAGTTAGCAGCATTCAAGGGTCAAGTTGAAGATTTACAAGCATGCCTTCGGGACCAAAGTGAGACAAACCTGGTTTGTATGATCAGCATCTCATCTGTCAGAACAACATTTAATCGCGAGTCATGGTGCAAAATTCTTAACGCGTTTATAGATTTTGCCTGCCATTTTATAGAAAACTGTGATCTCCGCTTTAATGGCGGTCTGGATATATCGGCAACGGTCTATGTTTTCACAAATGATGAATTTTTGGGCATTGATTGTACCCCAAATGAATATTTTTGGAGAAAAAAATAACTGATATGATTTATTGCTCATATGTTTCAGTCCAGAGAGAAGAAAATAATGGATCTAGAAGAAGACCTTAAATCTAGGGACACGGAGATACATAAAGGAATACAGGCAAGATTACGTCATTACCTAAGTACCCTTAAATCTGATAAAAATATATATACCTACCTTACTTTCAAACATGTCAGCGGTGCTGTGAAGTAGTAGATTAATTTAGAGGGTAGCGCATCTACTGTAAACTTGTTTTCATATAATCTTCCCGACGTTCTGGCTTTTCTAAGGGACTTTCGTCCAATAATCCCTATGCTGGGGGCTTGTCGCTTACACTTTGTGAAATGTATGGATGTAAACTGAAAATATTCTCTTCTTAAATGTAGAAATCACATGCCTCAAATATAAATTTGGTAGCTTAGTATGATTATATAGAGCTTCCAGTGGGACATAACATACACAATATATGAATATTACTATACCATTTGGATAGGCTTTGCATGTGTGGTCAATTTTTGAAATTATCACAAATATCGTGGTTGTCCATGTCATCGTTTCCAACATCACCATCATGGTCGTTGTCGTTGTCGTCATCACCACCATCCACATCATTGTGATAAACAATACGTAGAACACTTTGAAAATATTGTTGGAAATGCTTCGAGCGTTTAGTGATGAGACGTACTAAGACTGCAATAAAGTTTACCGTTAAAAAAAACAAACTTATATACATAAAATTTTGCTCATGGTCAGTTCTACACAGAGGTGTTGTAAAAATAACTTACTAAATGTACAGTAGAGTCATTATGCATTTCCATAATTTTATGGATGTTAAGGTTTGTAAAAACAGAACATCGAATCAACTTAGAGATTTTTTCGGACGTTATACGCTGTTTTGTGAGAGGGTATAGATTCACAAGTTTATTTCAGCTCGTTTGCACAATATTCAATTTTAAGATCTGCAAACTATCTGAAAAGATCAAATAGACCACTCCCCAGGAACCAAATTTTTGTCTAAGGGTAAATTTGATGTCATAATTTTTTTTGAAATTTTGAAGTTAATACCATGATGTTATACAGTTTCTTCATTTTGAGCTCCCAAAAATCACAGAAGGAAGCGCTGAAAGGCCAAATAAAAAAACTGATCCTAAGTTAGACATTTATCTTGCTTCACCCGTTTATTTTGAAATGAAACATTTATCCGTGTTTGATTTAGGTCATTTTAAAATTTGATTGATCTTGTGAAAATTGACTTCCTAGAAAATCGCTTTCAGTTATTTGTACGTGCACGCATCGTGCTCATCCCCTGAATTGGGGACATGCTGGGAGCACATGGGATTAGACGCATTTGATTGGATGGTATGTGTCACGTCGATAGATTTAACAATGACAGGCCTCGAAACTTCCATCCACTGAAACACTGACATATTTTACGCTATTTTTTAAGGGATATCCCATATATTCTTTATTTTAAACCGATTGGAGAGCTTGTTACACCAAGGGACAAACTCCTGTGCTTTCCAATGGTATGAAATATCATGGCGGTCGAAGAGGAACATTAAGGCCAAAGTTACAAAGTTACCTTGGTTTCTTGTGTAAATTTCGGACTTTATCAGTCAAATTCCGACAAAAAACGGGCGGCTGTTAGATTTTTATCACTGCCAGAGATAAATAACCATTTTAAACACAAAATGGAAATAAACAGTTGCAAGTATTGAAGTTTATCTCCAATAAAATGTACACGCTCGAACGTAAATGGACAATACGGGCGAACAGTGAGCTGATGAATGTTGGCTTGCGGTGCGGTCGAATACACTGGCGAACAATGGCAAATGATGTCCAGAGCATGTTCAAATGTACTCCCTCACAACGTGATAATGGTCCTGCTGGGAGTTATGAAATATCAAATCCTCTGATTCCTTTGAATTTAAGTTGAAATATGTTTCTCAGGTTTCAAAGCTGGTATATAGTTTGCGTGCGTATGCGCGATATTAAAAGCCCAAAGCGGCCGGACGGAGTTTATTGTCCCTCCGCTGTCCGGATATCAGATCGCTATCAAATAATCCCATTGCCGCAAAGATGATCGATCTTGCAAAAAAGCCACATTGGACTCTCCTTTCGCGTAGCCTCTTTGGTTCGCCAAATGGCTGAAATCACATTTATACCCCAGTGAGCATTATCAAAAAGATGGCTCACAATAGCTTGGAAAACATTACATTAAACAGCAAACACCGTCATAATGCCCATTGTTCAGTGACGCAAAGTGTTTAATACTGTTAAGTTTTCACAATCTTTGAAGTCGGAACAATGGAGCTTTGTCGAGTTGACCAGCTGCGGTGACGCAGTTCACTCTCCATTTAGATAAATCACATCGTGCAAAATACCTCTAGATCGCAAATAATGTCATAAGTTAGTGAAACAGCAAATAGAAATAGTTGTTCAAGCGGCACTAGTTCCGTTGTTGTGTCTCTCCGCGACTGATATGTGCACCCAATAAAGCGAGCCGCCATTTCTTCCCCTGCGGTCATGTGACTTTGTCCTAGTCAGGGGCCGCTCAGCACGGCTGATGCCTGTTCACACATTGTGGACCATTACCATTCCAAATTAAACAGAAGATACATGTGCAGTGGTCCACTGAAACTTGATATAGATTTTCAATGATTTTATCATAAAAATATTGATTTTAAAAAACATTTGGTGACCACATACTTAAGGTTTTTATCTTTCAGACATAGAAGAAAAGTCATTTTGTGATTTTTTCGGCACAGCCGTCATAGACCAAACCATCCTTGCACCTTTAAGTTAAAAAGAACGTGACAATAACAAACAAATATAAAAACATTAATATTCTAATCCGGTATCATCTGTTCTATGCTCTTAGAAGTTGACCCAATTTTGTTTTCTTCCAGGAATTTAACTCAAAACAGCAAGAAATGGAAGAGCAAATAAAAACATTTGTCGAAAAACTTGCGGCGAATGAATATTTAACAAAGGTGAGCTTTCAAACCCAAACAGATGGACTAAAAAAATCTCTCTCTCTCTCTCTCTCTCTCTCTCTCTCTCTCTCTCTCTCTCTCTCTCTCTCTCTCTCTCTCTCTCTCTCTCTCTCTCTCTCTCTCTCTCTCAACTTAAAGCTACAAGTATTTGCCGCACATAATGTTCAAGATCGATGTGACTTCTGTGGATCCATCGATTTCCAATGATCAGCAGTCAGTTGTTAAATAATTGAGCTCTTTCGCAACTAAACAGAACCATATTTGGTTGGTTGTCATCTTACAAAACAGCATCACAACGTAAGATGCATATTAATCTGCTGCCAACCAGACCCAGAAATCTCTCTGGGACAAATTATCATAGCATTTTTAAGTTGCGCACAAATTGGGCATAAAATGCCTCTGTCTTGGAATTGTTTGTCGTAATGTTACATATTAAAATCTACAGCATTTGCGCTGCTTTTTTGCAATCTATCAAGTAATGCCTGCGCAAAATGTATTTAATCTATACATAGGCATATGCCAGAATACGATATAGAGTTATATATCTTTTAACGGACTTTACTGGAAATACTTTTATTGACTCTAATCTTAATTTGAAAACAGAAATGACACCAAATGACTTGATAGATTGATTCGACAGACCCAGGCAAAGATAGAAAAGTTTTATAAGATATAATTACAGCTCCTTTATATTTCAGGAAAAAGATGATATTTTGAAAGCTACACAAAATAGACTTGTGGTGGAGACAACCCAATGCGTAAGGCTTGCAACACTTAACCATGTATGTTTCCTTTCTAAACTCTGTCTTTGTAGTACGATTGTAAAATGCTTCCCACATGCAGTCACACTGTTTAACCGAATACCTTCCGTTGTGTGTCAAATATGCCCAGTTGCTGCAACTCAAAACAGATGTGTTCTCTGTAAACTGCTTTATTTTAAAACCATAGGTGTAATCAACATCCTTTGCAGTTGAATTTTGATTTTTTTCAAAAGAGTTTATAAATAACTGCATATCTTTTATTTCACCATAACTTATATAATTGTTTCTCTACATTATACTGAGTCACTAAAATATCCACCTCTAAGACTCTGCTGATGACTGAATGACAACCTTTGCCCTTACCGTCTGTACAAGTTAATAAATATCAAACTGCTATCACACATGGGGAGAAATTTATTGCAGGTAAGTCATTTATATCTACCAGACATATAACAGGCCCAAGAACAGAGCCTTAGGCAACTCTGCTTGCTACTTTCATACATGGTGAATTGTTCCCATGAACTGAGACATTCTGTTTTATGTCTCTCAGAAAATGTTCATTCCATGCACGTAGGTTAACTCTGATACTATTTGTGTGACTTCAAAATTAGTCTAACTTGTGAGACAGTATCGAAAGCCTTCCTAAAATTGAAGTAAATAACAGAGAAAGCAATTTTCTCCTCAAAATAGATGTCCAATATGCATGGCACTTAACACATTTGTTAGACAAAATCTTACTATACGGAACATATCCTGTTCATTACATAAAGCATGGTCTTTATTAGGGTTAATTTTGGACAATATATTTCTCACTGGTAACAGTGCACAATGTACGTTATTTAGTACCTCATGGTGGGTGAAGCCAACATCGTTGAACTGTTCAGGTGCATCCTTGTGAAAGTGTAGGGGGAACACAATCATTAAGCCAAGATGAATATATATCTTCCTATTTAACATTAACAGACTTGAAGAAATTATTTAGTTCCATTGCTGTTTCTAGATCATCTGAAGTTGTTAAACCATCAACCTTTTTAATACAACTTACTGCTGAACGTGACTTTAATTTATTGTTTGGTTTAAACATATTTCATTAAAAACAATTTGGAACCAGCGCATAGCCCCATATTGATCCTTCTTGCCCAAAAAAGAAGAGGAATTGGACCTTGCACAACAGGAAAGACGATACACTTGCTTGACACACTTGTAAGAGATGTAACCATGTGTGACAAGACTGGCAGAGCGGCACTGCCACACAGCTTTGAGAAGTGAAGCACGACCAGACACCACAGACAGCGAAAGGGTTGGGGTAAACCTTCACACTATATGTTGATTTCGACATTACATATAATAACTGCTTTGTGTTTCAATATACAAATATATAATTATACCAACTTTCGTGCCACTGCAAAAACATGATATAAAAAGACAAACTGGTCGACGGTATTGTCGCCAGGGGTGAATCCAGACTGGCAATCAGATAAAACAATATTGTCTCTAGAATAGTTATAAATATATTCCTCCTTCAAACACACCATACTGACGCATGTCAATAGCGAATTAGGTTTATAATTACAACAAAGGCTTGGGTTTCCTCTTTGGAAGACTAGAACCACGTTTGCTGTTTTGAATTTTGTTGGAAAGTGTTGACAGGTCAATGACATATTGGGTAATTTTGTAAGAGATTTCGCAAAAGCAGGCGCATCTTTCTTAAAGAGTCGAGGACTTATTCCGTCCGGGCCACTCGCCTTATAAACACCAAGACTTTCTAATTGGCTGTAACCTCTTTTGCGTAGATAATTAAAATTTGGAGAGTAGTATAGTCGCTCTGAATATGAGTTGGCGGAAAAAAGCGGATCCATCCACTGCGTATAAAAGAACGTTCAAAGTTGCAGCCTTGGCGTTATTGTCGTGGAAAGTGTGACCATCACTTTATAATGCATGGGTTTCATGGGTTTCGTCAAAACCTTTCACTGGATCCCACCATTTCTTTTTCCACTGATGCAGGCTATTGATTGAATCTTCAAGCTTTTAATAACAATTCCTTTCAGCCTGCATCAATCTTTTGTTGTAACGTAACTGTCTAAAGTAAGGGCAGAGGGAAGAAAACTAAACTTTTTTTGCTCTTTTGTGGATACGTTCGGCGTTCTGTTTTGACCACCGAAAGTAATCAATGTACCATGTAGAATTACTTGGCCCGATAGTTATTTATTCGTTACGTATAGATGCCTTTGCGGCCTCCAGGAAGCAATCAGTCCACTTTTTTGCACCCTTGATCGATGGCAGTAGTATCAAAATAATTGTCCCAGTCATAGTCAGACAGCTTGATCCTAAACATATCGTATTTACTCTTATTTTAATTCAAACAAATTTTTTGTACGTTTGACACTTTTTGTGTCTGAAGAGTAAGTCTCCATTAATCACGCAGTGATTGCCGTCAGCTGAAGGGGCAGAGTTACATTTGTCTTTCTGATATATATTGGAATATTGGAATTTATTTGATCGAGACATGGCGAAGTAGTTTCTGTTATAGTCGTAGTCTAAGAAATGTGCAATTTTCATAAGAGAAAACAGTCAGGTTCCTTCCAAGATGAGTTTTAGGGTGTGTTTTTATATCTTCTATCATTTTAATTTTTAAACACCCGAATTGTTTGCTTTATCGAGATAACCTAGTGAGTCGTCCTAAAAGGACACAAGCGAATTTGGGGACAGATACAATACCGCAGTTAAAAACGAATTATTGTGTAAAACCCAGAATTGTCCACACTGGCATCTTCCAGATCACCACACCGTTGAATTGCCAGTGATTGTGATGCATTTCAGACTATTCCCCCACCGACACCAGTAGGATCAAGTCTTTTGAGAATTTCCCAAAATGGCGATATCCGTAGGTCATCATCTTGAGTTGAGTGAGTTAAGACGGTTTCTGATAAAGCTATTGTTATATAATATCAAAGTTATACGCCAAAGAGGTTTTAATGCAACATAATATATCTGATCCTAATTTGCGGACGTGGGCATGGGAAATTCTACGATATATATAGGATTATATTGGACCAGGATTAGGATGTGTATCTCTATGATATCCGCAGACCAGCAACAAAAGTGCAACCAAAAATAGCAAATAGTTGCATGCATCATCATTTTGCACTGTATCATGTAGCAAAGTAGTGAGGTTCGACCTTTAATTCTGGTGGAATAATATATTGGTCCACAAGATTGAATTGACAGTAACACCAATAAATAGCACAGTTACAGGATAATAATTTGATCTGTGTCGACGTTTTCGTAACAAAACAGGGTGTGAGGAACACGAGAGTATCAATACTGGTGGTAAGGATACGATTTTATACAGCTATTAAGTGAGTCATATGAAGAATAATCAGGACAACATTGGCACAGCGTGGTAACTACGAAATATCATATATATATATATATATATATATATATATATATATATATATATATATATATATATATATATATATATATATATATATACATACATACATACATACAACCTCATCAATATAACTGGTTGCATTTCAGTGTTTTTACTATTTACATAGACGTAAAAATCTTTGGAATTTGTATCATTTTTTCACACAGGTCTTTTTGCTAGGTCCTCTTGAATAAGAGTTCTCAATTTCTTTGTGGCTTTGGCTCTTTTTTTTTTTTTTTTTTTTTTTGGTAGTCATGCTCTGTATCTTGCGTACGACCCTGTCTGAGGATATCTTTTCCATGCAAAATATTGCATCTTTACTTTTAGCCTTTATGTTGAACGGGGGGGGGGGGGGTGTTACTTCGATTGCACTGTTAATTTTAACTTTATGTACACACTCATTGATTATAATTGTCCCTTGTATTCAAGTTAGCCCAGACATCACTTACATACCTTGCTGAAGTAACAAGACTCTTGTCTTTCTCTGGTAATAATTGATTCATTTTAGCTCAGCTGACTTGTTAGTGAGCTGAGCGTATAGGATGGTCTTTGGTCTGTCATCCGTCCGTCCACCCACAATTCACATTTTCGACTTCTTCTCCGAAAGTGTATGCCAGATTTACCTCAAACCTGTTGGGGCTGTACCTTTTTTCCACATGGGCATGCTCTAAAGATTTCTAGATTTTTATGACTTTTGTTCCTTCTTTGGGGGTAAATCTTAAAAAATTTTCTCTGAAACCGCTCAGCCAATTGCTTTGACATCACACGGGAGCACTCCTAGGGACTCTTCTTTTTTGAATTTGTTCACCAGGTAGCGCTGTGATTTTTTCTAATTATATTTGAATTTATTTGTTTGTTATTGCTATTGTCAACTTTTTCTCCAGAACCCTCACTCAGATTAAGCTAAAGCTAGGTGGATATGTTCCTTGTGGTAAGGTCAAACAAAGTTGTTCACTAGGTGACAATGCTATGATTTTCTGATTTTTAAGGATTTTTTTTTCAATTCGAGTACATATCGGTAAATGTATCTTTCTATTGATTACTTAGTAAGTCAATTAGCATTGTAATGTTAATTCACCTTTTTTTTCCTCTTCAAAACCATCATCCAGATTATCTTCAAACTTGGTGACAATGTACCTTGGGTTGGTCTCCACCAGATTTGGTCAAATGGACATGCTCCATTGATTTTTTGGATTTTTTATGATTTTTTTATTCTTTGATTCTTTTTGTGGGCTAATCCTTAAAAAATCGCAAGGGTATGTCCACATGCCAGATGGGTACATGACTGTCACAGTCCTCTTGCTTTTTGTTTTTGTTTTTTTCATAATCAGCTTTGTTATTGTCATGCCTATATACATCCTGAACCCATTAGTTTTTAAAGTTTGGCAAGCAGTTCCAAGTTATCATACTATGGTGGCCCTTTGATAATGGACAGTATATTTCTATATTTGATATATTAAATATCATTCGAGGAAATGACCAAATCTGAACAGCGTGGGACCGGATCACCTGTTTCAGCTCTTTAAATACCATCATATTATGTTCTTGAGAACTATTTTTCTGTATACTACTCGCAAAAGATTGTTTGCTTTACTGGAGTCTTTTACACAGATCCTTGACATATCTTAGTTTTAAAGCAGTTAATTCTTTGCACACGTATGCTTTCCAGGTGTATTTCAAATATAATATTACTCTATCTTACACTTCTAATGTATCTGTCCTAAATGAATGAATGGCTGGAATATTAATAAAAACATCAGTGATGTCCTTTTTAGCCAAGTTTCTGCCCCCCCCCCCCCAAAAATATTTTTGGTTTGGTTTGCTGTATCGCTGCTGTAAATTCATCAAACCTGCTTAGTAATTGATCATAATTTGCCATTAGACATGCCATTTTTACGAGAGAATGGTTTTTACTTTTTGCTAGACTTCGTGATTTTGACTTTTGATCTTCAAATCCCCATGAGGGCCTTGCACCCGAAAGCATCCCCCTCCCTGACGGACTTTTTTTTTTCTTCTTCTTTTTGGCCTGAAGGACTTTTTCATTTACGCTTTCACGCTCTTCTCGGGTTAACTGGTTAACCCCCCTGACGTTCTTATATTTTTCTTCAGCATTCTCAATTTTCCACAAATATGTCATGATAATTTTTCTATCATCGCTTTTCTTAAGGGAAACTATGAAGGGTCTAGTGAAGGCTTGAAAACGATTTTTTCTCCTTGTCTTATTATATTTGTATCTCAATTTCAAGAGACTATATATTAGTGAAGAGAGAGTGAAAATAGGAAGCGTCGTGGGTTTTTTTTCTTGTGTCACTAGAATTTTGACTCTAAACACCCCAGTTTCCTAAATGTAATAATTTTCTCTGAACTTTATCTTTCAACATCTCGTCCCTCTTTTCTTCATACAAGGAGTCCTTCACAATTTTCTCCATTTCTTTTGCATTGTCACCGCCTACTTCTTTTGCTTTGTATTTAGGCATTTCTGCCCTTTTCCTGTCTATCTGTTCTAAAAAAAAATCTTTTGTTCATGGAGAAATATGCATTTTTTTTTTATTTTCTCTAAAGCTGAAATTTTGTCTGTAAGTTGATATATGAGGCTTTTTATATTGTTCTCAGACTGTGATTCAGTTTGACCTTGTTCGCCGACTAGCTGTTTAGGTACACTGACACAAGTTGGACATAACCCAAAACAGTCAAGACTCTGTATAGCGTCATGCAGCAAGTCACTCATCTCGCTTCGTACAAAATTGCTTCTCACAGTCACACTCTGCTATTTTATCATCATCATCATCATCATCATCATCATCATCATCATCATCATCATCATCATCATCTGTGAACGACCTCTCACACACTGAACTTATCTGTTCGTCACTACTTTCACTCGTTACAACATCCAAGCGGCAGTTTTTAGTGAATAGTAATTATTATGAGTAAACAATAACCGTCCCAATAAATGAACTTAAGCGTGTTTTTTGTGATGGCAATGTTACTGTTAAAATTTAATAATTCACATTTGATAAAGCTATAGCGGCAATATCCTTACATGCTTCCAACATTTGGGGGCTTATACAATAATCCCATCCTAGACAATCATAACTGACAATATTTCAGGTTAATTTCAATTTGCAATTGAACAGTCTCACGTTAGTGTTCTCAAATACTACCTTGCAATAAAGTGTAAAACATGTGATAAAGCTGTTGTTGCTGAGCGTGGACATCGTTTTATCTCACTAAAAGTAATGAGTTTCGCATGTAAGAATTGGTTTGGGATTTTTTATAGTGAGAGTAATTCCCTATTATCCAACTCGCAATTGTTAAATGTCGCAATGTCAAACATAAATCAATCACTGCGGATAAATATTGTAAAAAATATTTCAAGAACTTCGCCACAATCATAGAAAGAGATCTGATATATTGTTGAGACTGTCCTTTAAGAACTCTGGCATAATCATGGAAAAAGATCAGACACGTTTCTTTCTCGGCTTCTCAAAAATAAATTGAATCATTAATTTGAAAAGCCAGTAGAAAACTGTCATGGCTCAACACGATAGTAATGAGTCCAAACTTAGAACGTACGTGTTATACAAAATACATAACGACAAAAAACAATAAAACAAAAACAAACGAAAAAAAAACAACTAAAGTTTGAACAATAGCGTGGTCAAAAATAACATTAGTAAAAATATCACCAGGCTATGCATTAGTGCCTATCATTTATACATTGAAACAGGTAGACACAAAGCCCCCCACCCCCACCCCCACCCCCGCTACGCCAACAAAACCCCAGTACATGACAGGATCTGCGATATGCAATATAAATAAGACAAAAATATCTGTAACCTCTTGCTGCAAAGGTATCTTATAATCCTGATTTTTTTCCTCTATCGTTTCGGCCGTGCACAAAGTGTAATATCTTCTATACTGTGTTGTGTTGTGTTAGGTTGTTTTGACTGACAAGGTATCTTGTACATTATGAAACAATGCAGTCAATAGTATCTTTTTAATTCATATTTGTTCTTCATTTGAAAATTTATCCGTCTGCCATCCGAGATACGCACACTTGGACTGGCAAATTGTGCCAAGGATGCATATGAAATACAACGCTAGGAAATCGTCTGTCCATATGGTACAGCTCAAGTTGTCTAAGACACACTAATATGTGTATTAAAAATAAGAGCTTCTTTTTCTGCTCCAAAGTTTGATGGCTAAAACGGCCATGGTATGGCAGCATCTTTACTCTGTTGATTAAACTCAAAATTCGGAAATTAGGTCACTAGCCCATGATCCCTCATTTTGAACATACATGAATATGGGTCATGTTTTTCTGTGCTATTTGATTAAATCTGACAAAGACGATGAGGTGTATAATTTCATAATTTTATTAACATCAATCCACATATATCCCATGAAACATATAATATACCGTAAAGACATTTAACATACAAAAATGTTGGGCATAGTTATGCGCAAACGCACAGTCCACAAACAATAGATATGCTTAAATGGCCTATGTTTTGGCATGATTCCTCATAATATAATTGGGTTGATTTGCCCGTATGTATACCACTGAAAAAAATAAATTCCCATGATATCACTTTGAGGAAGAAAAATTAGGCAAAAGGGCGGGCGAGGGGAAAATCGAAATACGCGACTTGACAGGGCGACGCACAGGACAAAACTGAATTTGGAAGAACGAGCGGTCCACTGGTGCGTGGACAACTATAAGCATAAGAAAGAAAAGGCACCGCAAGATTAAGTCATAATTAAAACGTACTTTCCGATCGCGTCCGCTCAAATGACCCCGTCTTACACAGATCTTACCTACACTGCGCTAACGCAATGTCCTATTAAATCTGACAAAGACGATGAGGTGTATAGTTTCATAATTTTATTAACATCAATCCACATATATCCCATGAAACATATAATATACCATAAAGACATTTAACATATAAAGATTTTGGGCATAGTTATGCGCAAGCGCACAGTCCACAAACAATAGATATACTTAAATGGCCTATGCTTTGGCATGATTCCTCATAATATAATTGGACAGATTTGCCCATACGAACGAAGTGAGATAAGCCCAATTATAAAAAGTGTCAGTATGTTAGCTTGTGTGAGTAGAGTAGAAAAAAAATCAATGCCACATAGGCTATAATATTAATTACTTGGGACCGTGTCGAGGGCATACTAATCTCTGCGCGAAACCAAGGACATGAGCGTCCACGTGCCTGATGTAACGCCTGTAACAGTCCGAGGACCAATTACCTAGCATTTTTATCTCCCAGTCTTGAAAGTCAAGCTCTGCAGCTGAACTGGCGACCCCAGTCCGGAAGGAGTGGGAGGTGAAGTGATCTGGCGAAAGTCCCAAGGCAAACGTAACCTGTTTTATTTTGGCGTTTAGCATGGCCTTAGTCAAAACTTGCCCATTTTCAAACACAAACAAAGGGTCGCGGAGTAAGCAACTAAATGCTATACGTCTACTCTTCAGATAATGACGGACAGAACAATATGCGCACACAGGTGTCCCTGAACAGCCTACGCTTATAGTATAACCTGATCTGTGCGTTTTAGTGCGAGGGATACCTATTTGCATAAAGCTATCTCCAGAGGGGTGCGTACCCAACTGTACATCAGCACAACGTAGCATATACTGACAGTCATGTTCACTAGAAGAAGTTAGTGCGTATTCTGAACCCCTTAGACCTGCAAACCAAGCAAGGCAAAATATAGCTCTCCAAACATGATCGTCAAAATTTTTTTCCCAAACTGGCCAAAATGGAGTGCAGTAAGTCATAAGTAACTGGGAGGTTTTTGATTTGGTGGGGGAGATAAATCTTCCACAGCTTTCAACAACAGCTTTACCCGCGGTGTGTACAGCACTGGCAAGGGAACTCCCAACCGAATGTGCAGTGACCTTATCCCAGCTGAGTACACTCGCACAGAGGCCGCACTAACACTTCTACCGTGTGCTGCTGTCAGGTACCTCAACAAAGTTTCTTCAGAAGCGGGTAAAGGTGTAATAGCCAGTCTGCGACAAAAGTTAAGATAATCCGTCTGTACTGATGTATACGACCTATTGGTATTGTCTCTCAAGGCTCGTGAGATCAAGTAATTTGCCTGCTGGTCAAGACCTGCAAGTATATAGCAGACAAGGGGCAAAATAATAAATTTTACAAATACAGGACCGACACCTACTAAAAAAAATAAATTAAATAAAAACCACACAACGGGTATCCTACACAAATACAAATACCAAAGAACGAGGGAAAAAAAATATATATATACATATTATGCAGTCCACTGTAGCTTCTAGAATATGGCATCTTTGTGTACTATTAAAGTCACAGGCCAAGTCCTATGATTTGCTTTACATGGACAGCTGGTGTCATATATCTGTTTGCCCTGGAATACAACTCTCTAAATCGATCGAACTCCAGTCTACTGATATTTTCGGCGATTGCGTTTGCATGCGTGTCAAGAAAGCAAGCCTTGTGACTTATGTTATGCACTGAAGTAATGTGATACAATGCGCGCACCAAAACCATCAATGTTTTGTCCTTGCTGTCAGCATTATTAATACAATAGCAGCTTACTGTGTTGTCAACATTACATGTCACTTATTGGTTTTTTAATTTATCAGCAAAGGTATATTATACAAAGTAATACTGCTAATAATTCCCTGACAGCTTTTGGCGTCACAGCTAACCAAGCATTTTCTCCCGTAAATGGGACACAAAACCACTCATGGTCACAAAAACCGGCCAATGGCAGGTCTGAAGCGTCTGAAAATGTTTGTATGGTATTACTTTGGACCCAGTCGTGTGGAAACAAGGCGACTCCGTTGTGTGACTGCAGACACCGCAGCCACAAGTTTATGTCTGCACGCGCCTCACGGTTAAGGCGCAAACGATGGTGCAAGTGGCGGGCATGCTTTGATAACTCAATCAGTCGACGTAAGAAAGTCCTACCATTGCGAACGACTTTAGCTGCAAATGCTAATTTACCCAACAGAGACATCAAATGACGTTTAGTGCACCATGTCCGGTCCCTCCATCCTTGCAACTCGCTAGCTATATCACTCATTCTGTCCCGAGATATTTCCAATGTCGCTGTATATAAATCAATAATGATTCCCAGAAATTCCAGGCGTTTTGTTGCACTGACAGTTTTCTTGTCTTGCACAGTAAAACCAGCCTGGCGACATGTGTCCAACATTATAGCGAGGCTTCTGTCGCAAGCCTCCTTACCGTCGCATACACAGAAAAAATCGTCGAGATAATGAATTATTCTAGGACCAGCCCCTCGCGCTTTCATCATATATTCCGGACCAGAGGCAAAATGATTAAATAGCATAGGGCTAGATCTCATGCCAAAACTTAAAACGTTGGAATACCAATATTCATACCCTGTTTCGCTCTGCCAGGTGAAGCCAAGCAAATGTCTGTCGTCCTCGCGAACGGCACAATGTGGAAAGGCATCACTAAGATCAATTTTGCACATATATGGGTCACTTAAGTACTCTCATAAGTCGGCGGCTTTATCTACTGTAGTATATTCCAATGAACATTCTTCTGCTGGGATCCCGTCGTTGATAGACCGACCCGGCGGCCATGATAAATCGTGGATCGTCCGCTCCTTAGTCGAATTGCGTTTTTGGAACGCGCCAAGGGGACTAGCGATATATTGTTCAGACGGAGGCTGTGTAAAGGGACCAGACACTCTGCCAAGTTTGGCATTTTCCAGCATTGAAGCACGAACGTGTGCTTCGTTTTTTTTAGCAGAAGGCCAGTTAGGACAAATGCGACTTGTCCTAGCACCTGTGTATTTAATGTTCACTCCGTTATCTATGTAGTCCAACAATAGTTGATTGTTCTCAAAACCGTCCAGATGCGTGTCCCAGAATTCGCGATTACACTGAGTTATTATCCCGGCTGCATGGGCCGGTCTTTGCGCAGTCTTCGTACGGTAATCCTCCCTGGCACTCCTTGCATACGTGTCTACGCCTGCACTTTGGGAAAGCACACTTGTTTCGATTGAAATTTTGGCATATTTCTTGCGACTTTCCTGCCTTACGACCTTGCGCCGCCGTTTGTGCGGGAAGCGCGGGAAAAGGACACTCATTGACCACGTGATCGTAAGCACGACACCGCAGACACCGCAAGGCGTTTGGTTTCAATGCTGAGGCGTCGAGAATGGTACTAGCAAGTACAATGTCTATTTTTTCAAACTCTACGGATCTACCTGATAGTGCAGCCCTATGTCTTACGTCAAAAGTGGCGACCATAGGCCAACTGAACTTCTTTTCGGCCTCCATGATGTATGTTCTGTAGTTGCACATGTGAAAATAAAGTTCAACCCCATGTACTCAAACCATTAACTTTTCATAGTTGGACCAAGCCTCAAGCCATGAAGCGAAGCTAGTTATCTTACGCCTTGAACGTTTTGGCTTGTAGTTTAACACGCCATTACTGTCCATAAACGTAGTGAATTCGGATTCATCCAATAAACACCCATTGTGCAAAAATTCATCCAGACATATAAACTCACCGTTTATGGCACTTTTAACTGTCTTCTCGTTGATTGCCTCCACGGGGCACAAACCTGCGACGGATGGCAAAGTGCGCACGTCTCTCAATCCTGTGATCTGACCAGTGGCGGTTCGCGAAAGGTCCACCCTGGTCTCTGCCTGACTTTCTTCCGCTATGTTTGGACGGGAATCCACGCTTATGTCGACCCAAGGCCCGTGGGTGGTGTTATGCAGACTGGTATGGTGTCCCTGCTCCGAAACTGCCTCGGATGAAGCTGCCGGGCTTGCTGCTGTAGCCGAATTAATCCTTTGCTGGCGTATATCTGGGCTGTATGGGGGGTCCCCGCTGCTTATGTTCACCGTGGACGGCGCTTTACTCCTCGAGCAGGCTTCTGACTGTCTTGGTTCGGGTTCGGTACTGTCCCGGGTACTGTCCATATCTGTGTCCTGTGTACAGGCTTTCCCAGTCTTACCAGGATGTCCTTTTACAGGTTTTCTACATTTCTTGCACTTTCCTCCTATGTTAGTATGGTAAGGACGACGAAGACAAACAGGACAGGAACAAAATCGAAATACGCGACTTGACAGGGCGACGCACAGGACAAAACTCTCACAAATCTGACAAAGTCGATGAGGTGTAAAGTTTCATAATTTTATTAACATCAATCCACATATATCCCATGAAGCATATAATATACCATAAAGACATTTAACATACAAAAATTTAGGGCATAGTTATGCGCAAGCGCACAGTCCACAAACAATAGATATGCTTAGATGGCCTATGTTTTGGCATGATTCCTCATAATATAATTGGGTTGATTTGCCCGTATGTATACCACTGAATAAAATAAATTCCCATGATGTCAATTTGAGGAAGAAAAATTAGGCTAAAAGGCGGGCGAGGGGAAAATCGAAATACGCGACTTGACAGGGCGACGCACAGGACAAAACTGAATTTGGAAGAACGAGCGGTCCACTGGTGCGTGGACAACTATTAGCATAAGAAAGAAAAGGCACCGCAAGATTAAGTCATAATTAAAACGTACTTTCCGATCGCGTCCGCTCAAAAGACCCCGTCTTACACAGATCTAACCTACATTGCGCTAACGCAATGTCCTATAAATACTTCATTGACTATGTTGTAATGTGGGCTGTGTTCTCCGGCTCATAGTTAAAATGGAGGTAGAATATGTTTATAATGTTCATGTTTCATAAATATCAAAAAAACGATGTAGACACACTTTCCACTTTCTTCTTTTGCTGTAAACTCAACTGACTGAAAAGTCAGGAGAATTAAAAAGTGATAGGCCTACCAGGTCACTTTTTATTTTTGGCAGAAGTAATAAAACTTGAGGTTTGTGTGGTTAGGCCTATACGTCCTGGGAACACTATAGTCTGCAGTTAATGAAGAATATTTCAAAGGATGAGAGGACCAGTTTAAAATCACCAGTTGCCTTTTATGGGTGACTGCTTGTCTCAAGTCAGGAGTGAAATTTGTTTCTTTACAGTGGTATTGAAGATGAATGTTGATGCTTTGGTAACTGTGGAATCTCTTTGCTGTCATTGTTGGGTTAGGAATTTATGAAAACGGGTCATTATTTTTTTCTGTACTATACATAGGTACATGTAAATCATCATATGCGCGCACACACACACACACACATTAATGCACATGTACATGAGTACACGCATGCACATACTTATGTATGTAGGTGCGTATACGCATGCACGCACATATGTATGTAGGTACATACGAACATGCATAGGTCACTTGCATCTTTTGTGCATATATCTAACTCGGTAATACAAGGGTTCTACCAATGCCTTTCAAAAGGTTCATAGAAGGATATAAGGTTAAGCATGGTGTTACGGAGGAGGCAGTGTCAACATTTGGGGGGCGGGGGGAGAGCAATTACCGCAACAAGGAGAACCGCTGTCGCCATGGTGAGCCGGACACCAACAGGCCAATGCTTCCCGCATGGGATCAAGCCAACCATTGCACCCGTTGAATTGTGGATAGTTTCATGATCATAAAAGTCCATAGAACTGTGGCCAGTTTCACCGAGGTCATGTTGACTATTGGGTTAGCACTTATTGTTGCTTACTTCAATGAACCCGTGTCAAACCCTATATACAATGGAGTACTCATTCCTAGCACTGTATGACTGAAACCCTTGTAACTCCACAAAGTTCAACAACACCAACGAACCGAACAGCGCCTGTGTTATACAAACGGCAAATACCCGCACTATCTTTACCAATCATTTACCAATCTCTGCACAATTTACATGGCCCATCATCCTAGCTTCTTGGTAACCATGGCGGTCATATGTATCATGGAAACAGAGGCAATCCTAATACCTCACAGGAGACTATAACTGAACAAAATGTGAATGAGAGTATCACAAAGTTAGACGAAATAAGACATATCCTCCAAACACCAGGGAAGGTACTGAATTTAGACCCCCTGATTCCCAATTACAAACATGGATAGACCTATTTGAAAGGCAAATCAGTAATGCGTACTTAGAGTGGAAAGACTTACTAATAACGGGCGATCTAAACGTTGACTTGTTCAGCACAGGATACGACCTGGTATATCTACATCATACTGTGGAGAATTATCTTGTAGAATAAGCAATCATGGACCCTACCTGAGTGACAGAAACCAGTCACTCTTTACTTGATCACATATGGACTGCTAATCCGGAAACAGCAGATTCCACAAGGTTGCGCAGATTTTTCCACTCTTCAACATGTCTTATATTCAAATCCAAGTTTGGACCAAAGAAAGTGGACATATCACAATTACGTACAGGTCATACAAACGTTTTGAACAGGGTCTTTTTTAAAGAGATCTATCTTGAGTACCATGGACTGTTCTTGTTACACGTTTATTCGATGATCCTGATGACGCTCTGGAAGCATAGTACAATTTGTTTATAGACATTGTAATCGCAGATGCACCATTGAAAACAAAGGATGAAAAAACAACGGCAACCCGAATGATATTCCGATGATATAAATGACTCGATTGCAAAAAGGGATAACTACAAAAGACAAGTCCGTATAATTAACTATAGACTTTGGCGAAATTGGGTAACGGGGTGATCAGAAGTGCCAAAATGATAGATTTTCGGACATGTATTGATAATAGTAAATCTAACTCGAAAAGTTATGGAGTTACCTAAAGGAGTTATTTCCTAAGAAATTCCACTCAACCTCAATACCAATTGACAGGATAACCACACTATTTCACGTCCTGAAGGCTTTCCAAATATCTTGAATAAGTTCTTTGTTGATATTGCAAACAACTTTTTAGTTGCAAATAGCAGCTATGATAAAACACACCTTAAGCACCATTAAAAGCAACCATGCCATCGACCAAAAGCTTTTCAATCCCTCTTCTATATCAAGAATATGCAGAAAGCGAATTGCGTAACGTTGACCTTTCAAAAACAGCTGAATCAGATTTCGTGTCGGCTAACCTTCTTAAAGTTGCAGCACTGATAGTGGAACAAACAAAGATAACTTCAGCTGCATATTTGTTCTGTGTATATAAAGCAAAATCTTGGAAAGACGTGTTCATTACAATTCTTATGATTTTTTTTTTAAACGACCCTTATATATCTGCCAATCTGGCTTCGGAAAAGGCCACTCCTAGATCCTGTGAGACAGCTTTATCATGCCTTGTGGACACGTGGACAACTAACATATGTAAAGGGCTACTATACCAATTCGATGGCACGGCGGTCAGTTGGTTCAGACCATATATTACAGACTGTACACAAAAGGTGCTTTTCAAAGGCAAGGAATCCCAAACACAACCAGTAAAAACCGCAGGGCAGTATATTGGGACCCTTGCTTTTCCTTATTCACATAAATGACCTTCAGCTACATACTGAAAACTGCCATCTTGATATGTTTGCTGATGACTCAGCAGTACATGCATCTGGTGACACTGCTAGTGCTGTTCAGACTTCACTGAACAAAGCATGTTGTCGATTAAAAGTTGGTGCAGCAACCATAAGATGGTTGTAATGGTGGTAAAACTAAGAGTATGCTGGTCACTACACGCCAAAAGTTTAAACAGCTACCCAGCAAAACTTTTAATATTACACTTAATGAGCAAATTCGGGAACAAGTTAAATGTGACAAATTTTAGGTTTAAGCATTGATGCTCGCTTAATTTGCAAGCAACAAATCAATAATGTTGCAAAGAAAGTAAGCCAGTATGTTGGACTACTAAGACTTATACACCAATACCTGCCTACAATTGCAAGTAAGACATTTTATATAGCATATAGCCAAGCACACTGTGATTATTGTTCAACTATATGGGGTCAGGCCAACATATGTCGACTTATAGACTACTAAAACTAGTTCTGAGGACGATTGCTGAAGTTTCTAGCAGGACTCCATGGCATGGTCTTTTCAAACGTTTGGAACTATGCCACTAAAATGTCGCAGTGATTCCTGCATAAACAGTATAGTATTTAAAGCTGTACATGGCTCCAGTGTTCCTTATATACCAAATATGTATTTAAAAAAACATCTGAAGTCAATAGCAGGCAAACAAGAGCGACTACCAGGGGTGATGTATATGTTCCTAAGCTAAGCTAGCTGCCCAGTCCAAAACTCTACTTTAAATATGTGCCAAACTGTAACATTGAATGCCTCCCCCCCCCCTTCGAAACTCAACCACAATAGCATTACATAAATTCAAATTTGTGCAGGCCTTTTCCCAAGACTTTTAATCCCTTAATAGTCCTGTAAGAGGTAAGTACCGTGTGCTCTTGTGTCAAGGTGTATTTTATCCTAACATTTTTCCACCTTCTGTTTAAGTCAAATTGTGAGTTTCATCTTTCGTTTTAGGAATTATTTATAATTTGATTGTAGTCAATATCATATATCTTAGTAAGCAAAAGTGACCTTAACTGATGTCAAGATTCTGTGACTGCGAAGGATTCAGCTCAATTAATCAGATTTTCTTTATTAATCTCAACTTACAAATATATTTCACTATGAAATAACACACCTAGGAAAATAGCTGCTTACCAGTAACATTTATAATGATTCGTTTTGAGAGTAAATATCACACTAGCACCCATGCATGAGCATTTCTAAAAGCTACCAGGCAGCAGTCAAATGTTTAGCTTATCATTTTGAGTATGCAAAAATTAGAGTTCCTTGCACGTAATTCATTTGTTATGGTTTAGTTTCTTTTTTGGCAAATCATATATATAAAAGAAACATTTTTGTTCCATAGGCAAGTTTACGATAATCATCGGTGTGCTTTATGTCCAGAACATAACCCATATACTTATTTGCACATGACTTATTTAACTGCAGTTTTTACATACATTATAAAAGAAGTTGGCAAAATGTCAAATCTTGTGAATAAGGCGCCCATACAAGTACAGTCAGTTCATATTATTAATTAATGTGTCCAAAAATATCAAAATTCAAAGCGAGGGAGAGAGAGAGAGAGAGAGAGAGAGAGAGAGAGAGAGAGAGAGAGAGAGAGAGAGATTTTTTCTCAGATTTCAGACAATCGAGACATGGCTGCTTGTTTTGCATTTATCGTATTTATTCCATATGAATTTGTTACTGTAAACTATGGGTTCGGCCTGGAAATATATTAGGAATGATAACCACAGTTGAGTGTAGAAATACTTTCAATTATACAACACCAAGCTCTCTTTAACTCGAGGGAAATATTACAATATCGTTTAGCTTACTTTAAGTGAACATCACAGTATTTGATTTATAGCAATCAATTAGCATACCTGGAATTCTAATTGTCACATATCTGTGTATGTTGCCCTATTACATTTTATAGAATTGTTTTACCAAGACAATAAACAGTCAGTCAACTTACCCGGCTATCTTTGGCTCTGCTCCTTTGCGAGGCCTCCAAATTCTGTTGTGATTCTTCGAGAGTCACCTGTATATCCTAGAAAAACAAGAATTGGGCGTGTTGCTTTACAGACTCCAGTCAGAGTGGCAACATATCACGAGTGCGTTAGAGAGAATTTATCATACGTTCCTCGTTCAAAGTACTCTTTTTCGTAAGAGAATGATATACAAAACTGTAAGTAACAGTTGTGTACCAGGAAAGAATGATGCCTAATGTGAAATCTGTCTGTTTTAAGTCGTACCATAACTATGTACAAACACGCAAATATATAAATATATATATATAGAGAGAGAGAGAGAGAGAGAGAGAGAGAGAGAGAGAGAGACAGAGAGAGAGACAGAGACAGACAGAGACAGAGACAGAAATCTCCAATTAATACAACCTGTATAGTCCATTTCTTTAATAAAACTGCCAATTAATGAACCCTTTTTGTTTACCCATACTTTCATTATATCCCAAATTAAGAATACTACCCGATAACGACCACATTTTTCGGTCCTTTAGGTGGTCTTTTTGAGCAGGGTGATTCCACTGTATATATATTATACACTAACAAGTGCTGAATATCTTACGTTGTTTCGAGTGACGTATGCAAAAATACAGTTTCTGGTATGCAAAAATACAGTTTCTGGTATGCATCCCATTTAAAATGCTGAACTTCCAGTTTGATTATAAAATGCTATAAAAGAAAGCTTTCTCTCGCAGGTAAGATTATGATAATTAATAGTATAGTGCTGGGGGTAAACAGGTCCTTCTTCTTCAACATTATGCACATGTTATGAGGATACATGTATATCTGTGGACTTTGTTTACTTATTGCACCATTGTTTGGAGGCTGCATGCATCAAGAGTGGGTGTGACCACCACGCCTCTGTGAGCTAACTTTTATCCATCTCGGGATTCTGCTTGTCTGCTTGGTGATCTCAGTCTGGGGCATTTGCTATCACTGTCTCTGTACCAGTTGGTCCTGGGTAACAGCAGGTTGCTCATACTCATCCTGACTAGACGGCCAATCACATCCCACATCCCACAAATGTTAGATGGGGGGGGGGGGAGGTCAGGAGAACGAGGCTAGCCTTGGAAGCAATCGGATATTGTGTTGCTGTAGGTACTACATGCTGGCTCAGAAAGTGTGTGGGTCTGCGTTATCCTGTTAAAATGGTAGCTTTGGTCATTATTGAATCCACTCGCCAATCAAATTAAATTGTCACAGTGAAGACCAGATACAAAGAAAAGTGAAAATGGTGATTTGTTGGAGTAGTAGTAGTAACAGTAGTAGTAGCAGTAGTAGTAGTAGTAGTAGTAGTAGTAGTAGTAGTAGTAGTAGTAGTTATAATAATAATAATAATAATAATAATAACAATAATAAGAACTTTGTTTAACGAAGGTGAAACATGTTTGCACACAGTTCATCCTCCACATGGCCCTCTAAGACAAGAGAATAAACATTTACAAATAATAAATGAACCTAAAACTAAAATATATACATACGTGATATGACAAATTAGGATAAAATACACCTTGACACAAGAGCACACGGTACTTACGTCTTACAGGACTATTAAGGGATTAAAAGTCTTGGGAAAAGGCCTGCACAAATTTGAATTTATGTAATGCTATTGTGGTTGAGTTTCGAAGGGGGGGGGGCATTCAATGTTACAGTTTGGCACATATTTAAAGTAGAGTTTTGGACTGGGCAGCTAGCTTAGCTTAGGAACATATACATCACCCCTGGCAGTCGCTCTTGTTTGCCTGCTATTGACTTCAGATGTTTTTTTAAATACATATTTGGTATATAAGGAACACTGGAGCCATGTACAGCTTTAAATACTATACTGTTTATGCAGGAATCACTGCGACATTTTAGTGGCATAGTTCCAAACGTTTGAAAAGACCATGCCATGGAGTCCTGCTAGAAACTTCAGCAATCGTCCTCAGAGCTAGTTTTAGTAGTTTATTAGTCGACATATGTCGGCCTGACCCCATATAGTTGAACAATAATCACAGTGTGCTTGGCTATATGCTATATAAAATGTCTTACTTGCAATTGTAGGCAGGTATTGGTGTATAAGTCTTAGTAGTCCAACATACTGGCTTACTTTCTTTGCAACATTATTGATTTGTTGCTTGCAAATTAAGCGAGCATCAATGCTTAAACCTAAAATTTGTCACATTTAACTTGTTCCCGAATTTGCTCATTAAGTGTAATATTAAAAGTTTTGCTGGGTAGCTGTTTAAACTTCTGGCGTGTAGTGACCAGCATACTCTTAGTTTTACCACCATTACAACCATCTTATGGTTGCTGCACCAACTTTTAATCGACAACATGCTTTGTTCAGTGAAGTCTGAACAGCACTAGCAGTGTCACCAGATGCATGTACTGCTGAGTCATCAGCAAACATATCAAGATGGCAGTTTTCAGTATGTAGCTGAAGGTCATTTATGTGAATAAGGAAAAGCAAGGGTCCCAATATACTGCCCTGCGGTTTTTACTGGTTGTGTTTGGGATTCCTTGCCTTTGAAAAGCACCTTTTGTGTACAGTCTGTAATATATGGTCTGAACCAACTGACCGCCGTGCCATCGAATTGGTATAGTAGCCCTTTACATATGTTAGTTGTCCACGTGTCCACAAGGCATGATAAAGCTGTCTCACAGGATCTAGGAGTGGCCTTTTCCGAAGCCAGATTGGCAGATATATAAGGGTCGTTTAAAAAAAAAATCATAAGAATTGTAATGAACACGTCTTTCCAAGATTTTGCTTTATATACACAGAACAAATATGCAGCTGAAGTTATCTTTGTTTGTTCCACTATCAGTGCTGCAACTTTAAGAAGGTTAGCCGACACGAAATCTGATTCAGCTGTTTTTGAAAGGTCAACGTTACGCAATTCGCTTTCTGCATATTCTTGATATAGAAGAGGGATTGAAAAGCTTTTGGTCGATGGCATGGTTGCTTTTAATGGTGCTTAAGGTGTGTTTTATCATAGCTGCTATTTGCAACTAAAAAGTTGTTTGCAATATCAACAAAGAACTTATTCAAGATATTTGGAAAGCCTTCAGGACGTGAAATAGTGTGGTTATCCTGTCAATTGGTATTGAGGTTGAGTGGAATTTCTTAGGAAATAACTCCTTTAGGTAACTCCATAACTTTTCGAGTTAGATTTACTATTATCAATACATGTCCGAAAATCTATCATTTTGGCACTTCTGATCACCCCGTTACCCAATTTCGCCAAAGTCTATAGTTAATTATACGGACTTGTCTTTTGTAGTTATCCCTTTTTGCAATCGAGTCATTTATATCATCGGAATATCATTCGGGTTGCCGTTGTTTTTTCATCCTTTGTTTTCAATGGTGCATCTGCGATTACAATGTCTATAAACAAATTGTACTATGCTTCCAGAGCGTCATCAGGATCATCGAATAAACGTGTAACAAGAACAGTCCATGGTACTCAAGATAGATCTCTTTAAAAAAGACCCTGTTCAAAACGTTTGTATGACCTGTACGTAATTGTGATATGTCCACTTTTTTTGGTCCAAACTTGGATTTGAATATAAGACATGTTGAAGAGTGGAAAAATCTGCGCAACCTTGTGGGATCTGCTGTTTCCGGATTAGCAGTCCATATGTGATCAAGTAAAGAGTGACTGGTTTCTGTCACTCAGGTAGGGTCCATGATTGCTTATTCTACAAGATAATTCTCCACAGTATGATGTAGATATACCAGGTCGTATCCTGTGCTGAACAAGTCAACGTTTAGATCGCCCGTTATTAGTAAGTCTTTCCACTCTAAGTACGCATTACTGATTTGCCTTTCAAATAGGTCTATCCATGTTTGTAATTGGGAATCAGGGGGTCTAAATTCAGTACCTTCCCTGGTGTTTGGAGGATATGTCTTATTTCGTCTAACTTTGTGATACTCTCATTCACATTTTGTTCAGTTATAGTCTCCTGTGAGGTATTAGGATTGCCTCTGTTTCCATGATACATATGACCGCCATGGTTACCAAGAAGCTAGGATGATGGGCCATGTAAATTGTGCAGAGATTGGTAAATGATTGGTAAAGATAGTGCGGGTATTTGCCGTTTGTATAACACAGGCGCTGTTCGGTTCGTTGGTGTTGTTGAACTTTGTGGAGTTACAAGGGTTTCAGTCATACAGTGCTAGGAATGAGTACTCCATTGTATATAGGGTTTGACACGGGTTCATTGAAGTAAGCAACAATAAGTGCTAACCCAATAGTCAACATGACCTCGGTGAAACTGGCCACAGTTCTATGGACTTTTATGATCATGAAACTATCCACAATTCAACGGGTGCAATGGTTGGCTTGATCCCATGCGGGAAGCATTGGCCTGTTGGTGTCCGGCTCACCATGGCGACAGCGGTTCTCCTTGTTGCGGTAATTGCTCTCCCCCCGCCCCCCAAATGTTGACACTGCCTCCTCCGTAACACCATGCTTAACCTTATATCCTTCTATGAACCTTTTGAAAGGCATTGGTAGAACCCTTGTATTACCGAGTTAGATATATGCACAAAAGATGCAAGTGACCTATGCATGTTCGTATGTACCTACATACATATGTGCGTGCATGCGTATACGCACCTACATACATAAGTATGTGCATGCGTGTACTCATGTACATGTGCATTAATGTGTGTGTGTGTGTGTGCGCGCATATGATGATTTACATGTACCTATGTATAGTACAGAAAAAAATCATGACCCGTTTTCATAAATTCCTAACCCAACAATGACAGCAAAGAGATTCCACAGTTACCAAAGCATCAACATTCATCTTCAATACCACTGTAAAGAAACAAATTTCACTCCTGACTTGAGACAAGCAGTCACCCATAAAAGGCAACTGGTGATTTTAAACTGGTCCTCTCATCCTTTGAAATATTCTTCATTAACTGCAGACTATAGTGTTCCCAGGACGTATAGGCCTAACCACACAAACCTCAAGTTTTATTACTTCTGCCAAAAATAAAAAGTGACCTGGTAGGCCTATCACTTTTTAATTCTCCTGACTTTTCAGTCAGTTGAGTTTACAGCAAAAGAAGAAAGTGGAAAGTGTGTCTACATCGTTTTTTTGATATTTATGAAACATGAACATTATAAACATATTCTACCTCCATTTTAACTATGAGCCGGAGAACACAGCCCACATTACAACATAGTCAATGAAGTATTTATAGGACATTGCGTTAGCGCAATGTAGGTTAGATCTGTGTAAGACGGGGTCACTTGAGCCTACGCGATCGGAAAGTACGTTTTAATTATGACTTAATCTTGCAGTGCCTTTTCTTTCTTATGCTAAATAGTTGTCCACGCACCAGTGGACCGCTCGTTCTTCCAAATTCAGTTTTGTCCTGTGCGTCGCCCTGTCAAGTCGCGTATTTCGATTTTCCCCTCGCCCGCCCTTTAGCCTAATTTTTCTTCCTCAAATTGACATCATGGGAATTTATTTTATTCAGTGGTATACATACGGGCAAATCAACCCAATTATATTATGAGGAATCATGCCAAAACATAGGCCATCTAAGCATATCTATTGTTTGTGGACTGTGCGCTTGCGCATAACTATGCCCTAAATTTTTGTATGTTAAATGTCTTTATGGTATATTATATGTTTCATGGGATATATGTGGATTGATGTTAATAAAATTATGAAACTTTACACCTCATCGACTTTGTCAGATTTGTGAGAGTTTTGTCCTGTGCGTCGCCCTGTCAAGTCGCGTATTTCGATTTTGTTCCTGTCCTGTGTGTCTTCGTCGTCCTTACCATACTAACATAGGAGGAAAGTGCAAGAAATGAAGAAAACCTGTAAAAGGACATCCTGGTAAGACTGGGAAAGCCTGTACACAGGACACAGATATGGACAGTACCCGGGACAGTACCGAACCCGAACCAAGACAGTCAGAAGCCTCCTCGAGGAGTAAAGCGCCGTCCACGGTGAACATAAGCAGCGGGGACCCCCCATACAGCCCAGATATACGCCAGCAAAGGATTAATTCGGCTACAGCAGCAAGCCCGGCAGCTTCATCCGAGGCAGTTTCGGAGCAGGGACACCATACCAGTCTGCATAACACCACCCACGGGCCTTGGGTCGACATAAGCGTGGATTCCCGTCCAAACATAGCGGAAGAAAGTCAGGCAGAGACCAGGGTGGACCTTTCGCGAACAGCCACTGGTCAGATCACAGGATTGAGAGACGTGCGCACTTTGCCATCCGTCGCAAGTTTGTGCCCCGTGGAGGCAATCAACGAGAAGACAGTTAAAAGTGCCATAAACGGTGAGTTTATATGTCTGGATGAATTTTTGCACAATAGGTGTTTATTGGATGAATCCGAATTCACTACGTTTATGGACAGTAATGGCGTGTTAAACTACAAGCCAAAATGTTCAAGGCGTAAGATAACTAGCTTCGCTCCATGGCTTCAGGCTTGGTCCAACTATGAAAAGTTAATGGTTCGAGTACATGGGGTTGAACTTTATTTTCACATGTGCAACTACAGAACATACATCATGGAGGCCGAAAAGAAGTTCAGTTGGCCTATGGTCGCCACTTTTGACGTAAGACATAGGGCTGCACTATCAGGTAGATCCGTAGAGTTTGAAAAAATAGACATTGTACTTGCTAGTACCATTCTCGACGCCTCAGCATTGAAACCAAACGCCTTGCGGTGTCTGCGGTGTCGTGCTTACGATCACGTGGTCAATGAGTGTCCTTTTCCCGCGCTTCCCGCACAAACGGCGGCGCAAGGTCGTAAGGCAGGAAAGTCGCAAGAAATATGCCAAAATTTCAATCGAAACAAGTGTGCTTTCCCAAAGTGCAGGCGTAGATACGTATGCGAGGAGTGCCAGGGAGGATTACCGTACGAAGACTGCGCAAAGACCGGCCCATGCAGCCGGGATAATAACTCAGTGTAATCGCGAATTCTGGGACACGCATCTGGACGGTTTTGAGAACAATCAACTATTGTTGGACTACATAGATAACGGAGTGAACATTAAATACACAGGTGCTAGGACAAGTCGCATTTGTCCTAACTGGCCTTCCGCTAAAAAAAACGAAGCACACGTTCGTGCTTCAATGCTGGAAAATGCCAAACTTGGCAGAGTGTCTGGTCCCTTTACACAGCCTCCGTCTGAACAATATATCGCTAGTCCCCTTGGCGCGTTCCAAAAACGCAATTCGACTAAGGAGCGGACGATCCACGATTTATCATGGCCGCCGGGTCGGTCTATCAACGACGGGATCCCAGCAGAAGAATGTTCATTGGAATATACTACAGTAGATAAAGCCGCCGACTTATGAGAATACTTAAGTGACCCATATATGTGCAAAATTGATCTTAGTGATGCCTTTCTACATTGTGCCGTTCGCGAGGACGACAGACATTTGGTTGGCTTCACCTGGCAGAGCGAAACAGGGTATGAATATTGGTATTCCAACGTTTTAAGTTTTGGCATGAGATCTAGCCCTATGCTATTTAATCATTTTGCCTCTGGTCCGGAATATATGATGAAAGCGCGAGGGGCTGGTCCTAGAATAATTCATTATCTCGACGATTTTTTCTGTGTATGCGACGGTAAGGAGGCTTGCGACAGAAGCCTCGCTATAATGTTGGACACATGTCGCCAGGCTGGTTTTACTGTGCAAGACAAGAAAACTGTCAGTGCAACAAAACGCCTGGAATTTCTGGGAATCATTATTGATTTATATACAGCGACATTGGAAATATCTCGGGACAGAATGAGTGATATTGCTAGCGAGTTGCAAGGATGGAGGGACCGGACATGGTGCACTAAACGTCATTTGATGTCTCTGTTGGGTAAATTAGCATTTGCAGCTAAAGTCGTTCGCAATGGTAGGACTTTCTTACGTCGACTGATTGAGTTATCAAAGCATGCCCGCCACTTACACCATCGTTTGCGCCTTAACCGTGAGGCGCGTGCAGACATAAACTTGTGGCTGCGGTGTCTGCAGTCACACAACGGAGTCGCCTTGTTTCCACACGACTGGGTCCAAAGTAATACCATACAAACATTTTCAGACGCTTCAGACCTGCCATTGGCCGGTTTTTGTGACCACGAGTGGTTTTGTGTCCCATTTACGGGAGAAAATGCTTGGTTAGCTGTGACGCCAAAAGCTGTCAGGGAACTATTAGCAGTGTTACTTTGTATAGTATACCTTTGCTGATAAATTAAAAAACCAACAAGTGACATGTAATGTTGACAACACAGTAAGCTGCTATTGTATTAATAATGCTGACAGCAAGGACAAAACATTGATGGTTTTGGTGCGCGCATTGCATCACATTACTTCAGTGCATAACATAAGTCACAAGGCTTGCTTTCTTGACACGCATGCAAACGCAATCGCCGAAAATATCAGTAGACTGGAGTTCGATCGATTTAGAGAGTTGTATTCCAGGGCAAACAGATATATGACACCAGCTGTCCATGTAAAGCAAATCATAGGACTTGGCCTGTGACTTTAATAGTACACAAAGATGCCATATTCTAGAAGCTACAGTGGACTGCATAATATGTATATATACATATTTTTTCCCTCGTTCTTTGGTATTTGTATTTGTGTAGGATACCCGTTGTGTGGTTTTTATTTAATTTATTTTTTTTAGTAGGTGTCGGTCCTGTATTTGTAAAATTTATTATTTTGCCCCTTGTCTGCTATATACTTGCAGGTCTTGACCTGCAGGCAAATTACTTGATCTCACGAGCCTTGAGAGACAATACCAATAGGTTGTATACATCAGTACAGACGGATTATCTTAACTTTTGTCGCAGACTGGCTATTACACCTTTACCCGCTTTTGAAGAAACTTTGTTGAGGTACCTGACAGCAGCACACGGTAGAAGTGTTAGTGCGGCCTCTGTGCGAGTGTACTCAGCTGGGATAAGGTCACTGCACATTCGGTTGGGAGTTCCCTTGCCAGTGCTGTACACACCGCGGGTAAAGCTGTTGTTGAAAGCTGTGGAAGATTTATCTCCCCCACCAAATCAAAAACCTCCCAGTTACTTATGACTTACTGCACTCCATTTTGGCCAGTTTGGGAAAAAAATTTTGACGATCATGTTTGGAGAATATTTTCTATACTTTTTAAAAAATTACCTTTCTGTACCAAGTTTTTCTATTGCCCTATTTCTTTATAATTGGGACTTGGTATAACTGACATCATATAAAGAAGATGAGATGAAGCAAATGTTTCTATAACATCTGTAACCACAACTTAGTTAAAGAAAATGTTATGCTCTACTTTACCCCTTACCTATGCAAATTTTGACGTAGGTTATGTCAGCCTAAATGTAACAACGCGTCCTCAGCGGGAACCACGACAGCCAATGGTGGACAGTGCTTCTTTGAAATTCGATTCCTATTAAGCAGCTCTATAGGCTACATTGGACATATACTTTGATATATAATTGTAAAGTGGTAACTTGTACCAAATTGAAGTGATAGCACAAAAGTGCCTATGTAAATGTGATAATTTGAAATATGAAATGATATTTACTATGGTCGCAACTGTACAGTGGTCGTCCTCTTATAAGGCCCCTCTCACTAGAGGCCACCCTTCTTAAAAGGCAAACATTCTTGTACAGAAGTATGGTATTTCCATTATATTATCCCCCTCAATACAGACCACCCCTCTTATAATGCCACTTTTTGGCTGCATTTGTGGTGGCCTTATAAGACGAGGACCACTGTATATGGTATCTTGGAGTTTAACAATACTCAAGAGGGGCAGAATATAAGGGAAATACCATACATTCTGTACAAGAAAGCTGGCCTTTAAAGAGGGGCCTTATGAGAGGGGGACCACTGTACAAGTATTGCCGTTATTCGCTATGGTAAACCGCAAATAGAAATATCAAATACTTGTGATACAATCACGATGACCTGCTGATTTTTTTTTTCAATCAAGTTGCCGTGGACACTTGTTGGTTCCATATGTGTGTCAATCTATTTTTACAAATACATTTCCATAACGCATTTATGGAAAAGGATGAAGTTGATATATCAGATAAAGTGGAATTGTAATGCAATTATACTTTTTATTCTTAAATTTTACCTTAATAGCGTTGCACCTTATTCTACACAGCTTACCTGTCAGTCAGCTGAGATAATAGGGTGGTCAGTGCTCCATAATTTGTCTTGTGCCGTCGGTCATCCATCCCTATTTGTCATAAACATTTATATTTTAACTCTTTTGTACCTGTGGTAGCATCCTTTACATATTTGGTGTTGATGTACATTTTGATAGTTCATTGTTTACCTTGTTTACATGTTGACACTCAAATCATTTTGTTTTCAAAATTTTAAAGACAAATTCGTCTTGACCAATATCACTTGGCACATTGCTTCAGAATTGCAAATCGAAACTAATGTAGAATCTGGTACCTGAATTTCCTCATCGAGTGGTGCTGCTTTTTATTAATTTATTTATTTTATTTTGTTTATATATTTGTTTTACTATTCAATGGTTTTCCTAGTTTTAAATGCTGAAAAAAACATCACTGAAATAGTGCAGAAATTTGGAGAATATGCACATAGGGGAAGGGTTATAGAAAGCTTATCTTGAGGAGGTGGTGCTCTGATTGTTGATTTTTAACGAATAATTGATTTCACATACCTATCCATTAATCCGCATATCCCCATTTTTACCGTGTTAGGGGATGGGAATGAAAACCGTTGGGCCAATATTTTTATATTTGCATGGGGGCACTTTTGCTGACTACTAAATCTCATTTTTTTAAAAAAGGCAGGGCTGCTAATCTGTTTGTTTTTACCTCAGCTAGTCAGTTTGCTGAAGGTATGTGGTGTGTTTTTGTGAAAGGTCTGCCCGTGTGTCTGACTGCACTTGGCAATTGCGCGTCAATTCATCCGTTAGCTATCTACAGTTGACATTTTTGGCTTCTTCATCCCTGACATGATTGTTACAAAACTTGGCAGGGTCTACCGTGGGTGGGTTTCACTGAGGGTCTTTAAATGATCATGCTTTCGTAACTCTTTTCCCGTGATTTTGTTCGGAGCCCCTTAGCCAGGTGCTTCGAAATAGCAAAGGGACTGTTGTGGTGGTCACCGGATGCTAATTTTTACAAAAGGTGGAACTGCGAGTGTTTATTTTCAGGATTTTTGTTTTCGTTTTGCTACTTTCAACTTGCACAAAACAATCTTTTAGATTGTGCTGAAACTTGGTTGAAACATACCATTTTAGCAAGCTTATTAGAGCATTGCCACGAAATTTGTATAGAATATGGTCGACAGTTTTGGAAAAAAGTCGATTTTGACGACGGACGACAGACGACGGGCGACGAAGTACTAAGGGCCATAACATAAGCTCAGCTGCTGACAAGTCAGCTGAGCTTAAAATGAAAAAAAATCAATGGAGCGTGAAAGTTTGAACAAATATGGTGGATACCCACCCAAGCTCCATTGCCACCAAGTTTGTAGTCAATCTGGTTGACGGTTTTGATGAATTACCTGAATTGAATATATCCTTGAAAATCAGTGATCCACAGCATTGCCACGTGGTGAACAACATTGTTTGACCCTTAATTCCACAAGGAAAATATCCATCAAGTTCCAGCTTAATCTGATTGGCGGTTCTGGAATAAAAGTTGAAAATAGCAACAACAACACAAATCATTAAAAAATTATCCAAAAAAAAAAAATGCAGCACCTCTGGTGAAAAAATTAAGCACTAGGAGTGTTCCTGTGTGACATCAAAGTAATTGGTTGAGGGTTTTCAGAAAACATTTTTTTACGTTTGAAGTGAAACTGGCTGACGGTTTTGGAGACGAAGTAAATTTTCAACTACGGACGACAGACAACGACGGACAAAGGACCTAAAGATAAACTCCGCTACTGGCAAGTCAGATGAGCTAGAGAATCTTGCTTCCGTCGGTACCATTGTGGTCAATTTAGGGTAAACTAAACAGACATCAAACGCAAGCGAAGACTAAAGGATCCACCATTTGCTCAACTTAGGTCATGGTCACACCCATATCAAATCAGTTCATCTTGGCATGTGAGATAAGCATACTGCCATAGTTGAGCGAAATACAGTTGAGCATTCCAGAGATATTGCGGTAACAAGCCCTAACCAGCATGTAATTACGATTTTATTTGCTCAAATTAGGTCATGGTAACACCAAACTTTAATCAAATTATCTTGGCATGCCAAATACGCATACTGCCAAATTTGAGCAAAATACATCGGAACATTCTGGAGATATTGCGGCACGAGCCCTGACGAGCATGTAAATAGGCTGCCATTTGTTCAAAATAAATTAAATCATGGTGATACCAAAACCTTATCAGTTCATCTTGCCAGGTCAAGTAGGCATATTTCCAAATTTGCGCAAAATGCATGGAGGCATTCTGTAGTTATCGCGGTAACGAGAATGCGCACATCCTGGCGGACGGATATTCAGCGCGACGGACGGAAGGATAGCCCGAAAACGGTAAGAGTTCCCCCCCCCCCCTCCATGCGGCGGACTCTTAAAAACAACCGGTGTTTTGCGCTTACCTAACAATACTTTTAGCAGAATCTTGTTGATATGGGCTGTCTTTATGCTCAATGCCACTGGTATTGATAGTGTAAATTGTATAAAGGTAATTTACCTTAAAAGTTTTTATTCATGCCACATATCTTTGATGGAACACAAGTTCCAGGCAGATATGAGTACATGTTTCAATGGCATAAATTGCTTTTCTTTGGCTGTCATAACAACCAATGAAAACTTAAGGTAAAATTTAAGAATAAAAAGTATAATTGCATTACAATTCCACTTTATCTGATATATCAACTTCATCCTTTTCCATAAATGCGGTATAATGGAAATGTACTTGTAAAAATAGATTGACACACATATGGAACCAACAAGTGTCCACGGCAACTTGATTGAAAAAAAAAATCAGCAGGTCATCGTGATTGTATCACAAGTATTTGATATTTCTATTTGCGGTTTACTATAGCGAATAACGGCAATACTTGTACAGTGGTCCCCCTCTCATAAGGCCCCCTCTTTAAAGGCCAGCTTTCTTGTACAGAATGTATGGTATTTCCCTTATATTCTGCCCCTCTTGAGTATTGTTAAACTCCAAGATACCATATACAGTGGTCCTCGTCTTATAAGGCCACCACAAATGCAGCCAAAAAGTGGCATTATAAGAGGGGTGGTCTGTATTGAGGGGGATAATATAATGGAAATACCATACTTCTGTACAAGAATGTTTGCCTTTTAAGAAGGGTGGCCTCTAGTGAGAGGGGCCTTATAAGAGGACGACCACTGTACAGTTGCGACCATAGTAAATATCATTTCATATTTCAAATTATCACATTTACATAGGCACTTTTGTGCTATCACTTCAATTTGGTACAAGTTACCACTTTACAATTATATATCAAAGTATATGTCCAATGTAGCCTATAGAGCTGCTTAATAGGAATCGAATTTCAAAGAAGCACTGTCCACCATTGGCTGTCGTGGTTCCCGCTGAGGACGCGTTGTTACATTTAGGCTGACATAACCTACGTCAAAATTTGCATAGGTAAGGGGTAAAGTAGAGCATAACATTTTCTTTAACTAAGTTGTGGTTACAGATGTTATAGAAATATTTGCTTCATCTCATCTTCTTTATATGATGTCAGTTATACCAAGTCCCAATTATAAAGAAATAGGGCAATAGAAAAACTTGGTACAAAAAGGTAATTTTTTAAAAAGTATAGAAAATATTCTGTATAATTTTATTTGGAATGGTCCAAATAAGGATAAGATTAAAAGATATGTTCTAGGAGGCCAAAATATGATGAAGGTCATTCGATAATGGTACACGTTCAGTCTCAAAACTATGCTTTAAAATTGGCATGGGTGAAGAGATTAACAAAACCCTGAATGTTTAGGTAAATGGAAAGAGTTGGTGTTGCTGCAGTTGCCAGATACAGGGGAAAACATATGGAAATGTAATATTGACGTTAAGGATTGTCACATAGTATTTGATAACATGCAAAGCTTATTCTGGAAAGAAATAGTAACTTTATGGTGTAAAGTCAATTTTGTAGAGCCAGAAAACAAGTCTGACATAAAAACCAGTTTTTATGGTGCAACTCATTTATTAGAATTCAGGGAAAATCTGTGTTTTACAAGCAATGGTGTGAAAATGGGATTGAAATTATTTCAGATATATTGAATAAAGATGAACATTTTTTGAATTACAACAAATTTTGTGAAAAAATTCCACATGTTAAATCAAATTTTCTGAAATACCACAGTTTAATTCTGCGATACCAAAATAATGGAAAACAAAGCTTGTGAATGGAACGAGAAATTATCAAAATATAAGCAATAATTATTTGATAGAAAAAATGAATTGCATAGGAAAGGTGTCTAAATTTAATTCTCAGATGTTAATAGAAACATGTGTTTAAGGCCAAAGCAATGTGAAACGTAAATGGAATCCATTCCAGGATGGAGGAGCTAAATGTAGAAATTGATGATGAGTACTGCAGTGAGTGCTTTTGTCAAATGTATCAATCTACAATATCTTCAAATATAAGGATTTTCCAGTATACATTTTTACATAGTATTATTTACCAATCACAGGTTGCGCAAAATGAAAAAAGCAGAATGTCCGATATGTTCTTTTAGTAAAAAAGCAAATTAAACACTAGTTCATTTTTTCTGGGATTGTAACATAACCCAGCATTTTTTGGATAGAAGTATTTAACTGGTTTGAAAATATGTTGCAAATATCTATCACCTTTTCAAAATGTAATATCTTGCTGGGATTGAAGCATAAGAATAATGCAATATGGTCATTAATTTTTATTTTAAGAAAAAAAGTTATTCAAATATAAAGTGCACAATAGTAGACCTTCTATTGAAAGTTTTAAAGGTGTGGTAAAAGACTTGGAAACAAGAGAATGTAACTTGGAAATTAAAAAAATAATAAAATCAGTAGTCATAGACGTAAATGGGGAGAAATTAAATTTTAGTTCTACTGGTTTACAAAATGGTTATTTAATGAGTAATCACAAGAAATTGTTGACAGGAATATTGTTGTATACTGTTGAATATGTACCTCTGTTGTCAATAAAAAGAATATTTAAAAAAGTTGTGGTTACAAAGTGACAGGTTAGTATAAGGACTACAGAGTTTGAGCTAGGAATAGGTTATTGATCAGTAGAAAGTGGTTGTAAACAGAAAGTTTCAAATGTAATAAAATTGTGAACGAAACAGTCTCTGCATCGAGGGACGTTCAGAGGAAGGCTGAGACTTCTTGTCAAACCAATCTATAGGACCAATATTTTCACTTCAAGCTAAGATAAAGTAGCAATGAAATTATTTGCAGCTATGCAAATATCACATCTGAGTTGTTTCCTGTAAGATTGAGTATTGCCACTATAGTCCTTCTCAAATTGACATGTTCAAAATAAGCATCACTTTTAGACATTGTTACAGAATATGATAATTTTGGATATTTCAAATCAGTATTTTATCTATTGTCTTCTTATCAGGCGTATTTTATGTAAACCTATGAAGTAATTACTTTGATACCACAAATTTACAATAGTGATATTGCCCGGATCAGACAAAAATTCCAATCCGTTGCCATGGTAACCAATGTAACTTCATTTTGACAATAAATTGATGGTACACTCTACCTCACCTTAAACTTCCAGTTATTATGTTTCGATTGATAACATATTTAGCTACGTGTTTTCAGGTTCAAAAATTTGAAGCTTGAAGAAAGTTTCTAATATTTGATTGCAATTTTTATTTTATATTTGTGAACATTCCGTTGCCCTGGCAACCAATTGTTGACACTTACTATCTCAAATTGGTTTTGTAGGAAATGCTGTAAAGTAGGTATGATTGTGTAAAGTCGTGAGGTGGTACCTTGTATGTTTATAAAGCAATGGTTAAAGTGCGTTTTTTCCTTGATCGCCCGAAGACTAAATGTTGTTACCATTGTAACCAGTATAAACATATATTGGCCATAAAATTGATAGAACACTCTACCTCCCCCTTTACTACAGTTATTTTTGCTTTGAATAAAACACTAAATTCAGCTCGGTATATTTTTATGTAAGGTAAGATTTACCAGCAGTATTATCACATGTATAATTTATCAACAATGTGCAGCACTGGGCATGTGACAAATTGCGATATCCACAAAAATCTGCCCATTTTGAGTTATCTAAACATTTGCAGGAACGTTGCTATGCGACCCAAAACACTCTTTCATCCCTTAATTGACCTCACTGTTAGTGCAGAAAGAAACTCTTTGCATTTCAACATCAAATTGGATGAAAATTAATCCCAATATTTAAAACTTTAAACAAGTTTCTAATGTTAAATTGCAAATTGAAGTGATCAACAAAAATCTGTTGTCATGGCAACCAGCTGTTGACATTAACTCAAGCTGTTTTTTTATGAAAAGCTGGTATAGGAGATAAAGTGATGTAAAGTTGTGAAGTGGTACCTTGTATATGTATAATGATATGGTTAATAAGGTGCTCTTTGCTTCATTTCACGAAAACTTAGTTTCGTTGCCATGGTAACCAAAAAAAACACAAATTGACCATGAAATTGATAATATATGTATATATATATTAAATAGATTACATGTTATTTAATACATGCTTTCCAACCGATCTCAATATGGGACTACATGGTGCCAGTGTCATTTTGTGATGTTATTTTCTAAGGGAATCTTAAAAAAAGAATATGTACTTTCGAAATTGCTATGGTCAAATGCATATAATTGCATTGAACTAGAATTGTAAATCTCGGTTATAGTGCATCGTTGACAGATAGTTACTATGTATCAAATAGAAAAATACTTGTGTGGTTTTACTTTGGGGACATTAAAATGTCAAACCGAAACATTTGTTTTTATGCCGGTAATGGTTGAGACTAAAGCCATGGTTACTATTTAACACCAATATAATTTGCTTCAAGGCACTGAAAATTATGGGTCTAAGGTTTTTTTTTTTTTTTTCTTCTCCCCCCCCCCCCCCCCTTGTGATGCTTGTAATTTTAAATGTAAAAAAACAATTTTTTTTTTCTTGGTCAAAAAGCGTGCACGAAACATACAATTAATTAAGCTGTTAATGACACAAGTTAATGACCTCTATCAACATACATATTTTTGAAGCTTACATGAAATATTGTATCAGAATTTGGCTACTATCTCAATAATTGCATTATCCTTAATGATATTTTGGTTGTTTTCTTTGCAGTGTGAGGTAACACAAAATATACACCAATTCAAGTTTTAGTATCATATTACTAGGCAAATACCTCATCCCTGCACTCTTGCTTCACATCAGTGCATAGCTCCATTTGCAGAAAATAATTTAGATGTGCGAAGTATCATAAAGTTAGTGTAACACACATGAAATTATCTGATTCTCACTGGTTGTGTGTATTGCCATGCTATTATGCAGTGTCTTGGAAGGGTCACACTAAAGTTGTAACTAGAAAGAGTTTGAGAATACCTAAACTATAACTTAACACCATGGTTGCTACAACGAATAAATTCTAATTAGAATAAACGTTTAGCAAAGAAAACCAATGCAAGTGCATGTACACGATTATAAACATTAGATGAAAGGTGAACAAGTACAATGTTTTAGAAAAAAAACAGACACTTAGGTGGCTTTATTTTTCACTCAGAATACCAATGACAATTTCAAAGGCTAGAATTGGATACATGTTCGTGGATATTCAGGTAGGTTAAAAGCGCAAAAAAAGTTTGAATCGGCAGTTGTATTACATTGATTGAATTGACAGACAGAATCACAGACAAAAATCAGAACACGTAACAGTTATATTCGATATCTTGATTCATATGGCCCTAACCAGGTGACAGTTCAAATGGATGTGAAAATGAGACAAGGTGAAAAAGGGGAAAGAATATTTCCCCGAAAGGTCACGTTTCAACAAACTCTTAACCTACCAATGTTACAGCTTGTGTTCCCCAATATTATGAAGATATGCTGATAACGTCAGCAGGGGTCAGGAGACTGGTCACTCAGGATAATGGCCCTAATAATGAACTATGACCTGTAAATTTAGTCATGTTTTTGCATAAATAGAACAACCCCTCCTAAGAACATGTTTTTAGGCCCCCACCTTACTTATCAGAGGCTGTATCACACTTTAATTATAAACTTTCCCAGCGTGTTTGGCTGTTGTGTCTGTTGTTGCTTTTTCTAAATTCAAATGCTCATGCAAGTGATTTGATTTGATTATATTATTTCACCTCCACTTATTTCATCGACCTGCTTATTCTTAGGTGGTATTGAAGTAGAAATTAATTGTTCATAATCGTTTTTCAAGGAAAGCTTGATTGATATTTATATACAGACAAATGGACATCTTTTAAGCGAAGTTTACTGTTGATCTCAGTGATACAAACGTCAATTTTGTCTATTTCATCAGTATTCGTGACGTTGAAGTTAAAGTTCATTTAAGTAGGCGGGTACATCAAGATAAGCCCTAGTAACACATGAGAGATGGAAACCCAGCTGGGCTTATAGTATCTCTCAAATAATAAATGCACTCAGAAAGCACATGTATATGCAAGTTAGAAAATACACACAGGCATCAATATATACAAAAATAACGTTGGAAAAGCCATTCAACAATAAATGATTACACGTGTAGTGTCAATTTATGCTGTGTAATCCCTAATGTTCAACATAGAGTACCTTTTTTTGGAAAATTTGAATAAATGGTGACTGTTAAGTTTCTGTAGAAATATTATTCCAAATGTGAGGTTCATGGTATTTAATAGCAAATTTACCAAGAATTATCCGGGCTCTGGTTGTGAACAAATTTGTGGATTGACAGATTGAATAATGGTGAATGGGAGTGGTGGATGTAAATAGTCTTTGAAGAATTAGAGGTGTGATGTTGTTCAGGGTTTTGAACATTAATAAAACTGTTGTGTATATGTTCACATGTTCCAGTATATTTAATTGACTGAACATGGAATCAGTATGGGCATTAAAGTGAGAATGTGTAATTGTGCGTATAAACTTATTTTGTATTTTCACAAGTTAGTATAAATTAAAAACATGATTTGCAGCGAATGTTATATTTCAGCACAAAAAATATGGCTACGCTAAAGTATAACATAATTTAGCTAAAGTATTCTTGCAAAGTTTATGTCTCATGTTCTGGAAAATTCCAATTATTTTGCAGGGTTTGCTCGATATACTTGACATAAGTTGTTTCCATCTTATGTTATCATCAATCCAAATTTTACAAAACTTTTTCTAAATAACTATACTTATCTTTAATTTTAAGATTATCTGGGATGTTAGTAAGCTTTTTTTACCAAAAGTCACATAATTGGTTTTGGCCAATTATATCATGCCAATCCAAATTTCTCGAAATTCATAACGTATTATTTGTTCTAAATAACTATCCTTATCTTTAATTTTTAGAGTATCTGGGATGTTAGCAAGCTTTTTGTACCAAAAGTCATATAAATGGTCTTGTCTAAGTTAACAGATAATTTGTTAGAGTGGTGCCAGTTAAGAACCTTTGCTACAGATGAATTAATTTGCTCAAATGCGTATTCTATATCATGACCTGTAAATAACCAGCTGGTATTTCCTCACCTAAAATAACAGTGAAACCATTCTCGAACATAGTTCCTAAGTCTTTAATATACACTAGAAAGAGGTGTGGTCCTTAAATAGATCCTTTAGTAACTCCACAGGTAATACCCTGCAATGTAGACTCTTCATTCATAAAATTCAGATATTGTTTCGTCTTTGTAATGTTACTCCTAAACCAGTCAAGTGCTATGCTACGTACACCATAATGGGACAATTTTGAAAGGACAAAGTTGTGATCCGCCATTTCAAAGGCCTTGGAAAGATGGACAAAGATACCAACTGTGTGATCACCATTGGCCAAAGCCTCTGATATTTTGTTTCCGACTGCCGTTTCAGTAGTGTGACGTTTCTGATTCAGAATTGAAATTGTACAAAATCATATTTTTTTCTAAATAGTCAATGAGCTGTTTGTAAACTGTTTTCTCAAAAACTTCAGAAAAGACGTTTTGGATGGAAATATCGTGATAATTGGTAAATTACTCATGATCTCCTTTCTTGAACAGTGGGATGACTTTTTCAATTTTGAAGTCATCAGGAAAGGTACCAAATTACAGAAACAAGTTTATGATATAAGTAAGAGGTTTGAGAATTCAAGTAGAAATAAATTTAGCAACTTTTGGATGCAAAAGATCCCAACCTGGCAATGTATTTCTTAAGGAGTTAGTCATAATGTACGTATCGTCTACTGTAATAGGGGAAAAGAAAAAGAAGTGCAGATAATTACCTTTGAGAAAGCATGAAGGGTGTTTATCAGATACAAGGACCGTTTTAGCTAGGTTTGGACCAACTTTGGTGAATGATCAACCGAAGGTGTCGGCAATATCTTTTGATCCATTGGCTTAAATTTATTGTTAATGGTATCCAATTTAGTCTTACCAGTAACATTCGTTTCTGCAATTTTGTTAGATTTTGTTTATTTGTTTTAATTAAGTGGGAATACTACTGTTTTTCAGAGATATGCAAAATATGATTCAATCTATATTTGTATGATATATGTTTTAAAATCCTATATACTGTGGTTTTATAACTTTGTTTATAACTGCTGGTCTGTGTACCTCAATGTCTCTGGTCACGTGTGTGTTCTGAAATGCGCATTGGCTAATTAGACTATACCTGCATAGTGTAAAGGCAATTGTGTTTTGAATACTCAAAAGAATCCAAGCAGCGAGTGACACAGGAAAAAATTCATTGTACAAAGTCCAGATTTCTTGTTCGCCTTGGCTGAAATTTTTGTGAGAAAAACGTCCCTGATGTATTTTTTCATCCATCCATTGCAGACATGCAATGTTTATTTTCACGTCAGGTCTTGTTAATCTTTCCCAGTTTATCGACATCACCAGCTGTGAAAGTCAGTGTGCCTTTCGGTCTCTTGGGTGTCCTGTAAAGCACTTAGGCTCAATTGCATTATTCTCCTAGAGTGCATTGGGCATTCCACATAGCACATTTAAGTGAAGGACACATACATACATTTATTCACTCCATCTGCAACGAACTTACTATGAAACTTCTAATACCAGAAAAAAACATGAAAAGAGAAAAAGAGATTCCACCCATTGTATGGAACATACAGAGAGAAAAATAGCAAAACTATAATCCTTATTTTGTATTCTTTAAAATATGAGGAATTAAAGCCATCTGGCACTAGTGTTATGACCAACATAAATAAATTAAATTGGATCAGATAAATGTTGTACAATTTTTTCTTACATTTTCCCCATTTTGTGTTAATCGCAGGATGTTGTTTTCTATCTGGCTATATATAATACAGCACCATGCTCCTTAAATTTTGTAGGATGATGAGATAAAGTGAAAAGAATCAGAGCATAATATGGAGACAACACAAAATAACACACCCAATGGAAGCCAATTTAACTACTGTGTACTATTTTGTCAATGAAGTATAGCATATCTAATATATGAAGATAAAATATAAAACTAAATTCTCCTTAATTCAGGTTCCAACATTGTCAAAGTTACTTTTCATCTATTTAAGGAATTTGACAAGAAGGAAGAGGCAATGAGGGAGGAGATGAAAGCACTTGAAAAAAAACTTGCATCCAGTGAAAATCTAACCAAGGTACGCATTTGAAACCAGCAATATTAGAAGAAATGAACAAAAGCAGTGTAGAGTTTTGGTTGAACTACAGTGGAACCTCATTAATACGGACCTCATGAACCCGGATATCTCATTAATCTGAACCCTTTTCCTGGAACAAAATTGTTCATTTCAAGGAATAGTGATTCAGTAATCCAGGTGCGTTATTAATCTTAACAGTTCACTGGAGTACAAAGGTGTTTGGATTAATGATGTTCCACCGTATTTTGATACATTAAACAGTGTTTTCTGGGTGTTGTGCTGATTTACTTTCTTCTGATCGAAAATGTTTATCCAAGGGATGTAGTTTATATTTTATTACCATTTAATCCTTGAACTTCCTAGTCAGTTACATTAATAGGGTGTACTGAATAAGGTCCTTCATCATTCATAATTGCTTTTTCCCAAATGACTGCTGGATTGAAATTTGTGTGCATATGAATGGACTTGCCAAACTTGCTGTATGCTTTCAGGTTAACGTCTGCGAGAAAAAGGTCCCTGGTGTATTTTTCCATCGATTCATTGCAGACAGAATATGCGAAATTTAAGCCATCTGGATTTACTGTTATAATATAATAAAATTGAATTAGGTTTAATGAGATAAATGTTGTACATTTTTATTTTTACATGTCCTTTTCCTTTTTTTTTTTTTTTGTAAATCGCAAGATATTTCTTTTCTATGTGGCTATATATTATACAGCACCTTGTTACATAAATGCTGTTGGACGATGAGATAAAATGATAAGAATAAGAGCAGAATATGGAGAAACACAAAATAGCAGACCCAATGGAAGCCAGTCTACTTACCGTGTACTGTTTTGTCAATTTGATATTGCATATCCAAAAGACACAGGTAGAATGTATTATTAAATTCTCTTTAATTCACGTTCCAGCTTTGTCAAAATAATTGTTTACTTATTTCAGGAACTTGGCAAGAAAGAGAAAGGAATGAACGATCAAATAAAACTACTTGAAAATAAACTTGCATCAAGTGAAAATGTAACCAAGGTAAGCAATTGGAACCATCAAGATTAGAAAAAATGAATAAAAGCAAAGTATAGTGCTTTCCTTCAACAGTTTTGATGTATTCACCAGTGTGTTCCTGGAATTGTGCTGATTTAGTTTCTTCTAACTACAAATGTACAAATCAAAAGGATCATGTTTTATATTTTACAACCACTTAATCCTTTGACTTCCTAGTCATTTACATCATAAGAGTGTATTGAATATGGCAATTCATCATTCATAATCACTTTTTCTTCAATAATTGCTGGATTGAAATTTGCAAGCAGATGGAGCGACTTTTGAAGCTTGATGTACACTTTCAGGTTGACACCTGCGACAAAAAAACATCCCTGGTGTATAATTTTATACGCATCCGTTCATTAAAGACATGTAATGTTTTTTTTCCTAATCCGAGCAATTTTTCATTCATAAGTTCTTTTTCCTCAATTATTTCTAGATTGAAATGTGAGTGTAGATGAATGGACTTCTCAAGCTTGATGTATGCTTCCCGGTTGATTTCTGTGAGAAAAACGTCCCTGATGTATTATTTCATCCATCCATTGCAGACGTACAATGTTTATTTTCACGTCAGGTCTCATTAATCTTTCCCAGTTTATCAACTCCACCAGCTCTGAAAGTCAGTGTGCCTTTGGGTCTCTTGGGTGTCCTGTAAAGCACTTAGGCTCAATTGCATTATTCTCCTAGAGTGCATTGGGCATTCCACATAGCACATTTAAGTGAAGGACACATACATACATTTATTCACTCCATCTGCAACGAACTTACTATGAAACTTCCAATACCAGAAAAAAAACATGAAAAGAGAAAAAGAGATTCCACCCATTGTATGGAACATACAGAGAGAAAAATAGCAAAACTATAATCCTTATTTTGTATTCTTTAAAATATGAGGAATTAAAGCCATCTGGCACTAGTGTTATGACCAACATAAATAAATTAAATTGGATCAGATAAATGTTGTACAATTTTTTCTTACATTTTCCCCATTTTGTGTTAATCGCAGGATGTTGTTTTCTATCTGGCTATATATAATACAGCACCATGCTCCTTAAATTTTGTAGGATGATGAGATAAAGTGAAAAGAATCAGAGCATAATATGGAGACAACACAAAATAACACACCCAATGGAAGCCAATTTAACTACTGTGTACTATTTTGTCAATGAAGTATAGCATGTCTAATATATGAAGATAAAATATAAAACTAAATTCTCCTTAATTCAGGTTCCAACATTGTCAAAGTTACTTTTCATCTATTTAAGGAATTTGACAAGAAGGAAGAGGCAATGAGGGAGCAGATGAAAGCACTTGAAAAAAAACTTGCATCCAGTGAAAATCTAACCAAGGTACGCATTTGAAACCAGCAATATTAGAAGAAATGAACAAAAGCAGTGTAGAGTTTTGGTTGAACTACAGTGGGACCTTATTAATACGGACCTCATGAACCCGGATATGTCATTAATCTGAACCCTTTTCCTGGAACAAAATTGTTCATTTCAAGGAATAGTGATTCAGTAATCCAGGTGCGTTATTTATCTGAACAGTTCACTGGAGTACAAAGGTGTTTGGATTAATGATGTTCCACCGTATTTTGATACATTCAACAGTGTTTTCTGCGTGTTGTGCTGATTTACTTTCTTCTGATCGAAAATTTTTATCCAAAGGATGGAGTATATATTTTATTACCATTTAATTCTT
>CAXHWN010000065.1:0-15000 GCA_964020975.1 Hermodice carunculata | reverse complement strand
TGTTTTTTATAATTGTCTGATGAATATAGTTTGTTATTGTGAAAGTCATGTCAGGTTGGCTCAAAGTGTTTAATTTACTCTTTCTCTGTCTCTCTCTTGTATAAATAATTAGCATCTAAATCAACTGACTGACAAGTTGAAATACGTCTGATTATAAATGAAAAAACTTAAAACTGTTACAGGAAAACAGTTATACTTACAGTTACTTTTAGGAATTTCAAATAATCCCTCCCTCTCTCTCTTGATAAAACTGAATTCTTTCTCTGATAAAGGTAGAAGAATTTTACAATAATTAGGACTGTTTTACAATTTGACCTTTTGAACTTTATAGAACCACGAGTTAGATGTACATTATGCTTGGCTGACTTACAGATGACTTACAGTGGCATACTACATTTTTGGAATTCTAAATTATTACCCTAATAATTGACTTATTACATGATTTGTGGGATTATATGCTTTCTTGAACATTTAAATGTCCTTTCAAAAATACTTCTGGAAACCAACTTGAAATGTGACTGCTATCCTTACAAATTTTGACTATTGTAATGCATTTTTGACTACGTTTTAATGATTTGAGGCCTAATGTCACTTGCTTCTGGCTGATGTTTAACATTTGAACCAATGTACTTACTATATTTGAAAATCAAAACACTTTTCTTTTTGAAATACTCTTACTTTATCTCCTTTAAAACAAATCATGTCTTTAACTACATGCCTAAAACACATCGAATTATATAATCACGTTGTTTAGATTCTTATTCATGGTCATTTTAGGCCTAGAAGGCTTTTCTGATGGATTGATGTTGGTGTTGATGTCGCTTTGTGGACTTATATGGATGATGATCATTGTTGTATACACTAAGCCCAACAAGTTACTATTTGGTTCATTATATACTTATTTTTGGGTCCTGTATCTCGGTTAAAGGTCTAGGCAAAAAAAAAGGGGGGCCACTGTGGAATTCCAATATAGCAAGGCCACATCAAAATCTTATACCGCGCCAAAAATCAAAATGATTACTTGTTGTTTTCCATAATCTAATTCTTGTTTCTACTTAAACATCAAAGTAACAGTGTCCAAGCTCAATTTTGTGCCACTTAAAGAGGCGTAAACTGCCATTTTGTTAAACTGTCATTACGAATGGGTCAGAGATGGGTTAACTTATAACCTAGATCACCAGCAAGGCGACAGGCCTGGCCTGGCCTGCCAGGGCCTGGGGCCATTTGATAATCAGGACCGTAAAGGATATGGTTCGAGACCATAAAATGGAGGTAGAGTATGTTTATAATGTCCAGTTCCATAAATATCACAAAAACGATGTAGGCCTACTTTCTAACATCTTCTTTTGCTGTAAACTCAGCTGACTGACAAGTTAGGAGAACTAAAAAGCGATAGGTCTACCAGATCTCTTCTAATTTTTGGTAGAAGTAACAAAATTTGGGTTTTGAGTGGTTAGGCCTATAGGTTTTCGGAACACTGTAGTCAGTAGTTAATGAAGAATATTTCAAAGGTTGAGAAACCCAATTTAAAACCACCAGTTTCCTTTTATGGGTGACTTCTTCTCTCAAGTCAGGAGTGAATTTTTTTTCTCTCACATTGGTATTGGAAGATGAATGCAGATGCTTTGCTAACTTTCGAATCTCTTTGCAGTCATTGTTGGGTTTGGAATTTATGAATATGGGTCATGTTTTTTATGTACTATACCTGATATTTAAAACTTGTCCATGTGTGAATAAAATCAGATGTTAATCAAATTCATGTGGTACTGTCCAGGACTGATTAGGAATTCCAATATGGTCAGGACCATATAAGAATTCCAATATGAAATCAGAACGATGGCGGGGATGGCATCTTGCACGATTCCAGTTTGGCTGCACTGTTTCGGAATTCCGATAATGCGCTGTGCCATTTCAGAAAAGGCTCAGATTCCAATATGGTGTGGAACAGTTGCAATATCACTGCACACACTCAGTGTTGACTCCACCTGAACTACTGTGTATACCGGTGCCAGTGTACATACCTTGATAATATTCATTTGAGCTTACAGTATACATTGATTTCCACCATCAAATCAAAAGCTGCCTTTCTGGTAGCAAAATGGTTCACCCTCCAATCAGAACATAATTACCCCCCCCCCCCCCCCCGGCCGTGCCGTGAAACCTTGACACTGCAATTCCTGGGAAGTACAGCCTTGAGAAATGACGCTGCCAGCTTTCACAGACAGGAGATGCTCAACAGAGAACGATAGCCCTCTAATCAATCAGGTGCATGATATAGCAGGTTCCTTAATCAATAGAGGTCCATTGTAACGATGCCATCACTGAAGAAACTCTTTCAAAACCTTAACTAACTCTATTTACTCTGTATGCAAATGAATTATAGCCAATTGAATTTGTATCTTATTGTCCACGCCAAATAAGGGGCAAGGATCTGTAATATTTAAGTTAAAAGCAATTTCTGCCTTAACCCATTGCCAAGAACATGTGATCGATCATTAATTTTCATTATGACCCTCATGGGTTTGAACACGGACCACATATTTGTTACAGCTTAAAGGTGATTATGGCCATACATGTCCAGTCATAACTGTATGGGAAGCACACATAACCTTCCAGACAGCATGACGCTGGTGGCCCACCAGTGGCATATTGGTGGCACAGTTGGCCACGGTCGTGGTTGGGGAACATCTAGTGGGCCACACATGGGCTACTTAAGTTTTTGCCACCAGTGGACCATTGTTGCTACCACGCACCTGGACCTAAGTTTAACATTGTCATGGGCAGTGAACTTTCATTTAAGAAGCAAGTTGATCAGTGCCATTGCACTTTATATGAGACCTTACATCTCGTGTGTGGCAGCACTTGAAAATCGTCCTTTTTGTTTATAAAATTACATTTGATGGACCAACAGGTGGCCACTGATGGAGTTCTCTCACTGCACAAGTTTTTGGTGCAACCTGTCAGGACGATGTTGATTGGTGAAAATAATGAAAGACTGCGATCATTTTGGTGATTATGGTGATTATATGAGGCTAATGCATAATAAAAAATATAAGATCATTTGACCTAAATATTGACGTTTTCCACATGGACTCATGATTCACATATGCCAAAAATCTATTGGTAGATCTATTAGTGTGGAACTGTTTTCAGTTTTGGCACACACCTTGCCTGAAGTCCATCTTGCTCAATGGCCCGCCCGGAGGGGGGGGGGGGTACTCCCATGTAGGATTGCACTGGGTATGTGCCGCGGGAAAGGCCCTGTTTTCTTTCCTACCAGGATTAGAAAAGCTCCCCCCCCCAAAAAAAAAATGTACACAGCTGGATTAGGAGACGGATGCAGACAGGGATATATTTAAATCATACCTTACATGAAGCTAAATACCATACATTTTGTTTCACTTGTACAAGTGTATGGTGAAAGGGCTTTTAGGAAAACTTAGTTCAGATTTTCATAAATATGAACACAGCAAGGTAAAGACGTATGACAACTTTAATTTCAGGATCATATGAAAGGTAAAAAAAAAGCTCCCACAGGCTACTGTTATATCTGATCTCCAGACCAATACTGAGTCTGACTCTGAGGGAGATAATGGAATACTAACCAAGATGATAAAAAGGTAACCTGTTGTGTCTCCGTCTTTTAGTTTTAGTATGTACATATACTATCAGTGGTAGAAACGAGGAAAATATATTAACTTGTCTACATGGCAAAAATGACACAGTATTATATAGGGTTATATTAAGCATGCTTTGTTATTGTATCAAAAGACAGGAACACATTTTGGCAAGTTCAGAGCTGAATTGGTTTCAGACTAGTAAAAGCCCACAAGTCTGCCTCTAACACTGTTTATACGGTTGTCATGATTTGTGTAGATCAATGTAGCCTTTGTTCCGGTTGTAAAATCAAATGTTTGAGAGAAATCTATGAAATCAATACAGTAAACATAATGTTCATATTAAGGCAAACCCTCCCCCACCTGTCAGTCAGAGTCTCCCTCCGTCTATTTGAAGATTTGCACTTATTGTTTATTGTGCATGTAATGTTTCCTACCAGACACATGATAAAAATTAAGTCAAGGTTACACGGTTTGGATGATGAAAGGAGGGTGCAGCATGGTTCTGAAAAATTCACCATGACAAGTTTTCGTCAAACAAACAGCATTCCTTGACTAGACGTTCTTTGCTAAATATACTTTTGACAAATCTACGTAACTACTAAAGTATACGACAAGTGATATTTTACTGATATGTCTTTAACCTCATAAGTGAAACGAACTCCAACACAGATAACAATTTAATCCACTACGAAACCATATTTTTTCCACCAGCAAGACATAACTTATGTCCCGTGGCACCCTCTAATAAGTGCCACGGACATTACTCTACATTACTTAAGCATAACACACAATTTTGACAAATCTTGGTTACTGCTTAAGTATAAGACATGTGATATTTAGCTAATATACCCAATTACGAGAAACCTAAATTAAAACTACTAATATGCCTTTAATCTCACAAGTAAAACACACCACAAAACTCCAACACAGATAACAAGTTAATCCACTATGAAACCATATTACATGGTTTGGATGATGAAAGTAGGGTGCAGCATGGTTTTGAAAAATTCAGCATGACAATTATTTTTCCAACCAGCAGCATCTCTTGACTAGACGTTCTTTGCTATATACACTTTTGACAAATCTATGTTGCTGCCAAAGTATAAGACAAGTGATATTTTACTAATATGCCTTTAATCTCACAAGTGAAACGCACCACACAACTCCAACACAGATAAATTAATCCACTATGAAATCATATTTTTTCCGCCAGTAAGACGTAACTTATGTCCCGTGGCACCATCTAATAAGTGCCACGGACATTACTCAACACTACTTTAGCATAACACACGCTTTTAACAAATTTACTATAGTAAACCAGAATGGAAAGAACGAAAATCATGATGCAAAGCCATAGAGTGGCAAGAGCAAAGCCTAACGAGGACAAGACTCAATCATGACACTTATATATTGCCGTAGTCTAATGTTATGAGACCTAAATAATATTCAAAGCCACAAAATGTCAATGCAATATGGTAGACCTTACTTCAACCACATTAATGTACGTATTGACTTGTAGTTCTTATAAATCATAAGGAGTGCGCAGCCTTGTGCCAGCAGGAGGCAAGTGTTCTTCAGTGGAAAATGTTTGAGCGCCATTTCAAGTTGTTTTTATGTGTGGTTAGTGTAGAATCATTCAACTTTAAAGCAGAAACCCAGAAACTTTCAACTGTCAGTGCCTCAGTCGATCGTCCCAGTGAATGACCAGTGCTCGACTCAAGGCATAGGCCTTGCATGTCTTGTCAAGTCAATATTTGTGTGCCTGCATCAGGTTGACTGCTGGTGAAGCATGGGTTTTCCCCCACTGGCACAGCTGGGAATACAACAGATTGGAGCTTGCGTCCAAACATGTTGCACAGAAAGAGGCTTTTACAACGAGTCAGCGTCGCTACTTTGGTGCAAATTTTGGAGACTTACTTTGTAGTTATTAGTTTCATTATGTACAGCCATTAATGAAATTTACTCATTTTGAGACAGAGGGATACGTACCAATTTATTTAGAAACTCTGAGATGAAAGAGAATGTTTGGCTCCAGTTTTTAAATTGTTGAAATTGCACATACTCTACCCACCGTGAGCGAATGTTGTAGATTTAAAACATGGTGTGTCATTTCACATATGATTTTCTTAACTTAGTTAAACTGCAAATTGATATGTTAGCTTATATGTTTTGTTGAACATGTAAAGCCAAAAAGCACAAAAAGGACGATATTTTTAAAATATCCAATAAATCTTTAAAACGGGATGGTTTTTCATGCCCATACTTCTAGAATTCTAATCAGAACAGTGTCGAAATAAACATGGGACTAGTCATCTGGAAAGATATTTGGGTTCTAAACCTCTCCAATTTTGCATGCTCCCAAATTTCCTTGAATTTGCCGGGAAAAGGGGATAGTTTTCATATTAATTTCCTTGTAATGTTTCATTTTTGGATCATTTATGTGAGCGGGCATAGGTGCCCAATTTTCTCAGGAGTGACACCAGCATGTGTTTACCATGCAAGTTGGCATTTTGTGACAAACTGTCCCATTAGTAACATAAATAGTTTTTTCAAGTTGTACAATAAGAGGCTTGGCTTTCATTGAGAGTGTAAAATTTAAAAAAAGCATTTTTCACAAAATGAGTAAGAGAAAAACAACATTTGTTACAAGGAAACATATTACCAAAAAATGGCATCATTATACACTTGAAAGTGATGCTTTCTTTTGGCTATGTGAAACAACATCCATTAATCAACACCCACCTTACACCATGGTAATCCGCAATGGGAGAAAAGTTGTTCAATAACATAAACTGGCACAAAGGACTTATACGCAGGGACTTTGTATCAAAGCAGTAGTCTGTTTATTATATCTTATGACAGGTTACCGGTGGGACAGCTTTTCTGGTTACTGATGGGATGGGACAAGTAATCATGTCAGCTAATATTTCAAAAGGGTCACATGCTACATTATGCTATATCAAAGCTAAAACATAACCTTGCTTCATGATTTTCACCAGACTAAAAGTTATTTGCTAACAGCGAATTGATACTTGAATATGGCCCTTGTTACTGATGCCCCCCCCCCCCACCATGAGACAATTTTTTTAGGTGAGAAAAAATGTACCACAAGGAATGGAATTCAACATACCTGCCAATCCAAATGCAGCCAACAGTTATACCTTGGGAAACGCTAATTCAGCAACCGAGCCCTTCACAAATATGAAGAAATACAGCATCACTGAAGTCATGTGACAGATTTTAGTTAAAGTCTGGTACACACAGTGTTCCTGGAAGGTTATCCTTGTACATGGACATTTTAATGCTTAATCAGACAAGCAAATGCTTGACAAAAGTGCCAGATACTAATCTCTAGTGACACAGACTGTTCAGATAATGGGATGCACACAATTTTTTGACAATGTATATACCATGTATATAATTTAGAACGTCACAAAGTTAGGCCATTTTTGACACCTGGGACTGGGCATAATTAGTCAAAAGACCCAGATATGGACAGCCCTAGTAACAAGATACCTACATTTATGCAGAAAAAGTGTAGGTGCACTGGTGACCATGTTGTGTAAATGTTCAAAAGTTTCCCTGTTCATTAAAATCATATACTATTACACAATTGTCATGCCTGTGTTACACATTATGCCTAATAAGACCAACTATCTAAGTCAGAGAAATGTTACTAATATAACCGGGCTTTTTTTTTTATTATGAGTATGAACAACTCCAGCCGGTAGTTAGAATGACGGGTCTTTATTACATGTATGGACATCAATGGATCACGCAATTTCTTAGGTCTGTCACATGTGTCAGATTAACCTCTTGTCCACAAAACTATGAATGTCAATTCGTTGATAGAACTGCATGTGGACTTATCTCTCAAACAAAATGGAGTGCATCATAACATAATTTATTTCCGTCTTTGTCTCTGTCTCTTTGTCTCGTATCAGACACGTCTGAACACTAGCTCTGAATTTGCCCAGAATGGCAAGACAAAAGCGCAAAAAGGCGCACCTGAGTGGCGAAGAATGCCAAGAATGTGAAGACAATAGATCGATCTTATGATCTCCACCGAACACATACGAGACTTATGGGAAAGTTTAAACACACACAAACCAGCATTCACAACTTTTATTCTCACTGGAAATGAATCCATGCCTGTGTGTTGCTAGAAAAATAAAATAGATCATATAAATTACATATCAACCTATAATTACACTACAAATCAATATACAATAAAATTGATCCCGTCACATCCTCCCCTGGACTGTGAAATGTCGTCCCGACATAACCAGGTGAAAAGTTAATATCTGAAATAAATCTACTATCAGCATTGCATTCATATAATTATTCAAATTCAATTTGACAGCTGTTCTGGTTCCTCCAATACAATAAGACAGCTGTAACTGTGGTTCCTGTAATACAATAAGACATTTGTTACTCTGGTTCCTGCAATAATCAAACAGCTGTTAACTCTGGTTTCTGTAATACAAGAAAACAGCTGTAAAAAAAATGATACCATTTTTCATCAAACAAATTCAGCATGCAAGAAAATAATCATGTGTTTCCTCCAATTATTTTCAGTATCATTGTGGAAGCTTCTAATTCACGGCCCTGAAGTGCTCCACTATTCAGTAATCTTTCCAAACAAGCAACACGAACTTTCCAATCTGGTTCTACATGTATGCTATCTTGCTTGTCAGTTTGTTGCAAAAACGTGAAATAATCTCCACTGGTCAACCAATTGGGTGGCCTCCTTTCCCGCTGCAAACCCTGTGGTGCAGCTGCACCCTCTTGGCTACCAGTATTTAACTGATTCTCCTGATCAGTCGTGTCCTGTTCTGCTGCATCTTCACCTACAGAGGCCTCTCTACTTGCTCCTCTGTAGGATTAATAGCCTGAGCCTGTGTTCCACTCTCAGCTTGAGCCTGTGTTTCATTCTCAGCATGAGTCTGTGCATCACTCCCAGCTACTTGAGTTTGTGCCTCACTCTCCTCCTCCTCAGAAATGACATCATCTGGGGCACTGTACTCAGCACCACGATATGTCACAACAATATCATCATCTGAAGATTCACTACTTGAGGACACAAAACTGTCTTCAGCCTCCTGTAATCTTCTAGATCTGAGAACTGGCCTACTCTTCTTTCTGAATGCAGAGACAGACTTTCCACGCTTGTCAAAGGAAATTCCACTGATAGGCACTAACAGATTGCGGTGTAAGGTTCTTTGTCGTCCTTCACCCGTCTCCTTCTGTACTACATACACTGGGATATCTGTATTTGGCTGGTCTATAGCTATGTAGGGGTCATTTTCCCATTTGTCTGAGAGCTTGTGCTTGCCATCAAAAGCCACAATTTTTACCAACACACGGTCACCCTTGTTGATCACTGCACCTCTTACCCTTGTGTCATACAGCTCCTTTTGCTTTGACTGCTGTGTTTCCACACGAGTTGATGCCAGGTGATAAGCATTTTGAAGCCTTGCTTTCAACTTTTCCACATATGATGCTTCCTCATGCTCTTCACTCAACCCAAATACCAGATCAACTGGCAGCAAAGGATCACGGCCGAACATTAAGAAATAGGGAGTGTATCCTGTTGTCTCATGACGAGTACAGTTGTAAGCATGTACCATGGCTGCAACATGTGATTTCCAGTCTTGCTTTTGATCACTCTCAAGAGTTCCTAACATGGTCAGCAATGTACGGTTCATCCTCTCACATTGTCCATTGCCCATTGGATTGTAAGGTGTAGCATGAGACCTCTCAATTCCTAAGATTTTACACAGTTCCTTCATCAACTTGCTTTCAAAGCATGCTCCTTGATCATGATGGATCCGTTGCGGAAGGCCATAATGTACTACAAAATGATTGAAGAAAACTTCAGCTGTAGTCTTAGCTGTGCTGTTCTTGGTTGGTATAGCTAAAGCACATCTTGTGAAGTGGTCTGTAATGACAAGGATGTTGTAAAATACGCCTTTTGATGTCTCCAATGATGAATAATCCATGCAGACCACCAACTCAAGTGGTTGACTTGTGGAAATGCTGACTAGAGGAGCTCTTGCATTTGTTGCAGACTTCCACAAAATACACCTTGGGCAGTTCTTGATCCATTCATCCACATCTTTATGCATTCCACACCAGTAAAATCTATCCTTAAGAACTGATATAGTTTTCTCTCTTCCCAAATGTCCCATCTGATCATGTATCATTTTAAGTACAACTTCTACTTGAGACCTTGGTAACAGCAACTGATCCCTGGAGTCTTCATCACGCTCCACTTGGCGGTATAAGACACCACTCTTGAGTTTCAGCTTGTTAAAGTTGTTAAACAGTATACGATGAACACTTCCATCAGGAATGATGTTCCTTGTAGGCTTTTCCCTTTCATTCACATACGGTATCCACCACCTGAGATCTGGATCTTGCTGTTGCTCTACTTGTACATTCTGTTTAAAGATAGATTCTTGTTCTTGGGTGAATACATTCAATGGTGCAGCTGACATGGCAACAGTTTCCACATAAGGAATAGCATAACTTCTATTGCACAGGGCTTGGATGGTTTCCTTAGAGATAACAGTCCTCTCTTCCTCCTTAAGAGAAGGGTGCCTACTCATTCCATCAGCATCTGAGTGAGCCATGCCATGGCAATACTCTATATGGAAATCATAAGAAGCAAGTGCAGCCACCCATCGCTGAGACGTAGCATCAAGCTTGGCAGATGATAATACAAAAGTCAAAGGATTATTGACAGTAATCACTTTGAAATGGCTACCACATAAATAATCACTAAACTTCTTGGTAATTGCCCACTTAAGGGCAAGCAACTCCAACTTGTGAGCTGTGTATTTCTTTTCAGCTTTGCTTAAGCTCTTGCTAGCATAAGCTATAACTCTTTTAATGCTATCCTGTTCCTGATATAAAATGGCCCCAAGCCCTAGGCCTGAACTATCAGTATGGACTTCAAAGGACTTATTGAAATCTGGATAACCTAGTATAGGAGGATTGATTAAACACTGCTTTAAGTGCTCAAATGCCTTAACTTGATCTTCACCCCAAACCCACACTTCTGCAGGTTTCTTTTGTTTTTTCTTCTTTCCTTTTCCCTTGACAGCCACAGGAATCAAATCTGTCAAAGGTCGAGCAATATTTGCGAAATTCTTTATGAATCTCCGGTAATAACCGGCAAACCCAAGGAAGCTACGGACATCTTCCGGATTCTGAGGCTGTGGCCAATCAACCACTTTCTCTACTTTCCCTGGATCTGGCTCAATTCCCTTCTCAGAGACAATATGCCCAACATACTTAACATTTCTGCTCAAAAACGAACACTTTGAGGGAGCTAACTTTAAACCAGTCTCAGCAAACCTACTGAACACTTTCTCCAAGCGTTCAAAATGTTCCTGAAGATTTCTAGAGAAAATTATTACGTCATCAATGAAAACATAACACATTGTGGTGTTTAAGCCACGGAGACACTCCTCCATCAACCTCTGACATGTTGCTGGTGAGTTTGTGAGCCCAAAAGCCATTCTGTTATACTCAAAGAACCCAAGTGGCCCAGCACTAAAAGCAGTCCTGCATTTGTGCTCATCCAGAATCTCAATATTATGATACGCAGACTTCATGTCTAACACTGAGAAATAACTGTTACCGGCCAATGAATCCAAAATATCTTCTATCCTAGGTAAGGCATATGCATCTTTCACGGTCTTCTGGTTCAACTGACGATAATCTATAGAGTCTCAATGACCCATCCTTCTTGCGGACAAGAACAACATTTGACGACCATGGTGAGAAAGATGGTTGAATGATGCCAGCTAATAAAAGTTGCTGAAGATGCTCTATCACCTCAGGGTACATTGGGGGAGGTATTCTTCTGTAGCGTTGTTTGAAAGGCACTTCGTCAGTCAAATCAATGCGATGTTTCAGCAAAGTTGTGTGTCCTATGTCAAGATCACTTGTTGAGAAGATTGCTATGTACTTGTCCAAAAGTTGTCTTAGTGTTTGTATGTCTTCTTTAGAAACATCACCCTCATCTATTTCAACTTTCTCCAAAACATCATGATCAGGCACTGTGTTCTCATCTATGCCCATTTCCTCAATGTTAACATGTTGGAGTTCACACAACAAAGCTCATGGCGGGATAATAAAGGTCTTTGCACTGGCATTTGCAACACACACCTGCAGTGCACCTTTGGCACTATAAGTTACTAAAGAAGGAATTACATCAACATCATCAGTGAGTGCTGAACCTTCTGTGCTTTGAAGCAATGCACAGACTTTAGGGAAAGACAATCCCTTATCAACAAAACCATCTAACTCGGCCTTTGAATTTGGAGGAATAATGACTGGTCCATCTCCACTCAATCTCACTTCTGCCAAACAGTGGTTGTTTTTAGCTAACTCTCTCTCTCTTTTAGAGTGATGCACCTCAAAGCTAAATAAATTGGTGTAATTAGTTTAGCCTTTTGTAAAAATGTTGCACCGAAGTGTTCACACTCCCCCTTCAAGCAAGGAAGACAATATATTTGTACCTACAATGAGTGGGACAAAACTATTGTATTGGCTAGCTGGAACCACCAAAAATAAACACTTCTCAATAGTACTTTGGCCATCTGACAATCCAACACCTGCAAACTTCAAATCTACTTCTATATATCCATCATAGGGAAGTAATTTTCCATCAGCACACTCAACCTTGAGTAAAACATCCAAGGCTGCAAAGGAACATGCTTCAAATATTGATCATAATATGTACGGCTAGTTGTTGACACAGTAGAACCTGAGTCCAAAAGAGCTTTGGTCAAAAATCCCTCAACAGAGATATCACTTTCCATAGCCTCGCCAACTAAACTGGGTGAGGTTTTTGGGCGACATTGATAATATAATGCGGACTCCTGGCCTGACATCCGCCGCTTTATGTAGGCCTGTTCCCGTTTAAAGGATCTCGCCTAATATGATCCAACCTCACTCTACATCCTATCGCAACATGACCAGCCTGTCCACATCTGTAACAAACTATATCATCAGCAGTCTCTTGCTGTGGAGGAGCACCTGATGAACCCTCACCCTGGTGAGAATCACGACTGACCTGTGGTTGAAAATTTCTTCCTCTTCCTCTTCCTCTACCTCTACCACGCCCCCCCCCCTGATTGCTATACCCTGAACCACTCCTAAACTTTTGAAAGTCTCTCTCAAACTTCTCTTGATTGTCCTTCATGCCCTTCATTTCAGTCATGAGTTGGTTCAACGTGGCCTTAACTTCACCCAGCTCCGATCCTGAAGAAACTTCAACAGCCTCTTCGGCTTGAGTTTTCTTTGTGTCCTTACTTTCTGTCTTCCTCTGTTTCCTGTCTTGTTCAAATCGACGCACTGCAACCCTGAGTTCATCAAATTTTGTGATGCGATCATACAGATGTCCTGTTACATCTTTCAGGTTCTGCTGTAAACCGCTCCAAAACATAGACCTCAGCATTGAGTCCATCTGTGTTTCCTCAACATAACCCTTGTCCTTGACCTTGGCCAAGAGATCCTCTAAGCGACAACTCCATGCTACGACATCTTCTTTGGTCTGTCGAGCTGAATAAAATCTCGCAAGTAGCATCTCACCTTGATCCACAACACCATATACACTATCAAATTTGGCAATGATATCCTTTACAGTAGCCTCAGGACCTAAACGAGCACGGATACGCAAGGCAACACCTCTCAATGAACTCCTAATTGCCTGTGCTACCGTCTGCTCTGAGTGACCCTCTGTCTGAATACACTCTACTTCATTTCTCCAAACTTCGTATGTGGTAGTTTTCTTTTCATCACCACAAAAAGGAGAAAGTTTTGGAAAATGCTGAAATTTACTTGGAAAATATACTGCAGACTGGGGGCTTGGAGTATGTCCCATACTCTCTGCAGTAGACTTGATCCAACTTTGAAAATCTTCCTTAGAATCAAGTTCAGGTTTAATTCCCAAGTCTTTGAGGTGACCAACCATTTTTTGAATTTCATCATCTGTCATGGCCATTTTGAATCACTGTTGTGTTTCAATCAACGAGTGAGCAATATGATATGAATGTGTCAATCACACAAGTTTACGCAAATTGTATAATTGGATAAAGACAACCAATCTCTATTCAATTAATGACACCACAAAAATTCACCAGTTGCTTTTCAAAGCTTCACCTATGAATATCTCAATAAAACTACAAGCCTCATCTAGTAATCCATGTGATAATCAAACCAAGTTCGTAATTCAAACAAACTCCATTCAATTACTCAAGTGAAAATAAATGTCCTAAGCTAGAAAACTACAATGGTAATGTGCAAGTGCTAGCTTCCCTGTATCGCGCAAAATTGTGCCATTAAATCATAAGTATAAATATGAATGCAAACAAGTCAATCATGTAGTGTAATGTATCACAGACCATGCAAATGCACAACCTCTATGTGTATGTATGCAACATCAAAAAGTTACACCATGTGAAGTTGTATTTCATTTAACATGTCAACAGGTAACCAGAGCTTTGTTTTCAATACAGGTGAATAAATAAACAAGTCAACAAGTTCAATCTCATGTAAGTTGTCAATATTTGATTTTTTTTCTTGCAACCTGCAAACAAAAATCAATTGGTCATTTCACAGGTAACAGAGTCTGCATTCAATATTAAATCCAACAAAGTAAGCACACCTGCATTTATATGCTGAAAGAAAAGTACACTCAGTCCTTAAAATGTCTGTCTTTCACTGCACATTTAAACATCATGCATCAATCTCAAGAGTACACAGTCACAGACACCCTATATAGTTGTCAAGAATGACTGCAAGTCTCAAAGTGGAAAAATTGACCTTGACCCAATGACCTTGTTATTTACATACAAGTTAACAAGTCAACTGTCATGTGTCAAAATATAGTAAAAATATATACTGTCACCTATACACAATTAAATACCAGTATATCAATATGCGCGCAGTAACAACAATGGTAATAACCCAACATATATCACACAACTTCAACAGATGATATGTATAAAGGCAACCCACTGTTTATACTCTTACCTTTTAGCAATGATCACCAGCCAATCACCCCTAATGATTTACCAGGTGCATATGTCTATTAAATACAACAAGAATACACTAAGTAGGCTTGTATCATCACTGTGACCTCCAATGCTTCATGACGCACTCCATTTTATTCTTCAGCAATAACCCATCCATGTTCAATAAACTTTCAAGATAACTCATAAATATTATCACACAGAATGCAAATTAACGTGAACAAAATCAGTCATGTACCAATAACTTGAATAATCCATGTACCTGTCAATGTCAATGGCAATAGTATTGCAATACTGAATTTACAACCTTGTCACTCACCATGATCATGCAC
>CAXHWN010000064.1:20000-21205 GCA_964020975.1 Hermodice carunculata | reverse complement strand
GGTTCATGTTGTTGAGGGTACTGTACATTTTTTTAAACCTGCAGTTAATATTATTAGGTATTAAGTCAGAACTGTAATACTAGACTATTAAAATATGAATTGGAACGAAAGTTACACGGGGTACTTGTGTTTGAAAATATTGACCGCCGGGTGACTTGTGTCACGCTCAATGTTGCTAGAATTGACGTCGCAGTATTTTCACACGCCACACACACACATTCAGCAGATGTAGTTTCGACAAACCTGTACAAAACACCTATTATTCATGTTAAATGTATGAAGAGAAAGAAAAATGCATACTTGCTTCCCCATTATTTGGCAATGGAGTGAAAAAAGGAAAAGAAAAAAAAGTGTCGGCCGGCCAGCCGGCCGTCAGGCTACTCGTATCGCAATGTGGTTACACACTAAAGATACAACAGATTGAAGTTTGAGAGACATGTCAAGCATGTTTATATGTCCATTAATTGCAAAAGAAGTGGAAAAAGTCAGGGAAAATAACTATAGACAAAAGAGGACTCGTGTCACAATATTGTTACATTATCGCTTGCGTCACAATATTGTTACATTCTCCTTTGTGTCACAATATTGTTACATGGGGTAATTTTCTCGGAATATTATAGCAATATTTTTACACGGGGTTCCTTGTGTCACAACGCCACAGGAGAGAAGAAGGGGAAAAGATTACAAATATTTGTACACATAGTTCTTGCCTCAGAAGTCCAGAGTAGAAAGTGGAGAGGGGAAAAAACAGAATATTTTACAAACGTTTCATTCGTCACAACGCCACCGTAGAAAGAAGTGGGGGAAAAAAGGTTGTAAAAATACCCACAGGAAAGCTTACAAAGATGTCAGATGTACGCAAAATGCATACTTGCATGTGCAGTATTTGCAATCAAATGACAATTGGTGGAAAAAAAACTCTCTTCCTAACACGCAACTTGTGGGGTACTCGTGTCACCATATTGTTACCTGGCACACATTCACCAGTTGAAACTATGCAAAACCTCTACAACCATTAGCAAACGTGTCAACATGTGCGAAAACGACTTGTAGTGTACTTGTGTCATAATAAACTTACACAGTGTCAATTTTTCACAAGTGTTACATGATAAACATACAACAGATTAAAGTTTGAGAGACCTCTACAAAACAAAAATTATACATGTCAGGTATCGACAAAAGCATATTTATATGTCCAGTATTTG
>CAXHWN010000063.1:0-14000 GCA_964020975.1 Hermodice carunculata | reverse complement strand
AACAGTCAATGAAAGGCATAAACAAACGTAACATTGCAAAATCTTGACGGAGCATGTGCTGTGCCTTTTTTCTTCTTGTTTTTGTTTTTAGTTTTAGTTTAAACGTATTTATTTATACTGGATTGCCCAATAGTACAAAACATTGTCTAATATATGGGTTATCCAGACACGGAGAGTCACAATAAGATACAAGACTCACAGGACTATACAAATCATGATAATATGACTATGAGATAACCGTGCATGATATAAATTTGACTACAAATACTATAGACTTAGAATTGTGATGCAACAATTGAACAATATGTGTACACAGATTCATGCAAACAAGCTTACGCACATGTTTACACACCCATATGCAAATTCCATAGGTGGTGACTGAAAGGGGGATACTGGTCAGACCATTATCTCCCGCTCCCGGCGTTCCACGGCATGGCCCGCCGGGGGTCAGGCGCCACATGATGCACGAATGCATACCACCGGGTACGGCCGAAGTACTATGGCGGCAAACACACGCTGCCAACGTGAAGCCATCATTGCACCCAGCAGCTCGGGTGTTCCTTCCGTGCCTGGCAAATGTCAACCACTGTGGTCCTATGGGAACGCAAGGCATTTCTCCAACATTAAAATACAAATAGAGATATAGGCCTACAAATATTCTGACTGGTTTCTCAGAGCATATCTTAATACCAATGTCAGCGAAAGTCTCGAGTTCTTGCTTTGTTGGCTTGCCTGCTTAGCAGACCTTATCAGACCCAAGCAAGCCAGATAGAAGAATGGCACGAGAGGCTAAGCGGGCACGGAACTAGCCCCTTTCTAATTTTCTGATGCATGTGAAAGACTGTTAGCCATAATTTCACCCCCGATTTACTATTTACTATTTCAGTGGCAAGCATTAGACCATAGACTAGGTCCATGGTCAGACTTAGTCCGTACCCTAATTTTAAATGGTATTTGTTTCTTGTCCTGAAAAATATGATGTAGCAAAATTTATTAGTCACTCAGCAGGCAACAGTGTGGGGGCAAGGTTTCCTTTTTCGGAGCGACTATTTTCACCGTACTGTGAGAATAGTGTTTTTTCTATTTTCACCGTACGGTGATGATATAGTTTGGTCTATATTCATCGTGTGGTGAGATTGGGGCTGCTCTATTTCTAACGTACGGCGATGAAAAGAAGTCAACCAGGGAAGAATATTTTGGAAAAAGCATTGTGTCATGATTTTGCACACAAAGAGAATTGGAACAAACATTTGCTGAAATAATAAAAAGGCCTAACATCCCAGTTTGCGCATGGTTTATAATTAGATCTGTTGAGGCGTTATTTTAGCTTTTATTATTTAATAGTTTTTATAGAGCCAACACTGAATTTTTTATGTGAAAATGCAAAAATTTATGTAACAAGACAAAGTAGGAACTTTTTTTGATATTGCCACAGATGGAAGTAACGAAACTTAAGGGTAACTTAAAGATCTATCTTTTTTATGACTTCAGTTAAGAATCGCATTTAAAAAAATCCACGAAGCAACAAAAATGAAGGACTGATGGGTGGGTAGAGCAAATTCATATATATTAATTTCAGATGTTAAAAAGCCAAACATTTAATGCTGTCACGGTGCCAAGGTAATTGCTTTACAGTAAATCCTCCGTAAGTGGGCACTTTGCTTTGGTCGCGTTTTCTATTGACTATACTATAAAGCTAGCTATCTCCCTAAAGTAAGCATTTCTCCAATGTTAATTTGCCTCAGTTCTATGCAACAAGCCATAACTACAAATTTGCGAAAAGGCCCTTAATTTCAATTTCAAGATGGCGAAAATAGAGCCGCCTCTATCCTCACCGTGAAAATATACCAAACTGCACCATCATCGCCATACGGTGAAAGTAGAGCAAACCCCGTCCTCACGTGCACCGTACGTTGAAAATACACAAAAATCTATCCTCACCGTACGGGGAAAATAGACAAAACTCCTTGCAAATGCTTTTCTCACCGCAGGGTGAAAATAGACCAAACGCTATTCTCATCGTATGGTGAGAATAGCATGAAAGAAAATAGTTTAATTACATCACCATCTATCCAATCTACATTTGATTACTCCCCCGCCCCCACGGGGAGGGGGGGGGGTGGGCTGAATTAGGAACTGGAAGGATCAGAATAAAAAAATTGTTTGGCTCAGCGATATAGTACTGAACTGTTATAAACATTATTTGATGCATCGGATATTCCCTCCTATTAAAGCAGACCAAGCTCTGTGTTACCCCAGGGGGAAAAAATATAACTTGGGAGGCAACATCGGATAGTTCTTTGTCACGCTAGGGTGGTCTTAGTCACCAGCTTTCCTTGGGGCACTTTGTCTCCTGAGGAAAGCTGTTCACTCTGTTAAATCGGCGTTTAAGGGTTAAGTATATTGGCATTGGCAAATGTAGCTTTGTCTGGTAAACTGAAGTCAACTGTCACTTGGAAGTGGTAGCTTGTGCCAGAACTTTGATAAATATATTGTATTTAATTGTGTTAGATGCTATGTTTATACTTCTTCCATAAGAAAAGTACTGAAGTTTGAAAAATACGAGGATAACAATGAGCGGGAAAAAGAATTTGTTTAATGTTAATTTCAAGTCTGTTAGGTTAAAGGTTATACAATTTTAAGGTAAACTAGAATAAACCCATTGCATTCTAGATCCACTACTTGCATGTAAATGGAATTCTGCCACTTCATATCTTTGATTACATTAGGACACCGTTCCTATCTACATGTACAAGCAGGTCGGCGCCGAGACTGTGTCGATGCTGTAGCCTTATCTTCACGCATCGGTGCCCAAGGTGCGCTAAATGCATAAAACCTTGAAAAGGCACTTTCGGCTCTTTCAAGTCAGCTAAGGAGGCAAACTCAGTCACTGTCCGCTATAGAAATATACCAACTAATGATTGGCAATAGTAATGGCCCAAAAGTAAAAGCGTAATTTTTAAGGAAAAACTAAGCAAGCCCCTGCTTGTACTTCCTGACACATTAATGACGGGCTTTAACATTTACACTGTAATGCAGGTACTTCGCCGGTTGAATGACTTCGCAGGCAGGCAACCTATAATGTGACTCGTTCTGGTCGAGCATCACTGTCGAATTGCCTATCCCTTGCGATAAACAAGGACGCTACACTTCCTTGCTATAATGAAACCAACATCTTGAGATATACAATGTAGTTTAAGATAAATGCTGTTTTCGGTCTGAATCTGTTGTTGCCTCTATAGATAGACTGTGGCTCCTCTAGAGTGTTTTCCCCGTTACAGTACAGCATGGAAGTATTAAATTTACGGTAATATCTCCATGAGTAGAGCGCCAACAATTCTTGCTCAACAGCTATGTCGCCCTGTCCCCTAACTCGGGGATACTACGGGTACGCATGATCATTCCAGTTTAGTTGGGAGAAAGGGGGTCAATTTGCAGCAACTTTGCGGTCGGGAAATTTAAAATTTAGGGATGTTTTTTTTTCCGAGTATTATCTTCGTAATTGTCTGTTTGGGTGTCAAATAAAAAACATCCGCGAAATTGTTTTTGATCAGTTGGTTTGTCCATAACCTTCAGGAACATTTTCCGGTGTCAGAATATGTCGGATATCTGAGTGTCGTTATAACGAGGTTTCAGTGCAATAAGTAATGATATACCTTTATAAAACTGCCCTGTGTCCAATTTTTTTTAATGGAGATCCTCCCGATTAGTATCTTTTACAATCAGGTGGTGATCAATTTTTAAAAACAATCAAATTAATGTCTGAATTGCCATGCATGTACCATACATGGTCAATCATGAAGACAATGAAGGCAATTAAAGTACAAAGGACGGAGGTAATTTGCCTCCTTTGTGTATCTGTTTTATGCCGCGGTTATGTGAAGTCGTGCATATCGTTACAAACGTAAAATGTTGCGATCTTCCTTGCGATGTACATGAAAATGAAAATGTTATTGTACTTGTAGTAATATACCTTTTTCCCTTGAAGTCAAGCCCAATCTATACGGGTGACGCAAAACCTCCATGTGACGGAGGTGTTGAAAAATAATTTGTTTATAAACACTAGGATTATATTGATTTTGTCAAACAAGTGTATTATATGTCACTTTGAATGTAGACTTTGAAAACATGGCTAAGTGTCATATTTTTTTTTGGTTACCGAGCTAGCGACATAGTGGATCTTTCTGGATCAATAACTTGTACTCATTCTTTAATCAACATGTCTCTGCTTGTGAGTATTTACTTCATAGCATTCAGGAAAGTGTATTTTTCAATATTACTGTAACAATGAGTGGTACATACGAAGCATTTCGTGAATTGTACTGTCTTGTGTGTGTTGTATATATTCTGTGTGTCTCTCTATGTCGGGAGAGCCTGTTTTTAGTATCTCGATGTATATTATAAGGTGATCCAGAATCAATGAAAATGTTTAAATTAAATTATGTATATATATATATATATATATATATATATATATATATATATATATATATATATATATATATATATATATATATATATATATATATATATATATATATATCATACCAACTTTAGTTTGTCAATTAAAGTAACAATGACATATTGTGCTATAAAATTGCGGATATGTCATCTATGTACGTATGAACTTGACAGAGAGGATGGAAACTAACTGCCCACAGGTTGTAAGCTGCTAAATGTGAAGTAAAACAGCATTTTTTTAGTACCATATCCTTTCAAGAATATACAGTATTACTAGATTAATGATGTGTCCATATTTAAACAATAAAGATCGACCATTAAGGGATGGGGGTGAATCCCGGCATAAAACGTCAGTTGACGATTGGTGAATATTTTTTTCTTTAACTATTTATTTTTTCTTTTTGTAAGTGTGAAGGCATTGAAAATGATAAATGCATGTTACTTCATTGCAACTCCCACGATCAAAACAAGATTTGTTCGACAATCTGCAAAATGAAAAAGGTATAGTATTTTTTTTTTCTTTATCATTATTTTTGATGGAGAATGGTGCTTTATAGATCAGGAGAGACCGGCCAGGTTATGGAAGAAAATTATCAAGTATAACAATTTACGGTCGACTTTTTCAAAGTGTTCAAAACGTCATGAGTCTACCATATATTCCACACACACCGATGTGCCTGTACTTCCCTGTGTGTATCGGTGTTACTGCAGTGGTAATACCAGGACCGTACTTCAACTTCTTGAAATGAAGTCACTGCCATATGATCCCTGCTTATAAGCCGTGATTACATCTAAAAGCCGTCGTTTCCAACCACGAGTTATCAGCTCATCTAACAAGTGCTGAAACTGGACAATTGGCCAATCGCCCAAATCAGTATGTCGTCGGGATCATAGTGGCTGTGAATCAGATCTAATTCAGCTGAGGTCCATCTGCATGCAGGTGCTTTACTCTGAAGCCTCGTTTAGCTTGGCCCTCTCATTTAAACCTGGATGTAAGTTGGTCTATCTTCACAGGTGAGGCCAGCAGTCTGTGGTCTTTCGCTCGTAATTTAGCTATGTGGCTCACGTTCTTTATATATGAATCAGGTTTAACCTATGTGATGTCTTTTGCGAAAGAAGCGTGTTTTGAGGCTCATTTCGAGGCGTTTCATTGAGATTGAAGCTATCGAGATTCAACATTGTTCGGGTGACAGAAAATTTCATGCTAATGAGTCATTAATGATTTCGATGGGGATTGTTTGTCGCCTATCGGTTGTTATCGCTGGCCTGTGACATCAGTGTTCTGGAAAGAAATAAACTTGAAAATTTTCAGCCCCAATTTCACTAATTGTATTTGTGTCTTTTTGCCCAGAACCACTTCCTAGTAGTCAATATCCTATTCCGCAGTTCGAACTCTTTACTCTCCATAAGCTAACCTGTCCCTGTCTAACCTGTATATATATGGAATTACTATTGTCTAAATTGCACACGTTCCTCTGTAAAATTTTGACATAGGCTGTATCAGCCCAAATAAATTAAAGGGTCTTCAGCGGGTAACTACTCAACATGTTTCGGAGCCTTTTACCCGTACATGTCTCAAATAGTAGCGGCTCCTTGCCTAAGCTAAATATTCAGCAAAGACAACCCACATAATAATGAATAAATATGTACGTGGCAATTGATGAATTGGCTAAATATGTGAAGTTTTGCTTGTAAATGCAGAGCTTCATATCAAAGAAGAATACCTGTCAAACAAACCATAATTACCAAATTTTCATAGTACAGGTTCAGATAAGAACAATTTGACTTACCCCTGAACCAAAATGTACCCTTTCTAGCTGGACAGCTTTTCCTAGTTAAACCATCCGCCAATGTTTAACTGAAGTGGAAACAAGCTGGGGCATTATATTCAGTCCCAGTGATTGTAAAATAAACAGTTGCAGCTAGGCGACCTGTACAAACCAAGGAAAATCCTACCAAGGACTGCAACAATGTACATCCTGTACCAGAGATGTAAAACAAACTCCATGATGACACCTACTCCTCAAACAATTAAGCTCTATTTAACTGCCAACCCTGAGTCAATGTGTCAACTTAATGTGTCAGGTTTGTGGCACTTGAGAAAATACGGTCAATTTTGAGTAATTTTTAATAGTGAGTAAATGTGCATTTAGGCATGTCAGAAAAGAATGGAAGTCATTAGCATTTATGCCCAGAACATGCTATCAAACAATTTTTCTTAACAGGATTTTAAGTACAATTAGGCAAACATGCAACTGTCGTAGGCCGCTTCTTGCTACCCGTAGCCCCTGGGGGTTTACCTAACAGGAAACATGTAAGCCTAAAATGTCTGATAGTGAATATTAAAACAGAAAGATGCCAAAAGATAAAGTTAAGTAGCAAAACAGACAAGTCTAAAAACTGTAGATTATTGCGGCCAAACTTTCTAATAATCTTTGGATGTTAACAGTAGAATTATAGGGAAAGTCAGAAAAGAATGGAAGTCTTTTGTATTTATGTCAAGAGAATGCAATGAAAATATTAACCAGATATCAAGTACAATTAGGCAACCTTGTAACTGTCGTAGGCCGCTTCTTGCTACCTGTAGCCCCTGGGGGTTTACCTAACAGAAAACGAGCTAGCCTAAAATGTCCGAAAGATGAACGTTTAAACATAATGGTGTCAAAAGATAAAATTAAGTAGCAAAACAGGCAAGTCTAAAATCTCCAAAATTATCGAAGCCAAACTTTCTAACCATCTCGGGATATTTACAGCAAAATTTGTAGAAATATTTGATCAAAAGTACACCTTTGAATCCTCTTGACTCAAGTTTATTGTAAATAAATTTTGTTCTTGATGCAAAGTCCTGAAATTTAGAACAAATGCGACCAAATCTCAAAATTTGTGACAAAAATGTATTATATCCAATAGTAGCCGAAATATTACTGTCCGGGAAAGGATTATTAACTACTTCAAAGTTAAACTCATCTATTTTGTGATAGACTTTAATACAAAACCTGTCATTAGTGACCTGAATATCCAAGTCCAAAAACACATCTCTGAAGCCATCTGAATTGTTACCCTCCAAAGGGATATCTTTTCGGTAAATGTCTTTAGCAATTTCACTGAAATTTTGTACATTTACACAAGCAATGTCATCAATAATGTAACATTCCAAGAATGCCGCGAAGTGGTGTGATTGGTTGCACACCTTTTACTATATTACTATATAGTTCCCTGTTGATGATCATAATACATTATATAATTTTATTTTTATTTTTTGAATTTCATTATTTGCTGCAGGCCTAAATGTGCAAGTGACCGGGGATCCAAATTGAAACGATATGGAGCACTTTAACGCTGTTTATCATGGGCTTGGTCTCCCTTCTGGCTTTCCGTCAGGACTTTTACACTGCTCGGTTGCTCAGGTTTCCCGTTTCCGCCCAGTGATAACACACGAATCTCTTATGCAACATGTCCCACACATGTCCCACACCGGTTTTTTTTTTTTTTTTTGTTGTTGTTGTTGTTGTTGTTGTTGTTTTTGTTGTTGTTGTTTAGTTGTTGTTGTTGTTGTTATTTCTTTTCTTTCTTTTTCTCTTTCTACTTTTGATCTGGTTTTTGTTTTGTTTTTATTTTTGTTGTAAACATTTCCAGTTATGCACATATAATTCTTTCTTTCCTCTTCTTTTATTAGTTCCAAAGGAGTTTGGTTCTCTAATCCAGCGCCACCCTTTGCTTTCAACTCTGGGTCTTGTCCATGTTGCCATACAATCAAAATGACACCAAATTGCAGCAAACTTTCATATATATTGGGAGGTCACGCAGAAATACCCATACGCAGATACGTTTAACTTAACTTTCGTGGATTTGACTGCATCCACGCCAGTGCAAGACCTGATTCAATAATGAAAAATACGATACGTTCTTTATCAGTCTTCTACGGGGTTGAACTTTCCATACTTGGCACCACTGCCTTGCAAAGTTCAAAATCCGATACTCTGAACACTGAGCCATGGAGACGACCGCTGTAAGGTTGACCAAAGACCCGCAGGACAGCATGGTAGACGTGGTGTATGCATTGAGACACTAGTTCATTCCCATAGACTCACTATTTTTATTATGAAAAGAAACCGCAGCTTCAATATAAGTGTAACATCGGGGCAATGACCTGCAGCACAAAGACACCAACAGAGTATTTCGTAAGCATTTCCCGAAATAGACATTCAACCTTCCAGTTTAATATGTATTAAGTTCGTGGCTTATTTAAAATACCCCCTACCCAGCCCCGCAGGAAAAAAGAAAGAAGAAAAAAAAAAAAAAAACTAGAATGAGGACGTCCTTTCCCCTCATATTTGGCCATATCCGTTTAAGTGTGCAGTCGGACACCTCATCGTGTACGTGGTTCCATGAAACAAACAATGGACGACACGTACTCGAAGACCAAAATTAATTCATCTATGCACAGTTTTCAATTCTTGTGTCTCTATGCTTTTCATAAAAGTATTACCGTATTAGAGAAAATGGTAAAGAACGCCAATTTTGGATGAATGTGGTCTATCTGATTACACATGTAGACGTGTCTTTACATTCTCTGTATTTACATCGTCACCGTAATCAACGTTTCCGTGAGCACGTTAGTCTGCCACAGAGGCAGCGCAGTCCGTCTACATCCATAACATATTAGATGGTTGCAACAAAACTAAGGAATTAAAACGGTGCCTTGTCTTAAATTTGAGACGTTGCTCCTGATTTTTTTTTTTTTTTTTTTTTTTTTTTTTTTGTTGTTGTTTTTTTTTTTTTTTTTTTTTTGCTTTTTTTTTTTTTGTTTTTTGTTTTTTGTTTTTTTGTTTTTCTCTCTTTAAAGAGAAGGCAAACCATTAATTATGAGATTGAACAACATTAGCTTATATAATCTGCAATATTTATGCCTCCATAATTCCAAGCACAGTATAAGGAGGAACACATGGTTTCTATCGAGCTTTATACCTTTTTCTTTCTTTCTTTTATCTTTTTGTTTTGCGGGGGGAGAGGGGTAGTTAGCTTGTTTATAACCACCCAGCCAGTGAACCTTCCCGTAACTCCACTAGAATATAATATACATTCTACAGTGTCGTTTGTTTTGTCAAAATTTCGTCAAAATCTCCAGGGACACAGGTCACAGGGAGTATTTGTTGTAGTCGTTGTTGTGTTTTCACCAAAGTGTATGTGGATCATTGTCAAATCATAGATTCAACTGTTGCGTTTGAATTTTTTTTTTTTTATCATTGTTGTGCTTTAAGCATAGTGTATGTTAATCATTGGACAGGTTATAAATTTAATTCTTGCGTATAAAAATGAAATTTTGACAGTAGATGTAATATTTCACATGGTTGCCAGTACACGGAGACGGGTTTTCCCTGATGGCTTCACCAAGGCTACCACAGTGCTTAATGGATTTTTTTCTTTTAATAATAATACATGGAAGAATATTCCATGGTGTGTTTTGTGTAAGTGCTAAGCTTCCTACAGGGGAGGTTCTTCGATAAATGTTTCATTACATCGTCCACTGACACTTATTTCTTTCACATCATATGCTGTCGTCTCGACAACTTACACAGTACCACTTGGCTGGCGATCAAAGCTTTCTATGCACAGGAAACCAGCGGTGGTTATTTATGTATTGCAATTTCATAGAGACCCCAGTGGGAGTAGACCCAACATACGAAATATCTATATCCGCAACATAGGCCCAGACTGGGTAACACCCAGTGCTGTTAGGCTGAAGTGAAGGATTACATAGCCATCAGCTATTGTTACCCATTAACCTCTGATTGTCATCAATTTTTCATTCTGTGAATGACAGACAAGCTGCGTTTTCAGGCATCCTGCCCAACAGTAGTAAAATGCTTATCTCTGCAGAGCTCTCTATCCCGTACGTCTATAGTTCTATCCCTGGCTTTGATGAGCAGTCGACATGTGGAATCGGGACTGCGTTTTTAATATACGATTGACAAGAAAATATCTAACCTAAGGTGATTGAAAAAGGCACCAATTAATAAATGCAATTTCATAAATCACCTCAATCATTCTTATCGGACACAAATGTAAATAAGTAAACCCAATGCCACAGTAATTTTATATCTGCCACATTAACTCTGCATGGGGGCGCATTCAAAGTGATTGTTCTGTATGATGGAAAAAGGGCGATATTTTAAGTACAGAGCACAGGCTTGATCTTTCCACATATCAATATGACGTTGGCGCGGTAGATATTGTCAACATCTGATCAAAAGCATGACTTGAAAATGAAAACGAGTGGAGAGTAGCAGAGAGATTCTATCTACTTAAGTTTTTAACAAGAGAAAGGGGCTTTGTTTCTTTTATATGTAAAGATTTCCTACATAGCGTGTCTGTATTATCAGTCACTTTAATGCTGATTTCCTATAAACCATTTTATTCAATATTATGCTCATCTTACAGGTTAAAAACATGTAAAGTTATCAAAATTGTCAGCATTATGTAGCTAGAGTATGCGAGAGTACACAGATGGGTGTCATTGCTGTAGTGTGTCTGCAACCTTGCAGTATGGTGGCAGATACATGTCAATGTAAAATATATCCTCTCAATAGTAATCGAAAACTGTCTAGACTGTGGTATAAAAAATCCATTGTTTATTATCATTTTTTTCTCTTCGTATTGTAAAATTGCGCTCTGCTACTGACGTTGATTACGATGCTACAAAAAGGCAAAACCTTTTGGATACTTGGTACAGGTGCTTATTTAAACGTGAATTCATTTTATAAATAAGTCGCTCTCGTTCATTACAATTACATATTTGAGCATGATGACATGTTGTAAAAAGCAATTACTGCAGGCGCTAACGTAATTTGCCTCTCTGACAACAAGCTATTTCAGACTTCACAAAAATGTCACTTCCTATCAAACACATTACATAAACTTGAAATCTTTTGCTGGTTATAATGAATCACAGGGTGAGTCCAAGATAATGGTGCAGTGTTCTTGACATGTCTACAATGCAGATATATTTCATTTTAAGGACCACTTTCTTCACAACACTTACTGATCATACTCTGTTCACTCTAAAATTAAGCGGTATATAATCTATTTAATAGTAATCTAAATGCAATGAATTTGTACCTAAAATATTCCTGCAGTGACAGCCTTGCCTTTACTGACCAGATTGTAACAAGTGTACGGCCTGAACGCCAAGCGGCACGGTTAATAGAATGATATTAAGGGCCGTCTTTTTTCCCCTTTCTGTTCATACTCACATACTCACGCAAAGACTCTGTATTTCAGCGGGGACAAACTTTGGTTATCACTTGTAAAGTAGCGCTGTAGCAGTGACGTCGAGTTTTTTTTTTTTTTTTTTTTTTTGTAGCGCCTCATTATCTTGGGTTAAATTTCATAAATGGATTAATGGATGATAGAAAAATAAGTAAGCAAATAACAACACACTGGACTTCTTAAGTACATTTAGTATTACTCGGAGAGAGCTATGTTTAAGTTGCCAAAGCAGAATTTTGTTCTTCAAAAATAGGCTTGCCAAGGCTTGTTTCATCAAATGTTTGCGACAACAAGGGAGGCAGCTAATGTCGGCTTGCCCACAATGTACGATGTACAAGGTATGATGTACAATGTACTAGAAGCACGGGTGACCTTTGACATTTAAATCACTTTATACCCTAAGGGGACAAGCAGAACGTTGGCAATAATTCACTCGAGTTTGCAGAACCATAATCAGGCACATCCAGGTAGTGGACATTTGGGTTTGTATCGCCTTGTAAGACAGCCGTTTCAAAGAAGCCTGTTTTACGCTTTTTTATAAATTGACTATGAACAATATAGCACCAATACGCTATTTTTGCCCTGTGTTGTATGATGTTGTAAACTCGGCAAAGACAAGATAAAACTCGGCCTATACGAGTTCACTTATGCTGGTTTCCACATTCTTGTAAACTCACAAGTGTAACATGGGTTTGACATGTGAACATTGAGTTTGGGCACCCCACCACTCGGCCAATACCAGTGACATCATTTTACCCATTGAACATTAATGTAATATGTTGTCTTATTATTCATAGTCAATTGATAAAATTATCATTAATCCTAGTTTCCATATTGCCCAGTTACAGGTCTTTGGTCAGATTTAGGGTGGATAAACGTCACAATAACTTAATCAATCATGCTTTATCGTTAGTAGGCGTACAGGGACATCACAATCTTTCACAGGTGAAAATTATTCAAGGCAAACGCACCATTATTTATAACGGATAAAGCAAGATAATCATCAACAATGGGTCAAAGTTATGCATGTTACATGCCCAGTTATATACTTGGGTGGGCCACAGACATAACAATTGTGCCCGTCGTCACGGATTCCTGTGGTGCGATAACAAATGTTACACGGTGCTATGACCAATCCTACGACTGGATTTTTGGGTGCAATCAACTAGACAGGAAATTTTATCAGTCTGGCGCTTTGATTCATATGTATTTACATAAATGTGAAACAATGGAAAATTATGTGTTAACTGGTTGATTTCTGTATAAATCATAAAAAAAACTTTCCAAATGTACTAAAGAAGTTAGTACATAATCTATATCTATTTGATCATCTCTCAGTCAGATATAACTGCAAATATATATGTATATATATATATATATATATATATATATATATATATATATATATATATATATATATATATATATATATATATATACATGCAAACTGAAAGCATCTTCCAGGCAAAAAATTAGAATGATGGTTCGAGCAATATGCCAAGAAACATGAAGGCTAAGTACAACAAAAAGAAATCACATGAACAATTCAATGTATCCTTTTATAAAGTACAGTTTGGAAAATGTATTATCTTACGTATGTATTTCACTATACATGCTGCAGCCAGAAAACAAATCCATCGCTGGGCGGCTGGAATCGTTGCTTTACAGAAAATCCTATAATTTGTGCAGCACCTGTATTGGTGACCATCAACTGTTTATTTTGGCTCCATTGGTATTGACGGCACTCAAGGTAAACTAAGACGGTGGTGGCCAAACAATTTCCAGGTGATTGAAATTCACAAGAATACTACATCACGCAAAAATGCTGTTACCAAATATTTTCAGGGTTTATTTTTGGACCCTGAATGTATCACTTCACATTGAAAGAAGACATTGCTGTTTGAATGGTAACATTTATTGAACATGATGCATCAAGTCATTCTGACTTCACGTCAGCCGTAAGAAAAGAAAACAAATGTATATATATATATATATACAACACCCCAGTTTGATCATTGAAAAGCCCAATACTAAATAAGCTAGAAACTGGCACTTCAATCACTTCAATGTAATTTGCAGGTTTGTTTTTTTTTTTTTTTTAGGTTGTCAATTTTATGACCATTGAGTCTTACACAAAGATTTGGAGTTTGTTGCATTGCCAACCCCATATTTATCTTTTGCCCAGCTGCACAAATGTATTGCGCTACCTAGATGAACGTGTCCAAAGGCCTTTTTGTGTATTCAAACATAAAATTGTTGTAAAGAGTACA
>CAXHWN010000062.1:0-15000 GCA_964020975.1 Hermodice carunculata | reverse complement strand
ACAGAGCAATCCTCAGAGAGCATTTGCGCGATCAGTGGAAGTTACATGACTGCATTTATTTCTTGTACATGACCTGATGACATCATTTCGTGAATTATCAATAAAATTGTAGGCGGCAAACACATAGATGATATGAAATGAATTGCAACAAAATTGCAAATTAAAAGATAATGCACATATTGTGGTAAAGCAAGTTTAAGGTACATTACAATCATGAAAGAGATGTGGCTAGTCACTGATACATGGTGGCATGTTAGAATTATGATCCATACAAGTCAATTCATTTTTCTGGTTGCACAAAGCTTTCAAAGGCAAAACGTTTATTGACACTAAAATTACCACAGTTTGCAGATTAAACAGACATTTGTGTAATCAGGGATTCATGAATAAATGTCCTCTGGTATCCCCATTTGGACCAAAATACTTATCTTTATTTACAGTTGACCATCTGCGGCTTATCATTGTCATGTCAACTGTCACAGATGTGTTTATTTATTCCTTGAAAAGAACCAATCCTTGATTTTTAGAGTTCCAAAAGAAGTCTGTACTCTCTCTGAATCAAGCTGATAAATACCGCACAAACTGAGCCACAAATAATGAATATAAAGTATTTTCATATCAAAGTCATGATCCAAAAGATTATTACAGTATCCTTGTACTGTCCTGGACTGAATATGCGATACCGATGTGTAAATCTGCAATTATTTTTTTCTTGATGTCATTATAAATGCTTCAGTTATAATACTTTTAAACAGCACACCACGTTAGTCATAATGTGTGCTACATCTGGTGCAAGACATGCCCCCTACACAAAAGATAATTGAAAATGGCACTCTAATTATGTCATATGATATTATGTGGCTATTAACTTGTGCTTTAGCCGTTTATAATGTGGGATTAGACAAGCATTAATGTTCACAAAATAAGCATTGGTTAAGTAGTATATATATATATATATATATATATATATATATATATATATATATATATATATTTATATATCGTAAGCTAAGTACAATAAAAAGTTTCAAAACAGTAAAAAATGTTCTGTTTCCTCGGATTTGTTTTCCGAATTGCCGTTTGAAATACATCCGTTGATCATATGTCTTCACTTTCGCAAAATAACATGTACTCTGTCTTGTTATAATGTTTGCGTATTTATTGTAAACTTATGCTGATTGTGCTTATTTTGTGCTTAGAAACACTGTTAACACATCTGCACCGTAGGAAATTCTGCAACCCATATACGTTCCGCTCCCTGCCTACCTCCTGGCAGCACACGTTGCAGGCAAAATTACTTAATTTGCACTGGCCAGCAGAATTTGACAAGAGAGTTATCAGTCTGTCTGCGAACACTTGCATTCAAATTATGTTCTGGGTGATTATCCATGAAGCATTAAACTGCAGCAAACACTTATGATGGGCCAATACAATTGTCAAATTTATTTTTGTGCCATTATTGCAGTCAATACTATTTTTGCAAATTGAAAAGACCCTGAAAGTCTTGACGTCGGTGCTGTGCATGATGACAAGGTTCATTCTTAGCAGAGGGGCACTTACTGCAGTTAAACCTATGCGTACTGAAGACATTGACAAAACGTATCCTATATGACCCTTTATCCCTAAATATACGTTCTACACCTGTAGGTACGGCTTCCATTTGCTTCGTCATGTTCTTGGATAATGCTTATAAAACCAAAATTGTTGCGAAAAGCTTTGACGCATGAAGTTCTCATTCCGTGTAAAATGTTCGGATAAGGTAATGTTAGCATAGTTTTGCGCATCATGCTGTACTCCAAGATGATTGCCTGAAGATACACACAAACTGCACTGTCTATTAAGACATATGTTCTGCGAATGGTTATTAGTGTCAGCGGCATTGAACAATACCACAATGTATGTACGTGCATTAAAAAATGAACTGAATCGTTGAAGCAACAACCATATTTGTATTCGTTGACAATTGTTAGGTAATGGGCAAATTCACATCAGTTTCTGTTTGTCCTTTTCTTCTTAACTTGGACGTTGGTACTCTGTAAATAAAGGCAAGTGCATGAATTTCGTCCCAATATGTCACCTAGGTGTCACCAACTGGGGTATGTTTTACTTATAATATACAGTGTGTAGAAAAGACCAGCACATCAGAAATGATGATGTAATTTATTTCTTGCAAATAAAGTGGGAGAACTTAGTACGGTGACAGGACCTTAACCGTAACATACAGAGATAATATTTTGCAGTCTTTCTTATAAATTCTTGTACTTTGTCATCAAATATAAGCCTCATAGATACACCTGAACTAAACATCGCGATTCTAGCATGGGTAGCTTTTATCTGAATAAAGTTTGATAAAATTGCAGGTGATTTAAATTATTAAACGCAAATGCTATAAATATATGAAGCTATAACAATGGAACTGCAGCCAGATTAATAAAAATGTACTACTTCAAATGGTCCAGCAACGCCAGTATAATGTATACGGTCAAGACCAATCATATCGACTCCCGGCTGGAACTTTAGGGACTCGAGTATACAATCCTAATATGCAATGCCATCATTGCCTCGCATGAAGGTTTAAGCCGACAGTGTTATAAATTAACAGCCACCCCAATGTTGGTGCCCAGATAAGGCAAGATAATTGTTTAAATATCAAAGTTCTATCTCAAGCAGGACTCAAAGTATGAAGCGAATAGTAAAATACCCTTGAAACCATCATGTGCCGACCGATGTGTACTCGCAAGGTGGCCCTCTTGATAGGCAAGCAAAGTCCCATTTCAAATAATAGCATTATTCCAAGCCCATCAAAAAGGATATGCTCAAGTCATGCGTGTAAAGCATGATCACGATGCTCAAGTTCAGATAGCTAGATTGCACAGTTATTGAGTTGCCACCTTGAAACAGCATTCACAGTAGTTATCAGGATTAGCCAAGGAATATTTGAAAGTTCATGCATATGAACAACTTAACAAGTACAGGGGCTTCCATCAAGTAACTTTCTGAAGCAGTTGGCTCAACAATCAAGAAGAGATGTGTTTAAACAGACATGCCCCCCCCCAAGAAAAAAGAAAGAAAAAACACTTGCAAAATTTACCGTTCCACGATTCATTAGACAAAGCAGAAAAAAGCCCGCCAAAGGTAAATCCCCAAGAAGTAAGAGCAGTGAAAACCATCAGCGTCACGTTTTGTGTTCTTATATATTATTCATCGACATACAGCAGGGACTGTCATCCATTCTGAAATATAATACGCTAACCAATAAGGCATTACAAAACTCTGGATGTACTGGAATTTATCTGAAGTTAAACTTGAAAACAAATTTTACATTTTTGCTGTAAAAAGGCAAGAAGGCAGTACATAAAGGTGAGATCATGGTTTATGGGAAAGCGCATGACACATGTATACATTGTGTAAAGGCAAAATTGCAACGTATAGCTGCTGGTAGCCGTTGTGTATGCCTGATGTATCACCAGAGCACAGGTTGTGACATAAAATTTTCTCATGGTGTGAATAATATATATATATATATATATATATATATATATATATATATATATATATATATATATATATATATATATATATATATATGTGTGTGTGTGTGTGTGTGTATAACATTTGAAACTTAGGTATTTGCGTACCTTGTTTTGTGAAGATCGACATACCAGGACTTCTGTGTCGGCAGGTGGCACCACATTATCAGGAATCTCCTCATATGTATTCTCATTACCTAGACCACAGACACTTTCATGGGTGGCTCCAATTTGAGAAGATCCATGTGATAACGCATGATTATCCTTTTTTTACAGTGAGAAAGAAGAGAGACTGATGCGACATGAGAATATTCTCTTTTATGTATATAATGAAAATGACATTTTCGAAAACATATCTCAGCTGATCAATATTTTTTTTTCCTCAGGGGAAAAAGACGAAATGATAGAAACGTCGTGGACAAAATCTACAGTACAGTTTGTACCATGTTGCATTTTTGTCGACTTAGACATGTCTTGGCCTCCACAAATATTTACATGCACAACTCCTGTATTTAGTGGTAAGTCAGCTTAGACGTTATCTATATTCATGATTTGATCAACGTAGTAATTAAATTTTGTTATTTCGTTTTGTTTGTTAAGTACAAACCCCTGATTTAGTACTTACGGTGTCAGCTGGTACCATCGCGTGCTGCACTTGACCAAGACTGCTCGTTATATTTTCATGGGTATGATTATCTGATTGTCTATTTGACAAATCCTGGTTGATCAAGGCAGTAGAATCTGCCACTGCAATCAGCACAAAATAATTACCTTTTGATATAATCACGTTCTTGCAATTAAATCGTTTAATTAAGGTAATTACGAAAACAGGAAATAACCGGGGGCTCAATGGAGTGGGCCTTTATTCTCCTATATCATATCATATCGTATCGTATCGTATCGCATCGCATCGCATCGCATCACACACATCACATCACATCACATCACATCACATCATATCACATCACATCACATCACATCACATCATATCATATCATATCATATCATATCATATCATATCATATCATATATCAAATCATGTCATACAGGATCTGTGCACCTCAGCAGCCAAGAAAATAGATTTTTACCCGATATTTCTATTCCGTGCTCATCTGCAACACCTTTTGAAGCCGGGCGCTGATCGTTGTGCATACACTCTGACCCCGCTTGTTTGTCACTTTCTCTTGATATCTTTATCGCTGGACTAGCTGCCGCTAGTCCAGTTTCCTTTGCTTCATTGTACAATATAGATTCACAAGATCACTTTCTGCCAGCCAATTTTTGTGAATAATGTATCAAATCAATATAGCATTATCTGAAAATGAACATCACTACCACAATTTTGTTGAAATTTGAAAAGAAAAGGTATTAGATGAATCTTATGAAAGCTCTTAATCTATTTGTTCAAAGTGGCATCTCTTTGATTACATAATCCCAACTAGGATTGCTTCATTAGGTGTTGTTTGAAGTGTACGTCAAGTCTGACCTCTGCAGCCAAGGCATGCAAGGAGAAATGGGGGTAAAGATCACCCCCACCGAAATGGCTTCTCGTAGGGTATCTTTAGGTGAAGTATACACATGTCATATCACATCGTATAATATCATATCGTATCGTATCGTATCGTATCATATCACATCATATCATGTATTGTATTATAGTCAGCTGGCAAACTTTCTATCGGAAAGTAATTGTAATTGAGAAACAGACGTTTATAAGCGGCACCGTTTATCCATCCTGTCATAATATCCACTGCATTTTTTTTTCAATTATGATGGTGCTCGGAAAATAAATGGAAATGGGCGTATCCAAAATAGTGCCTGCGAATGAAAGTAGAAGTGCTTAAATTCTCACTAAGATGAAAGTAGCATTGTTATAGAGTTCAAAATACAGTTGTGAAAGTCATGTATGCTTAGAACGAGTTGCTGTACACGATTTAAATTAAAAACAAATGTATTTCCAAGTGGTGGCTTTGATATGTCTTTCATTTGGAAATATTGGTGGTGATGGTCTTAAGTGGTTTCGGATATGTATGGATTCTGCTTTGGGATGTGTAGGTCCATCTTCTCCTCTTGATATTTGTGGGCAAAGATACATTTATAGGGCCCTAGGATTATTGATTATTGTATAGCAAAATGGATTGGGCACTGCTTCATAGACTGCAGGGTTCAGACCAGTAAAAAACAACCCCGATCTTGCAGGTTTATTGTTAATTTAGTTACTCTCTCGAGTGCAATGAGTATACTGGTAAACATGAAGCGAGAGGTCAATCTGTTTTGCGAGTAACGCTTTGTGTTTAAGCGAAAAACGATGTTTAAAGTTATTTTTGGCCAGTAGGCCGTAGCAGCAACTGGTAACAAAGTAAAAATGTTGCAGTTTTATTACCTCCTTTGTTCACGTCATCCGTGCCAGAAGGACTTCGACTCAGAAAATCAGCGAGGTTCCTGCACAGGTCCTCAGGGAGATGTTGATATTTGACAGCTTGCGGATTATGTGGGTCAAGAATCAGTATCGCCAACATGGGTTGGGCTGTTGAGCCTGTTCCTCCCACATCAGGCCCCGGCGTCTTGGTGACATTAAACTTGCATCCTGTATGTTCTGAAATCTTTGTTGAACAAGTGGTATGGGATGTGGCAGTTTTGTCTCTGGCAATTGCGGGATCCCTTATCTCATTCACGGGTGACACAAGCGTTTTCTTCCTTGTTTCGTTGAAGTCATCTTTTGCTGTATTCGCTGTGTTTATGGAGTGGGATATGTCAGTTGATGCATGGGACTTGCAAGTGGTAACAAGTCTGTCATATGGCAGTTTAGGTGGTGAATGTAACACCGGCGCCGGGACATCATATGGGGCAAATATTTGCTGCGCTTTCAATTCCTCTGTATTTGTGCCACATACATGCTCTGATGACGCTTCTTCAGATAACGTTTGATTGCTACTTCTCATCAGTTGAACAAAAGCTAAAAGACAATCAATGCACTTGCTTTCATCAGTGTTACATACTTCATAGGACAGAATACCAATTATAGTTCATCTACATCAAAATCTTAATAATAATAATAATAATAGTAATATATATATATATATATATATATATATATATATATATATATATATATATATATATATATATATATATATATATATATGCGTTAGGTAGATAGAAATTCCTTTTGAAGGTTTGTAAGTTGAAAACGTAAAGAGGTCGAAGAATAATTATTTGAGATGCAGTAGATGGATTTCTTGTATGAAACATTTTTAGTTCCCACTCGAAAGAAATATGTACTTTATGAACATCCTCTAAGGGTATTTTATAACTGTAAATTAAAGTATCATTGTAAGCAATTGAACTTGATTCTAGTTCTTGGCTGAGAACAGGCCTCATCTCAGAAATCTTGCAACACGGCTTCCATGGTACAATATAACCAGCTGGCTCTCGATTGTGTGCAGCTTTTCTGCTCTGATGCGATCTTGGGGGACATGAAAGTAAATAAGCTGAGAAGCGTGCCTTATTGAGTTCTCTCTACTTGTAGTTTCATCTGAGGAAAAGGTCGCTATAATCAATTTCTTTATTACACCCAGACTTATTGTTTCCGAACGTATTGATATCTCCATAAACATGTGGCGGGAAAATAGGATGCCACAAATGCAATCAAATATAATTTGCGTACTATGTACCACAGTACCAACGCTGCCTCTACATTTTCAAAATAATAACTTTTTCAAACTTCTTACGTGGTTTTGGAAGATAAGCAAATCGTATGAATTTGTTGAGACCAGTGAATCTTCAAAATGTATCGATGAGTCATGCCAAAGCCATTAGACTGGCCAGCTGTGTCGTTTTGTTCCTGACAAAATTTCTGTTCATGGCCTTTGCCTAACACATGGTGGATGTCATACGTGCCTGACTCCCATCAAATGCACATCCCTATCAAGTTTGAGTCCGCTGTGATCACGCTTTTTGGGAAAATTAAAATGTTATAAATGCACGGAGAGGCAATGAACCATTCACTCGACTATGGCATATGGACCGTGAAGAAATTCAACGAAGCTAACAACTAGCAATAAAAGCATAAGCTCTCTCCCTCTCTTTACACACACACACACACACACACACACACACACACACACACGCACACACACATGTATATATATATATATATATATATATATATATATATATATATATATATATATATATATATATATACATATATGATTACTTTCTGTGGGTCTCATACATTGTTCGCCATTTTTACTGGAATTCAAACTATCGCATTCTGGAGACTTATTTCTCCAATTATAATTGCCTTCAACCTGCGTTATTGAAAGAGCAGATGGGGTATTTTGATAGCTATGCAACGGGGGTTGACAGGTATTGCTATCACCGGAAAAGGACATCAGCAGACTCTCATCATCGCTATTGACCCCATTTGGGATTGCAGTTGCAAACACGCTGCGATTACCAGACAAAGATTTTACAGGTACACCACTTTCTTCTTGCGCCGCCATTGTAAAGTTTGTGAATGAAACGTCTAGAGAAGGCGGATCAGATGCGTGACCTTTGTCTTCCTCCTGTGTTGGGCCACCTGAAAAACGGAATTGAATAACCGTTTATTCCCGGTTATATTGGTGGCTTGTGTTCAGTCTCTGATATTTGGCCACCTCTTTGACCAAACGCATCAGGGAAAGAATAGGGTATTTCTTGTCACTGGAATTGTTCTTATGCCTTCGGTCAAAATAAATATACTCATCAAGAGACCAGGGGTTACAGAGCTATAAAATATGGGGACAAAATCCAAGGAGACTATAGTGTCATTAGTTATGTTAGGTAAATTTGACCAGATGCAAAAAATACAAAATTTCCTATTGCTTACTTTGCAAAGGTTTAGATTTTATGTTTTACATGGTATCGGTTGTAGTTGTGGACGACAGCTTTAAGTGGTGCCTTTTTTATTGAGGCCCACCTAAAATCATGTTAGATGTCAAGGAATCACTTTATTGAATTTTCAACAACAGCGGCCTCTTCGCTATGATGATCTCTCATGTTCATGTACTTAAGTGGCACAGTTGTGAAGGAAAAACTAAACTGATCGTGTTATCTTGATATGAACCACATTTCGACCACAATGGCAAGTGCCTAGTGAGATTTGTAAGACAAGTTTAAAGGTAACGTCAAATCAGTGTAACTGATATTGTGAATGTGACCATAATATCCAAGTATTTGAATGTACAAAGTGTAAAACGAACTGAAACAACAGTTGGAAGGATTAAGCAATAGAACAATTCTAGATATGCTTTTACAAGCAAGAAAAAAAATGAAAGAAAGAAGTGATTTTACTGCTCTTTATGGAACACGAATAATCCAGAACCAGATTAGTAACTTTTTTTTTTCATACACACAGACGATTTTTGCTCTTCGTGCATGTTCACACTGCTATTTCGCGAAAATGTAGTCACACTGTGTGGGAGTAATCTGGGTGAGCAAAGAGAGCACTGTCACCAACAGGGAAACTCCACTCACTCCCATGGCGACACAGAGCAGGGAGGATGGGACGCGCAGACAGCAACGTCTTATACAGGAATGTGAACTTTGCCAAAATAACGAAATTGGCTTTAAAGGGTATCTTACAGGTGTCCTGCAACTCTATACTGTCATTATCGAATCGATAATGTTGCGTTTGCAGTCAGTTTATACCACGTTTTACATGCACCATTATTTCCTCTAGCTGAAACAGATAGCGTTGAACAGGTGTGCAAGGGAAGTGACTCCGGTCCAAAAAATCTCACTCTGGTTAATTGGCATGAAAAGGGTGGTTTTGCTGGAGGCAGCACCCAGAAAAAATAACACACCTGACCCTGGAGTATTAGTATTCTTGATTTTGTATTTTCTGTTTAAATATGCATCAATATATGCAGATAGTGTCAAGGAATGTAGTAAGGTGGAGGACATAAGTTGTACAATTGAGTGAAGCTTGATTATGCAGCTAGGCTTCTGTAAGAGTTGTCGTAACTTCCACACATCGTTCATTTCGACCAAGGTCGATTTGTTTTCAATTACCATAACCATGATTAAATCGTACTCTTCATAAGCTGACCTTTCATGCAAATACCATTATGCATATAGTTGCATACACCATAAGAATGGCCCCTCTCCACAGTTTTCCTTGCCATGTCTAATGTACAAATATTCGCCTGATGCGTGCAAAGCATGCCTGATGCGCACAAATCGTGCCAAAGAAAGCTGTTGATTCATTCGAAATGGGATAGCCTGCTTCAGCATGCTTGTTGAGCTCAACGCGCATCATGGAAAGCTGTTGATTTAAAAAAAAGGTTTACCCTCAGAAAGTTAAATCCGCAGGCTGTACACAAAGTCGATTTGTTTTGAATTGACATATCGATACTTGAATTTTGCCGTTCCTAAATATGCTTTTCATGCCAGTGCTACTGTAGTTCTAGAAAATTTTGCGCTGGATTCCATTTTGAGCTTTTTGCGCTACCACACAAAGCGCGAAATTAAAATGCGCGAAAATAAGTTGCATTGTATTTCCCTACATTGTGTGGCATTGGATCGCACAAAATTAAAATGCATGGGAATTCTGTGATGTAAGAAAAATTGAGTTTGCGCGAAATTAAGCACGCAAGAAAATTTCTCGAACTACAGTATTATGCCAATAGCCTTTCCTCGCTGCACCCAATGTGCAAACGCGCGCCTTATACGAACAAAATGTGGCAGCCTTCCCTGGCAGCAAAGCGCACCTAATGTGTCAACAAGCGAGTCGAGGAAAGTTGTTGATTCATATAAAGGTTTACACTGAGAGAGTTCAACGCACAGACTGTACAAACAAACAAACTCTTGCAAGTTTTTTCGTGATTTACAGTGTGCGAGTTTGTCACCTTTGTGTGCTTTGAATCTGTCCCTCTGCTTCCATATAAGGTAGAAGATGGTGAGTATCATCAGCACCAAGAACCCAATGAGGATGGTGACGAGCACCTCTGTAGATGCTGGAGAAAAAAGAAGTGGAGCAACCTATTGAAGGAACATTTTATGTAACAATGAGGCATTGAGGGTACAGACTGCAGGAGTGCATTAAACAATGTGGCAAAATGTTTCGCAAGTGGAGTTTACTAATTGCAATGAGCTGACATTTGCATCACCGGTCCGATTTTCGTAACATGTTGGTACTTATTGGCTGTTGCTCAGCGATTTCTCGAACGGCGAAAATATTGAAAGACTTTAATTTCTTTAATGACATAAGCATGTGTGCAATGCCCGTTCATGGTGACGTTTTAAACAAATATTTTTTTTTCAGGATGTCAACAGTTGTAATATGTTTGAAGTACCTCTCTGTTTTTCTTGAAAAACACGCGGACCAAAGACAAGATCATGGTGATCGTACAGCAATAGATAAAACTTGTTATGCCGTGGACTGCTCATCACAACTGATGTTGTTTCCGAGTGTACCGCTGTATTGTTACAGGACCTAGGGTCGTTGTTATAAATTTTTATCTGACAGGACGTGATAATTATCTCTGTGTAGCTCCCTGACGGGTGAGCCCAAGACAACTTCACTCCGGTGGTAGTCTCCCAGTCTATTTGAAGATATGATACAGTTGGCCGGACTGTAAAACATATTTCTGTACTATTATTTCACCATATAATATCCAGATATAGGTCGATATACCCCCCTTACCTTTTTCTTTTTAGGCAATTGTAGTCCGTGCATAGGTTAGATTAATAAAAACGTGTGTGCATGGTATATGTCGTTCATAGCAAAGTGGCTTGACATTCCTGTTTGTAGTTGCACCTTCATTCCTTGCATTAAATCATTTCATATATCCGTGAACCTATCCCTTAACAACTTCTTCCCAGGATATAAGCACTTTAGGAAATTTATTTGATCATGGCATTACAAAGAAACAGCAGGGGTAATGTCACATAAAAAAAAATCTTTTCTTTCATATTTACTTACTTATCTAATTATTAAGTTTCTTTTTCTGACTCGATTTTTGACGAGGGTGTACAGAGAGGAACAGGCGCTAAATATTAGTTTAACTTTTGCGTGTAAATCATTTAATTTGGTCTCTAAAACTGCCAGCTCAAAACAGAATACCACCAGGGATCAAAGAGGCACTAAGCGCATATATATATATATTGTAAGCTCCGTTCTTACACCATATATTTTTCCATGCAAACCTCGATTCTACACCATGCAATTATCGGGGGACAAACACACTTTAGCATTAATAAACTCTGTTCGAAGGCACATGCAACAAACAAACAAAACAAACAAACAAACAAACAAACAAACAGACACAAAAAAAAAATAAAACCAAAAAAAAAAAAAAAAAAAACCAAAAAAAAAAAAAAAATTAAAATGTCCGCACAATATGTTCTCAATTTATATTCAAATGAAAATGATGCAGTGCAATTTAGCTCATTCCTGCAAATACGGTCTAGTTATTTCGCCCAGATTGCGAGAGTTTTAAATTGTTTGGTGAAGGAAATAATTTATGAGGTGACCCGTTAACGATTTCAGTTCGTTATTCTTTTCTGTTGCAGTTGCGTTGTTTTTTCGGTTTGCTGTTGATCTTTTAAAGTATGAAGCTATGACTAATATAAATCTGATGGGCGACACAGTTGCGCGCAAGCATGCTTCCTGTGCTGTGAAATAGTCACTTTAAGAGTGTCATTATGAGTACATTACACTGTAGGTTCTAGTGAATACCAGCTCACCTTTTGTTTGAAATCTAAGTAAAGTTGAAGTGGTCGTGAATATGAGACCATGTGTCATGTTGGTATCTAGCGTCACAAACACGTCATAAATGGTTCCTGGCTTCAAAGATGAGAGCTTATAGCTGTATTCAGTTTTTCCCCATGTAATTGAAATTTGAACTTTTTGGTACTGCCTATGACCATAAGGCCGATAATGAAGTCTACATGAATGGGTGTCACCCCTTTGCGTCCAATTAAACCATAAGGAAACGGCAGTTTTCTGTACGACTGCTAAATTAGTCGGCGGAGGTGGTCGAGTCGTTGGTCTCTCCACAATATAGATAAAGGTTGTAGTCCCGATTGTATTATTCGCGACACACAGATAAGTTCCATACGTTTCATTCTTAGTCGAGCCCACACAAAATTTTGATGACATCCCATCATGTGCTGAATTAAGAGAAGGCATAAACCCTGTTTCTTTTTTCCAGCGAAAGTGTACCTTAGCGGGCTTAGCGATGACAAACGCGTCAAGGCAAAATGGTTTGCCTAGCTCGGGAAACTGAAAAAATCTAAGTTGGTTGCTTCTGTTGGGGTCTCGTCTGGGTTTGACTGTGAAAAAATACAAATGCTACATCATTTACCGTACAAAATACACGGTTGTCAAAGTTGAAAGTGTCAAAGTTACCCTACATAAGGGATTTGGTTTACTTAAAAATTGATCTATCTTATAATTCGGACTATAAATTTCACTTTTACTTAAACTTGGGATAGCAATTTAAGATAATGAAGCCAACAGTTTAGTTTTCATATATTTAGTTGTGGGACAGGGTGACACCTCACATTAATCTACCAGTTGCTAATTATATATAACTGCTGAGATACAGTGCATTAGTTTACTGCTGCTGAAATCTAAATAAACTGCATGCATGGCACTGGTATAAGTTGACAGCTACTGCACTTACACAATATATTGAGCCAAGCACTTGCCCGGGTTTTTCCTGCTTGGTTAGTAACTTCGCAAAAGTAATTTCCCTCTGACTCCAGGTGAACAGGGCTTATTTCCAAGGCGGAATTTGAGCCCATGGCTATCTTATCGTGGAGCCAATTGTAGGTATAGTTGGCGGGATTACCTCCGTGTACAACACACTGAAGCGTGGCGGTCTCTCCCACCACAACAGTCTTTGGCACATCAACACGAATATTCGGTTTGTCTGAAAGGCACAGCCATCAGACAACTGAAATACGGTGCACAATTATGGACTTTTTGTGTAGTTGGATTTATTTTGTGCCTTTTCAATTTATTGATGCTGATAAGAACGTGCACTTGAAACTCAAGGAAAAAAAATCAGAAAACAAAATATTTTACTCCTCTATAATATATGCAAGAATTGTAAGGGGGAGACAATAGAATGCTTGCATGTATGTATGTATGTGTGTATGTATGTATGTATGTATGTATGTATGTATGTATGTATGTATGTATGTATGTATGTGGGGGAATGGATACTTGTATGAGTGTGCAAACGATTGTAGATAACACACACACATATATATGTATATATATATATGTATGTATACATATGTATATATATATATATATATATATATATATATACATATATATATATATATATATATATATATATATATATGTATATGGGAAAAGGGAGTCAAACTTTGCTTATAGAGGACAGCAACTCACAGTAAATATCAACTGTCACTGATGCCGTAGTGTATGCAGCTGAATTGCCAGCCGTGCATGTAACTCGGCGAGATGCTGGGTTTGAATCGATACTCGGTACATACACCACGTCATTCCTACCGTCCACTTTCTTCCACACCCATGGCATATTCCATGTGTAGTAATATGAATTTGGTTTGCCGCCTCTTGCCAAGCAGTGGAAGGTGACCTTTTGTTTTTGTACAGCAGGATTAGGTGTCACCGACAGTGTGACGACAGGTGGATCTGCAATACAAACATGCAAGTATGGAATGATATGTTCACTGTTAAATGAACTTCTGACCACTCGCCTGGCCCTCCCTCCATTGGTTACTCACTCACTCATGACAGTATATGATTTTTCCCGATTTCGTACGTTTTTTTTCCGATATCGTACCTCCGGAAGTATTGATCATTTGCAGACGTCTACACGTAATAATGTGCTCCTCTGACAGCAAAAGGTGTTATTTATTCTTGTCTGTAAAATTTAGTTTTACTTTTTCTGCTTGTAAATTAAAGGACCGCTGAACAGTGATAATGGTTCATGAAACGTATCCTGCTTGAGCACAAACGTCACCACGTATTAGTAGCATAACATGGCGGCATAGCGAAACAAATCGTATTTGTGTGTCAATTTTAAATAATTTTTTAGACTGTCTGTTCAATGCACAAATATATATATATATATATATATATATATATATATATATATATATATATATATATATATATATATATATATATATATATATATGTGTGTGTGTGTGTGTGTGTGTGTGTGTGTGTGTGTGTGTATCCCGAGTTTCAAACAAAAATTGTGCAGAGGAACAGAACCATTACTAGGCCTGAATGTAACAGCAAATTGAGATTTATTCAACCAAAAGACATTGTATATAGCAACACATCGGATTACAACATAATCTGTAAACCGCCTTTAAGTCATGTGGGATACTTGGCTCCGAATTCTAGTTCTCAGCAACCCAATTTGCCACGGAACTTTGACAAAATTTGTTGAAAAAAATACCTATCAAAAAAGAA
>CAXHWN010000061.1:12500-62500 GCA_964020975.1 Hermodice carunculata | reverse complement strand
CGTATGTATTTTGTTGTCCTGTATGAAAGTAGCATTTTAATCTGTCAGCTAAACGTGCATAAAATCCCCGATACAGCAAACCAAGCCAGATAAATACGAGACATGCATATTAAATTCCCGCCACAACTGCATACCTCATTGTGTAGTCTCGCTTGGCGACATATGGCGAGATACGGGTCGGCACCTGTGGCGACAAGCGGGATACTACTAATGTTTTGGAAATAAAGAACTTGTACATATGACTCGGAAAGTACTAGATAAATTCCACTTTGGCAATTGGGCACTTAAATCTCTAAGCAAAAACAAAAAACAAAAAACAAAAAACAAAAAACAAAAAACAAAAAACAAAAAACAAAAAACAAAAAACAAAACAAAACAAAACAAAACAAAACAAAACAAAACTAAACAAAAAGACAACCCCCCGCCCCCCCCCCGCACATTTTGTAAGAAATGAGGACATGGCCCTGTCTGTAACCCGCATGTCCCCGTGATCGCGTCGCGTCAAACCTGTGTTTTGTGGCGGGAAATTAATACGCACATGACGTATTCTCAGAAATTTCAACATGGCGGGCAACCTTAAAAGGACAGAGTGAAAACATTCAGTTTTTCTTTTGAAAAGTTCTTTTATGTGTTTTGCATGGAGGCAACAACGAGTGTGTAGCTCCATATGCGAATTATGAATGATATTTTTAACTTTACTGTTGGTTTGTTCCGTAGAAGTACCTGCACAAACACACATTAAGAACTCTAGCCACAAGTGTGACCATATAATTATGCAGTAGGCCGCATGTCCAGATGTTCACATAATCTGTTTTTGTTAAAGGTAACATTATAAGTAAACAGAATAGCGATTAAGTGCATGTTTTTCTTTTTTAAGAACCAACTGATATTTTTCAGGTTATGATTAATAAAACACAAACATAAACACACACACACAAATAGAGAGAGAGAGAGAGAGAGAGAGAGAGAGAGAGAGAGAGAGAGAGAGAGAGAGAAGAACGAACTGAAAAGAAACTTTTAACTCTTTTCCAGTCAAATTGCCAAAGTCACCCCGTTGTAAATTATGTGCGTTAATTTATTGTTTGTCAGCAGAAAACATTTTAACAGAATTTAGACAAGAACTGTCCTGATGACATGCATCACGTCACCAGTTTTCCTAAGCCATGTACCCGGCGGGACTATTCTAACCAGGGAATGTTTCAACTGATACTTTTCGGATTGCGTTACGGGATGAAAAACGTTCGGGCATTCTTGAGACCGAAACGAAGTGGATGTTTCACGCACACTGAATGGTTTAGAATGTTCGCCATATTGTGTACCTGGCGGTTGGAATGCTGCGTGTCGACCCTGATCGTATATTCTGGAAGCTTATCAGTATTTTTCTCCCTAGGTTACGTTACACAGTAAGGGTCTGCGCCGAAGACGGACAATCTGTTGCGGGAGACCAAAGCTAACCGTACCTGTAACAGGCCCTCATATTAGCATGAAAAATTGCCGACAAAGTTAAAGCAATACATAAAGGCTTTGGACTTGGTGATAGAAAGTTATAAAAGTCGATGCTCTGTACTTTTTGCTTTTTCGGGGGGAAGGGGAGGGGTACAGTCTATAGACTGGAAAAAATCCTCTAAACGTGATTTGATTTCTAAAAGCTCATTGGTCACTGGGATGCACTCCGTCATTTTAGAGTATAACTGTGTCGTTCGGATAAACATATGCGTTAGTTTACATTACTTGGCATATAGTTTGCAATGTCGATCCAAAAACACAATTTCTTAAATTGTGTTTTACCGTATTTACTCTTGGCTGGTATCAACATGCCCATAGCAATAGCAGCAGCAACAACGACGAAGTGATGATGATGATGATGATGATGATGATGATGATGATGATGATGATGATGATGATGATGATGATGATGATGATGATGATGATGATGATGATGATGATGATGATGATGATGATGATGATGATGATGATGATGATGATGATGATGATGATGATGATGATGATGATGATGATGATGATGATGATGATCCGGAGCCAAATGTTCCATAATATATATGCTGGGGAAAAATGAGGCTATTTATGCCTCAGTAAAATTTATTATCATACAGTATGAACACAATAACGTGGAATAAAAGATTAATATCAAAATATGCTTGTCTCACGAGTCACTACATTTTGGTGGTGTACATGGCCCCAACATCTCAATGCACCTCCCGTTAGTGCTCTGTAGATATGCCGGAAGAAATTGGCTTCAACTCTGCGCCGGTGAATATGTTGATTGCATTCCGTGTCGTCATTCCTGCAGTGATCACATAAAATTCAACTTGTGTTGTCTGCGTCTGCCATACTTAGGAGAACAGCGCTACCTCATGTGAGACCAAAACTGAATAGCGCAGTACGGGCAACTTGTTATAAGATACTGAATAACTATTTTAATCAGGTCTACTTATTCTTGTGCAAACTTCCTTTGTCTGGAATATGGTTTCTTGCTGGCATGTTCACGTCAAACGACACGATGCGATCTTTGGTGTTGGTGGTTACATCTAACTTGCAATGAAGTTCGAATTCCCGGCACCCACGTAAGCGCTTTGAATACGAGAATCGGTTCATAGATAAATACGCCTAGTGAGCCCAATAAAGTCACACGTGGGCAAATGCACTTATTTATACAACAGTCCTCGTATATTATCGGGATTTAGGAAATGATGGATCCGATTTGTCATCTGTAAGTGTTATGAACGCAGCCCAAAGTGGAGTACCATGTATAGTAATTGTGTCCGCCATTCGAGCCCACTACAGGAAGGGAGATCCAGATATGGTACGTAACACGGTAGACCGGTGGGCACAGTTAGTGCAAGAACTGACTCCACACGGAACAACGGGGACCTGGTAATATGTTTATTGACATCTTTTATATTCGGTGAGTGCTTTGGTTTCCATGTGAATCATACAGAGTTCCGTCACGCTGTGTTTGACTTAGCTCAGCAGTTTTTAGTCTGGTGGTCCTGCAGGTGTGTTCAAAGGGAAGCGAGGCGGAGGGTACACCTTAGAAGCGCGGTACCGGGTGGTGAAGCCATGCATGGCCATGTGTAGGGAGCTCAGAAGCATAACCCAAATGTGCAAGTGGCACTGTTTGGAAGACATCTCTGTACATGTGGCCAGGGCATAGTAACCCTCTCATTGCCTTTTGTAACAATGCTCGATGTGCTGTTGCCTGCTAAACATCCGTTCTTGGCGGTCTACTAGCCCCCAGCGAACGCTGGGGGCCAACATAGTGTATCGCCCCAAGAAAGTCTGCTTAGGAGGCAACATGTGCTGTGATTTGTCAAAAATATACCAGACTCTTCATTCTTTGTGACCTTTACTTTCATTCAATTACCAGCATGCTTATAGTTGTAGAGCCCATACGAATGACCCAGGTCCGCAGTTTTTCTTGTCTGTGCGCCCATAGCGCGCCGAAGAAAGATGTGGACACGATAAAAAACGTGACGCAGAAAAAAACATAAAGCTTTCCTCTCCTGTTTATATTTTTTGATTATTCCAATGAATGCGTACAGTTTATAGGGTTACTATTCCACGCTCTCAAAAAGGCATTCAGATTGGCTTTAAATGTTTTTGTTCCTTGTTTTATTTGATAATACATGTCCATGTTTTAATTCTCATTTCCATTAAATTGAAACTATTACCACCTGGAAAAGTCCTGAACAAATAATTCTCGTATTTTGTACACTTACGGCAGCAGCAGATATATAATATGTCGCCTAGTAATTTGTTGCACCTACTAGCTTTCAAGTTGCATCACTTTAAATAATATGTATGTTGTCTCTCTCACACACACACAGATACACATCTTTGCCTGTTTTAACTGATCTAAATTATGCTCTTATGTACAATCGCGATCACGAGTGTGACCAGAGTAAAAAAAAAGGAATTTGTGGACAACATATCTCATTCCCCTTGGGAATAAGATCTATGGTAAGGATGTTCTGCACAATCTTACAATTTCATGCATAAATACTGGGAAAAGAAACAATTCTACACAAAGATTTCTGTCTTGTCTATAGAGAATGCTTTACAAAAACAAGCTAAACTGACAACTTTTTAGCTGAATGCCTTCGAGACTCGCACGGAAAATTTGCATGAGCTGTTTCTATTCTGAGTCGAAACACGGGAAAGAATTGAGGGAGTGTATATCCACTGAAACCAATTTTATGCGGTTTGGTTATGTTGATTTTAGGAACACATGGCTTCATATTCGCATCTGACTGTAGGAACATATTGAACCTTTGTCTGCATGGGACGCATGACCATATCCTTGTCTCATCTCTTAGGTTGTGTGGCCTTGTTCTGAGTAATGTGGTTTTAATTGGATATACATGGTCGACCAAAGTACATGTAGTAGTTAAAGTAGTAGCATATAAGTTTGATTCTACAGGTTGTTCAGTTTTCATTTTATATAGTTAATCATGATCATGTTGGTATTCCTGTTGTTCTCAGCGCGACCCAAGTTGCCTCACTCCAGCAGTCCTCAATCTGTGTATGTGTATAGCCTTCCTCTCTGCAAATACCATCCGTTGGTTCAATATTCATTGTGCCTACTTCATTTACTTACTTCAATATTTGCACGGTACTTTCGGCTGGTCTCTCTGGAGGATGGTTATATGCAATGCACATATATATATATATATATATATATATATATATATATATATATATATATATATATATATATATAAATATATATATATATATATATATATATATATATATATATATATATATATATATATATATATTATATATATATGTATATATATATATGTATATGTATATGTATATATATATATATATGTGTGTGTGTGTGTGTGTGTGTGTGTGTGTTGGACATTATTGCTACCGCGTTAGACACTTTGAAGAAGCCCAGCTCTCTACATATACATATCCATGTATAATTTTGTTCCATTTATAAACGGACAAATAGGCATAATAATTTATTTCTTAAATAAAGCAGTTAAACATCACACGTATTGGTGCACAGATGGCGAAGTGCTCTGATACAAATATTAATCCCCGCCCCTCCCGCCTAAATAAACTGGGCCAACATTCTTCCTTGGCATTGGGTATAATGTTAATGGTGAAATCTGCATTTAACATTCAAATCAATATGCGTAACTATTAAAACTTAGTAAATATGCTAAAGCACACGAAATTTGACCACCAGCCGGATTCGGCCAGTTGAAGGAGAGATAGGTTCCATGAGAAGATTGTATGCAGTGAAAAAGGCACCACAAAAATCCTGATGATGCCTCAAAAACAAGATAAAACTAAAGTCCAAGATAAACATATTACACACGGAACAAGAACTACAGAGGTCAAGCCCTGCTTTGATAACAGGTTTTAATGTCTTAATATCCGTAAATATCCGTAACTTGCTTCCCCAAGAAGCCAAGATATTCTGCAGCACAGCTGCTTTATACGTGAATTGAGGCGATGTGAGGAGGTCAATAATGTCTCATATATAACAATGTATTTCTTCATATATATATACTTAACTCTTGGATTTTTCGATATATTGTATAGAAACATGTCAAGGAATTTTGTTTTCTCCAACTTTTTTGCAGTAAATGTGTTATCTGCAATAAGTTCTCTTTTGATCAGTGAACAGTTATTCAAGACTCCTTGGTGACTATGCGGATCTAGAAGCAACACAAAACTAAAGGCATTCATTGGCTGGGACCCTTCCCTAAATTGGAAAATTATGCTTTCTGTAAAGATGTGTTTCTTGGAAGTTTTCTTTTAATTGAAACATGCCCCTCGTCAGAGTGTATCTGCCATATATTTACCGCAGAGTTTGTTCATCAGTTTCACAGACCCTTGATGACTGACAGAGGTCGTTTCGATTGACCTAAACAATTGTGGGTACTTGTGACTCACGGAAACGGTAGCACACGAGCGTAGTATTATAATTCCATTTGCACCGTAACGTATGCTACAGTTTTGACTTTTAAGTTTTCATACCAAGGAGGATAGAGGGACCTCTCCCCTCCTTGTACCAACGCAACAAAAGCCGATGTGAGCCAATTATGGTGACAGATGATACGTGCGGTGGTGTGGTCTTTATCACACACGTGGCTGCAGGGTGACCTGCACCCGGTCAGGTGTCACCTGTTAGCAAACTACTCCGCTTCCAACCACTGATATATATAAAAAAAGGAAGCAAAATCTTCGATATCTGTTCCAGTCGGTATGATTTGGTATGAGCCAAGCCCACCAAAGCCTGCCAACATTGGGAAGTTTTAATGCGAAACAAAATGCTGCTAAATGTAAGAGTATGAAAGGGCTGATGAAAGTCATCTAACTGACTCAAAATGTAGCACCTGAATAATTCCGGGACAAGTATAACGAAACCGGGGCGGACGGGACAAGATCTCGGATGAACCGCGAAGGTTGACAGCGCTGTTCCGTGCTATTTCATTCCACGTGAACGTTGTTGTTGCCCATGATAACGGTGTTTGTGGCCCAAATCGGTGTCATTTAGGACTGAGACAACACGTCGATCTGAATGACGTTTTCGTACATCCAACATCATTCAGTGATCAAGACATGTTTAGATTTATTATGAAATTAAGTGATACGGAATTAATAATAATGTTTGAGACATATATGAAAGAATGCATTACAATACGGCAGAAACCTCTATAGCCAATATAATCAATAGTATCTTTATACCGAGCGCCTTTATCTATTATGTTTTGTGTATCATGTGCAGATTTTTTTTTCTTGATTTTTTTTTCTTTATTCCTTTGTATGTATCTGTTTTTGTCGCTTCTGTGACGTTTGCTTTATAACATAAATTTGTGCTGTATGTATCATGTGTGATTTTTTTTGTGACGTTTGCTTTATAACATAAATTTGTACTGTATGTATCATGTGTGACAAATTGCTACTTTGTATATGTGGCGCAGTCAATAAAACACAATTCAATTCAACACCAGCCCTGCGGGCGTGGATTGTGATGATCACAGTGATTAACCTTTCCACATGGTAGATGGAGGTGAGCTATAACAATAGCAACGCCAGTCGCAGTCCTCAGAACCATCTTCAATTTTCAGATTACAAAACAAACTGTAATTGTCCGTGAACAACATATTATATTTTATCACCAAAATAATTCGGATGCCTTTTAGATATAATTTGAGTTGTTTTGAATATATGGCATTCCGTATGGTAGACATAATTATGGCTCAGTATAGGGACAACCTCTTCGGCTCCGCCTCGGGTGGTTATCAAAATATTAGCCCGCTACCCGTACAGTCTTTCCCACGAAAAATAAACTTCCTTCTGCACAAACCTATGTACAATGACCGTTAGTTTCAAATGTCGTCTGCTTCACCCTGTCTTCTTCAAATGCTTAGCTTAACTAACAAAAAAGGGAATGAAAGTAAGAGAAATACTACAAGAGTAGGTGCAGGAAAAACAGAGACGACGGTTAACAGAGGACCCAGTTGTGTTATTAGGACTGACACTAAATCAACTGCTGCAGCTCAGACAAAAAACAGAATGATCAAAATGGCTGATTGTCCTCCCCATGTGCTTCTTTCACCTGAATATTTGAAACAGCAGACAACCCTTGGAATGTGCTTGGTGATACATGATTGAAGTGGATGTACTTCTGGGTACCAAAACACATACGGCTACAGAACACAGATGAGTCATCGGATCGGAAAAAAAAGGACAATAACCAAGCTTGGATGAATTCAATTTACTTTGAACCGGTTATATCCCTTAGTTATGCATGTACACCCACACACACACACACACACACACACACACACACACACACACACACACACACACACACATATATATATATATATATATATATATATATGTGTGTGTGTGTGTGTGTGTGTGTGTGTGAAAATGACAGACCATCGAATATTCCCATTATGTGAACATATATGCTGAATTCCATTGCGATGATATTACACAGTTAATTGCAAATTAAAGTAATTCGAAGCCACAGTATAACAGTGTTCTTGGGGTTTTGTGCCCCCCCCCCCCCCCGTTAACTTTAGAGGTATTTCGGGAAGCACTCTTAAAATGCAAGTGGCCCAAAGCTGCAACTGCTGTATCCGACATATGTCGTTAAGCGCATATATTGCACCCAGATGGGCCATTATGTTTTGATGAAGAAAACACGCGAGAAACATTGTGATGTCCTAATGCAGCTAATATGCAGTACATTTTAGAGATATGTGTTGACGCTTTTTTACCATCGCTTTCGTTCCAGATTAAAAGAGGAAGAGTAAGAGACAGAAAAACGCATCGATGCCACATAAAACAAATGGTCTTCATACGTATTAGTGATTTTAACACGTGCGTAATGGTAATTTTAGCAGACTAAAAACAATAATGAACCACGCGACTTCAACGTTAACCTGTCTGGTGTCAAGAACTTAGTGTTTCTGTTTCCAATTTACATTCCTTCTCTGAATAATTTACAACTCACATAAAGTTTGAGTTATTGCAGTCGAGCAGAAAAGTTTAGTCTCTGGTTGTAACAGACACACCAGCACGACACCTCCATCAGATTGTAAATCCGGCAGATGGCGCCTTTGGTCAGGCTCAAGACAGGGCGCTGGTTTCCCAGACGATTCTCCTGGGCACAACTGCCAGTTTATGATTTTGTGCTTTGCAGATTGAAACTTTCGAGCAGTTTCATTTGTATGTTTCTCTCTGCATCGACTCAGTCCATGTTGTTTTGGTTGTATAATGCAATACATGATTATGCAGTGATTGTGCACAAGCAGGGCGATATATCCTTTCTTGTGGAGACTGTTTTAACTTTTGACAGACAGTTAATTAGTCGTCCTATGTATCCACACGAAGAAATCTCGAAACATGTAATAACAGGTCGTTTCCGTGTAGAACAAGATATGTGCCTTCTGGAATGAGGAACATAGGGGGCCGGTTCCGTTCACTAGACAAACACTGGTTGCATACACCACGGAGGTGTTAATCGTTATCTCGTGAATGCCTCCATGCATACACTTAGTATTGTCTTAACGGCTTCGTCTTCCACAGGTCAATTGTTAGAAGGGTCAAAAGAGGTTTTCTGTATTGGCGTACCGGTCATTTTTTATCTGCCGTATTTGCGTACCGGAAGCTCCTTTATTTTCCGTATTTTGTGGCAGCCTTTCTTTTAATTTCGTACTCTCCGCACCTTGAACTATGGCAAAATTGTTACCCGTACCAGAGCATTGGTATATACCCTCTTCCTTAGCCGCTTATTAAGGAGTTGCATCTGTTAGTTATAATGTTTTCTTGTTTGGTCCTAACTCGGTGTAAATTTTGTGCTTGCAGGTTAAATGATGGATATCAATATGTCCACGCTGCATAGAAACACAAGCGAACTACGGTGGCCGGCTGGATGCCCACCAGACGATAATGCCACGGAATATTTGAATTTCTTCCTGACAGCTCAGTTCATAAATGGATTAATACTTTACCCGATAACATGCTTCATTGGAATTATCGGTAACTGCATCACAATGGTGGTACTGACCCGGAGGAAGATGGTGACCTCTACCAATATCTTCCTGACTGCTATGTCCGTGGCGGATAGCCTCAAGTTGGCCAACGATATCATCTACTTCGTCATGTTAGTGGTTGATCGCCATAACCCTAAAGCAGCTAATTTCATGCAGGCCTATGTCTACCCGTACTCCCACTACATATTTAACGAGGCACTGTGCGTAACCGCCTGGTTAACGGTTTCTGTTTCCGTGGAGCGCTACATAAGCGTATGCTACGCCACGAAAGCTAAGCAACTGTGTACCGTGGGCAAGGCAAGGATTGCCAGTGCGTTGGTGTACTTGACCATGAGCCTTTTAGCATTGCCTTCCCTGCTACGTTATAGGTCATTAGATATGTTCAACCCTAGAAACAATACAACGGAGTATAAAATTTGTTTAACAGAGTTGGGCCAACACAAAAACTTTGCTGTATATTCTTGGATTATAAACCTACTTCGATCAGTGATACCGATAGTTTTACTCATTATCTTAAATAGCCGAATAATACACGTTCTGCGAAAGCAGAGAGTAAAAGGAAAGAAAATGGCAGCCCGCAATAAGATCACCTGGATGCTTATCATCGTGGTGGTAGTATTTGTAGTGTGCGTCATTCCAGACGCGTTTATGTCAACTATATTTGGATTTGGATATGTTGACGAGAGTAACTTGGTAAAAGGGATACGAGAATTTACGGACTACCTGCTGGCGGTAAATTCTGCTGTCAACTTTATCATATATTGTGTATTTAGCAAAGTCTTTAGGGATACTTTCTTTGAGCTTTGCTGCGACAAAGTGAGCAATGACAAGGGTCTTACCTTACTGAGTGGAGCCGGAAGTAGACGTCATGCGCAGCCTCTTGGTGGCAAAACACTTGTTACAGATGGACACACCGTGACTATTGCTGATGGGCCCGAATCACAGGTGTGATGTTTATTGTGTCGATAATTAAAGAATATATATACACCAGCGGGAAGAATGGAAATTCGTTCACTCAAAATGAAATGTAAATACTGCCAAGCTTAAGAAAAGAACAGCATATTGGGTCATGCTGAACAAACACAAGGGCCCACTCAGCAACACTTTAACACTACATACCTCTTTCTCCACATATTGGACTGTACTATTGCTGTTTCCAATGTGAATAATGCCGGGTGCTCTTGATACTAAAGTGTTATTTACTGGTTCTCCCACACTTTCTGGTCAAGCTGGTTGCACGCTTAGTGGAGAAAGAGTTTCACATTTTTCTTTTTCCGTCTTTAGGTTAAATTTACGGTATATGTTTTCGCTTATCATGTCTCAAAGACCATATATATATATATATATATATATATATATATATATATATATATATATATATATATATATATATATATATATATATATATATATATATATATATACATATATATACGTATATGTACACATATATATACATATATATATATATATATACATACATATATATACACGTATATATATATATATATATATATATATATATATATATATATATATATAGTCGAAGATGTTTGCAAAGGACAATGTTATTACCTGGGCTACACAACCTTTGGCTTATGAATACGCATGGTAACTACGAAAAATGAATATTGTCTCGACTGTAAAAAACACCAATGCATATGTTAAGTGACCGACATGAATATCAACAGTTTTGACCAAATCTCAAATTGGTGACAAGCATTTGTTCAATATATCAACATATTTTGTCCTTTATACTTATATAATGCAAAACACAAGAGGAAAAAACTGGCTATGACTGAAATAACCATGTGACACTACATACCTCGCGTTGTTTCTTATACGGTTGCAGCTGCTGTTTATTTTATCTTTGTACATACTCGAAACTAAGCTGTTATACAAATAGAGACACGGTACATGTGAAGACTGCCGCCGCGATAATGCTGTATCCATTGTGTTCATCAGCATGTTACCGAAATCTGCTATAATCCTGTGCAGGTCACATGAGGTACTTCTATGATAGAGCAAAAACATGTCTCTATAAGGTACTGGTATTTCAGTATACACCACAGAAAGTTGCCGTAGCAGTGTTTTATACATCACAATAACGAACTGTTTGGTGACGCAGTGATTCACATCCATTATGCTTGTTACGTCAACGTGACGTTCCGCGGAATCTCATCAAACATCACATTGATATATGTCCGCATAATGCCTGCTCCGTCTCGATGTGAGTTGCTGTTGAATCACCATATGCGTCATCCTAATTATTATCGTGATAATGCAACCGTTTCAATGAGACATTTTACCGTAACGATTTGACAATGGGGATTTTCCGGAGGTAAAATTGCACGTGCCCCTATCTCCCGTGATACCACTTCCGGTGCATAGCCAGTAGCCAATCAGTGAGGCAGGTTTTATCTACCTACCAGGTAGCTCCACTTGTAACGAGTTAGATACCAAGTAAACCTCATCAAAGGCGCTATCTGCACACGGATCCTCTATTCACATTAAGGAATTCCCATTATAGTTCGTTGGACAAAACCATGAAAACAGCGATATACGCCATGACGGAACCTTGTACGTCAAAATGAGGAAGTGCCGTGATAATCCCGTAGTCTCTACGTATGGTTGCATCCATGCCAGCGTCTTAACTGCCATAGCAGGGTACTGTTTTGGGAATGCTTTGAACGTCATACGAGTTTCATTGACAGCAATGTCTTGTACGTCACATCGAGGCCCTACCCTAATAATGCACATACTCAAACCTCAAAGTGAGTTCCAGTCAAACAATTGCCGTGCACATTATATTGCAGTGTTGCAGTGATTAAGCTTTACATGTCGCAGTGATGTATATTTATGGTTAAAGCCCTACGGTTCAAAGTGGAAAGGTGCATGAGTGCTACGATACGCCAATACGTGGTATGTAACAGCAAGATTTTCCACTGACTTGCCTCAGAAATTACTGAGCTCAGACAAAGTACTGGGCCTTATGTCATAGTAAAGCATTGTTTTGGTGGTCCCCGTACGTTACGTTGTGGCTGCTCATCAGACGTGTTAGGAATGTCACGATCAGATACTGCAGTTGTGGTACAAAAGCCGCCATCGCGATATATTGTTGTGCCAGTGGATTAAACATCTTCATGCTGTAGATGTGGTTTCACGTCATTGCATATTACTGCTGTGTTAGTAGAGTACAGCGAGGTGATATCCCAGAAACATAAGTACAGCTAGGTTCTGCCACCAAAGTTTCTTATACGTCACAACTACGTCACAACTACGAGCTACTTCTCTGATTAAATTGTGGTCCTTCAGATATCGTCACTCATAGAAGTGAGACATATTGGAGTATGTCGACTGTAGGTGACGCTGCACGTAACTTCATCTGTCATCCACCTGTCACTGGTGGGAAAACCCGGCGGATTCATCTGTATTATTTACTTGAAATAGTCATGTGACACAGGAAGCAGGCGCAGCTTCCAAGCAAACATTAACATGTCATATTACGTGAGTTCATAATATGTGTTGGGGATCAGTACATATGGGCATAATGAGGGCATTTCCAAGCTCAAGCGTGACTAATGTTGATAGCCGTCGTCCGAGTGTTATTGCCTGTCAACAGAACGTCACAGTAGTGTGTTTTTATTTTCAGACGTGTTTCCGCCTTCTATATTAAAACAATGAAAGTGATAAAATGTTTTAACTGCTAGCCACTTAATCACTCCTGATGACGTTTAAAGGATTTGGTCAGGGTTGTCGTCTTTTGTTGACCCTGAATCGGTACCAATCATATACTCAATTTAAGAACTGAATAAACGTAGGACATAAGTCTGATTGAATGATTCCTGTGTACTGCTTCTGAAGAGGGATGATATAGGCAAAGGATATTACAATAGACAGCAGGTTCGCACCAATTTGTCATGCTCTCGTCAACAAACACCGAGAGAGAGAGCGAAGACGTAAGCATTGCTCCGCGTCATGGTTGTGCAGGACCTCTGAGCGATACCTGGTGGCTTCACACAACTTGCTACTGATAAAGTGCCCCGAAAAACTGAGAGATATGCTGACTATTGTAATCGCCCATTACCAACAGCTCAAGATGAAAACTTGTACAAAAGCTTTAATGCTGAAAACGTTGAAGAAAGAATCCAGAAGGTACATATATTAGAATGTTTGTAAATAAAGGACCTGCATTTCCAGCAGTGTGCGAATGATTATAACATAATTATCTGTATTATTGATGGACACGGGACAGCGACGTTTGATGTTCTTATTGTCCTTGTAGCATAGTGCACATTAAATTAACTTATGTGCACTGGTGGGAAGATGTACTGCGTTGTTATACCTTGAGATTGTCAATTGTATTGAATGCGAAATGGGCTTGATGATATATATTTTTTGTTAACGAACTTGTTAAGTATAGAAAACATTTATTATTTTGTTGTGACGTACTCAAGCGGAGGCCAAATCTGCTACATAAGAAGAAAATGCTGTTTTGTAGTTTAATAATCATTCTGTCCATAACAGACTTTTGCATAGTTCTGTATAAATTTGACTCTCCAGTCACAGGGAGTTACGCTGAGACGACACCGACAATAAGACTTCGTGTAGTCAGTCTTCATCAGTGTTTTTTTTTAATATAAATTGTCACAAATGATGACCATTTTTTTCTTGTATGGTTTTTAATGTTATTCTGTTACAGTAGTATGGCGAAGTTCAGTCCTGTTTGTGAATGGCTGCATCTTACCTACGGTAAAGTGACTTCTCTTTGCAGTGTTCAAAAATGAGGTCACGCTCTATAATTATGGTGTTTCCATAGGATGCCTTTCGTTCAATGTTGTCAAAAGGTGATTTTCTTGCGTCACACAAACTTTGGCTGCCACTTCTTAGATGGGTGGTCGCGAGACCGTTTCACGGGAAGACGCACGCCGTGGAACGTGTGGACCGGGGGTCGAACAAGGTTTACATACAATTGTCATTGCTGGCTTCCCACGTAAAGAAATGCATGCCCTGAAAAGCAAGGATGCAACCTCAACATGTGATCATGACAAAGTAGAAATACTCGCTATGAAACAGTGTTGTTTTATCTCATACTACATCATTTTGCGTTTTCACTATGCGCAATGTCGAAAATAATAATAATAATAATAATACTAATAATAATAATAATAATAATAATAATAATAATAATAATAATAATGATAATAATAATAATAATAATAATAATAATAATAATAATAATAATAATAATAATAATAATAATAATAATAATAATAATAACAACAACAACAACAATAATAATAATAATAATAATAATAATAATAATAATAATAATAATAATAATAATAATAATAATGATAATAATAATAATAATAATGATAATAATAACAATGATAATAATAACAATGATGATTAAAAAGAAAATTAAAAAAAAAAACGAAAAAGAAAAAGGATTGTTGACTAGAAAACAGATGTTATAGTGTGCATGCGGCTGTATAACGGAACAGACCGAAAAACATTTTGAGCTACCGCTACCTTTAATGCTACAAGGTTATCTAATTGGTTAAACAAGTACGTCCATGAATGCAATATTGCTTAATCGCATATTGCAATCTAGAAACTTGAATCCCACTGAAACACTTTACACTATGTATAGAGCTATACCCGCTAAACACTTCGTGTCCCCGTCCGCACGCTCGTCTAGCCAATGTGGATGGTGACAAGAAGTATGTGGCGTCTGATTGATGAACCCTATGCCACTAATTCCCAGAAGAGTAAATTGAAATTTATGTTGGCGCTCTCTCTTTTTTTTTCCTTGTCTGATTGTCTGGTGTTGTTCTCTAAAGATGCGACATGTAAACGATGAAACGGTTATTGCTTGCAACGTTACTCAATTAAAGAGCGAGTATGTACTTTTTACAGGGTTAACAGAGCTCGCAAAGTTTGGGGGTATGTTTGACGAGCTTAGTTACTAGTCTTGTGCCACATTTGGCCTTTTAGCGGACGCCAATATTTCTTGTACACACACACACACACACACACACACACACACACACATATATATATATATATATATATATATATATATATGTGTGTGTGTGTGTGTGTGTGTGTGTGTGTGTGTGTGTGTGTACAAGAAATATTGGCGTCTGACTCAGTAAATATACTGCATTACCGTGTTGATATGGCACTCGCACATAACTACCTCCATTGAACCATTCTTTTTAGGAATGGGGATTTGGTCGAGTGGATATGTGCGTTTCCCATTTCAGCTAGGCGACTGGTGCCAAAGGTAGCAGGTTCGAGTCCCGCTCGTTCCGAATTTAAACTATATATATATATATATATATATATATATATATATATATTTTTTTTTTTTTTTTTGTTAAAACAAAAACTATCTGCAGGTTTTTTTTTCTGTCATATCTCCCTACCAGTTTCATGAATTTTTATTCCCACTTCAATCTTCATACTAAAAGAAAATACTGGCGCTCCTGCCTCGGTAATAATAACGTAACGTATGATTGTATGACGTCATGAAATAAATTTATATCATAGCGCTCGCGGTGTGACATCGTAAAGTCCCGCTCTTGATAATTAAGACGACGTGAACAGTTCAGCTTCATCATAATTTTGTGACGTTTTGATATGAATATAAATGACTATGGCACTCGTTAATGTGAACAGTTACTTCGCCATGATGGCCTTCTACTTCTAATCATGTAAATTTCTACCTAATTTGGGTCTATATTTTTGTTGAAAGTAATATTCTTTTCGCTCCCTTTTTATGATTGAGTCGTTTTTCATCTGAAAAAAATGGGCAAACCAAGAATTTTGGATTCTGTTTTGAACATTTATGTACAAGTTTGCTGACCCCTAATTGTCTTGTTTCAGCCACGCATACTTGTTGTCTTGGTGTACTCATGCTCTGCCTCAGTTTATTTCTAGTTGACCTAACTTATATTTCATTGCAACATCGACGAATTAATACAAAAATAACAGTTTTAGAAGTGTAGTTTATCAAGGTTTTGATTTGAAAAGGCGGCAAGATCCCACAATCATCTAAAATGATACTGTTCATCTGAAGGAACTTTTGGCAGGTTTTTACATGTAACCGACATTTATTTTTTCTTCTAGAAGGTATACCATTCTTTTCTTTGGGTGTACATCTCGCTTTGCTTGAGAGTTGTTTTAGTTTAAAAGCTGTCATGTCCTAAAATTAGATCTACTATCACGCATGATATTTGTCACGTGGTCATCGATTTTTAATATATTTACTATGTCTTATAATGTGGTTTGGATTTTACGCTTCGTTGGGTTATATGTAGAAACCATAATTAATATTTTGTCTTGCCTTCGTTATATATATATATATATATATATATATATATATATATATATATATATATATACATATATATATATATATGTATGTATATATATATAAATGTATATACATATATACATTTATATATATATATATATATATATATATATATATATATATATATATATATATATATAAATATATATATATATATATATATATTACAAAGAGAGAGGGAGGGAGGAGAGATAGATAGAGATAGAGAGAGAGAGAATTCTATACACAAGCTAGCATATGCTTTAGTAGTGAGGGACACTTTTCTTTTGATAACTTTCAAAATACACCCAACAAGTCCATAAAGTATACACTTTTGGAAAGCAAACTGCATGAAGATTATTTGGTAGCATTGCAGTGTTTTTGCTAGCTACAATGTTTACACGGCAATTACCAAAATGTATGGGAGTGACTGTCATGCTTTGATACAGGTTTGGCTTCCACTCCTACATTTTAATAGATTTTATGTTAAAGTAATGGTAAACTATGGAATATATTATAAATGTAAAAAGCGTGTCTCAAATCTTGAACTGTTGTCGTTGTTCCCGAGTTACACCTGTTTGAAGTTGAAGAGATGACACAACAAAGTCAAGCCCCCTTTGATCAGCTCTTGCGACAAAACGGAATGAAAGTCGGAAAACATGAGACAGTTTTTTTTATACAACACATAGACGTCAGCTTGTTGGAGATCTGAGGCCAGTAATGTTCAGACTTGAATAAGTTGAAGCAATGTTTGTGATAAATTATGATGATCACTTGTGTGATATTGAACCAGCATTGCAACCAACTGACAAAGTGAAGTTGAAATGAATAGCGTCCTAGATTTGCTAGCTTTCTGAAAATGTATCATTGACCATACTTTATATTTGAATCAAAATCAAATTTTAGCAATTTGTGAAGTACAAAATACAAATGGTAGAGAAAGGAAGGGGTATTAGGGGAATTTAAAAATACGTTATAACAGGAAGAGTGGCCGGGCTAATATTGGAGTAGACTGTAGGAGTATGCATCCGTAAAAATGTGGGTGGGGTTATAGCATAAACCACCAAGAACCAAAATGGATAGATAGATAGACAGATGGACAGACAGACAGACGGGCGGACGGATGGACGGACGGACAGACAGACAGACAGACAGACAGACAGACAGGCAGACAGACAGACAGACAGACAGACAGACAGATAGATAGATAGATAGATAGATAGATAGATAGATAGATAGATAGATAGATAGATAGATAGATAGATAGATAGACGAGCTTGCCGTAGCTCTGCTCCAACATCGATGTTCCCACCTTTTCTCAGCATAAACCAATAACCCGGATCTATGACCAGTTGAGGCCAAATGTACTCGCAAAAAATATAATGTGACAATTGGAGCCCATTATGTGCAAAATCGGATACAAACTGGCCAAGTTATGGCTAGATGAAAGCCTTCAGATGGTTAATTGAAGAGGACTTTACACTTTAGATGCATTTAAATTTTTGTCTGGCTAGAGTCCAAATATCCACAGACATCAATGTTGCTTCCATTTTTAACAGTTAGGGGCAAAACTGGCGTCCCGATAGGAGAATAATAGGGCCAGGTTACAACTGAAATATTTGGTAAAAAACGTCAGCGGATCTCACACCAGGTGAAGCAAGGCCATTTTATTAGAATTAAATGCGTCTGAGATTCCACGCATACAAAAATAAAGTTCTCAAGAAAAAAAATAAAGATAGATTTCACAAGGGGTTTCGATATTTCTTTCGTTCAACTCTGACCCTACACAATACCAGAATAAATTGTGCGGAGGGAACTTTGCCTTTCACAGAAAGTGTGTTTGGGCTTTTGGTCAAATATCTAAAGGAAGGTGAGTGTGTAATTTACATGAACTTGTCTTATCTGAACCTGTACTATACAAATTTAGTAATTATGTTTGGTTTGACAGGTATTTTTTCATTCAAAATGAAGCTCTGCATTTATTCAAAACTTCACGTATTTAGCTAATTCATCATTACCCATGTTCATATTTATTCATTATTATGTGGGTTGTGTTTGCTGAATATTTAGCTTAAACGAGGAGCCGCTACTCACTGAGACATGGGCGGGTACAGGCTCCAAAATATGTTCTGAGTAGTTACCTGCTGAAGACTCTTTAATTCACATGGGTTAATACAGCCTATGTCAAAATTTTACAGAAGAACGTGCGCAATATAAAAATAGTAGTTCCATATGTATATAGGTTAGACAGCGACAGGTTACCTAATGGAGAGCAAAGAATGCGGACTGCAGAATAGGGGAAAGTCTACTAAGAAGCAGTTCTGCACAACGAAAAAAAAAAAAAGCAATGACACACACCAAAATTCAAAATGCGCCGAGACTACTTATTCAAGAGCATATGGAATAAAGAAAATATTCTGGTAAATATACCTGTACCTCCTTCATTATCTTAGTTATCCAGTGTTGCCATTGATTTTGGATGATGTACACGGTGGTATTAAATTAAAAGTAAACATATCTGGTTTCAACTATGTATCATCATCCATCCTCGAATATCACAACACTGACGTCAGCAGGCACGTCTCTGTTAGCATGAAATATTGAATCAGTATATTTCCACCTATGTATGAAGTCAAACAATGATTTACAAACACAGTGAGTATTAGAAGTATAAATTTCAACGGATCCTTCTTCTAAATTACGTAATGGGAGCATTTAGGAAAACATGGGAATATGTTCGTCAGGATCTGAACATTTAAATGCTCTAAAGGAACAGCGTTGATGTGTGAAGATGAAAGTTTAGAGGGAACAATCAATATGTAATTGAGAGTTGCATATGCTCGGATAATGATCATCATAATGAATGATATATGGCAAAAGGCCAAGGGCTGGTTGGTTATACATCAATTTACTTATGAACTGATTCAAAAATGTTACTTTGCGACTGTTAAGTGATCAATCATTCTGCAGTCTGCTGAAGACGGGCAAAGGAGTTTCCAAAATACATAGCTTTAAATCTCACTTGTCTGAAACTGGAATTCGTATGTATCCTGGATTGCCTGGTGTTGCCCAGAATTAGGTAGGGAAAATAGAAAGGGCGTCGTCCCAGGACCATTTTATGAAACCCAAAGAATTTAAAGCATTACTTTTTCGGTAGCAAGGTCTTTCAACTTAATAAAAATACACATAGAGTATGCCTCATCGCAGCAGCGCAGATCGTTAGTCTCGTATTAAATAGATTCTACGGACGTAACTAAATCAGCAGCACAATGGCCGCCACTTACAAATCAAATTCCTTATAATGGATGAACCATGATAGTATGTAACTAAATGATAGCTCAGTTATATAGTTTATATTTCAGTCTTTGCAGTTGTGCAAGGCTTAGATTTGCCTGCTTATAATGCGAATGATGTAAATGTCAAATCTTATCAGAAAGGGTTTTGCCAAGATGAATATGAGTAGCTGATTCCGTTTTCGGATCGATGTTGTCTAAATGTAAATTATAACTTATAAGAATAATAACGCGATAGATGTTCAGGTATTGGATGTCATTTTCTGAAGTCTACTCCTGAGGGCAATGTTTAAAAAATAGGTATTGGTCCTATGTATGCAGACGTGTATGCATCATGTACAATTTCTGAAGTACAGGCATGGCTAGCGCAAACATTTATATCACAAGACATATCATCAGTAGCTCAATGATGTACACTAAGAATACAAAAAGGGTCGAGAATTGATCACTGGGAACTCAAGCTTCGGCCAGGAGCAAGTCTGAGGACTGGCCATCACCGTCAGCCGCTAAGAAGGGTTTGACAAATAGCTTTCTACCAATACTGTAAGAGGCTCTTCAATACCGCATTGCTTCAATTTAAAGATGCGACCCTTGTTCAACACCTGACTATCAGTGACCTGCGAGATACCGAGATACACCATCACTGTCTCGTTTTTAAGTTCCAATCCAGCATACTTATCATTAGATATTTATTTGACAGTTGATGAATAAAAGATTCAGTGGCCCTAAAGCCATTTGGGCGAAGGAAGCGGGGTCAGAAATTGCGACTAATAAAATGGTCATTATTGGGGAGGGGTAGAGTAGTGTGGTGATTGCTGAACCCAAGAAAGCAGTTGGGGTTTCACATTTCTTGGGGTTGATATTATTTCTAATCAATGTCTGAACCAATGTTATGGTAGTAGGCGCCAGCACAATCGTCAAGGTACATCAGCCATAATGTTACAATTGCGTTCGTAAAACTGGACAAAAAACACCACAAATTTAAAGTTTAAGCTTGTATAAATAACAACTCTTTTTAGAATAATGTTTGTATCTTCCAAGGTCGATTCCTCTGGATCGTTTTATCTTTAAATATCACAATTCCCCGAAGCTTTATTCTACCATTCTTCTTGGTACTCAACCTTCAAAGTCTTGATATGCACAACAAACAAAACTTCCGCATTCCATCTGTAAACCTGGAGACGTTCATTCCAAGTATAGCCTGTGTTTAACTTTCCAGTGAAACATTGTTGGTCTGTTTAGTTACAGAACAGTATGTTTGCGCACGTGTGGCGCTTTACGAACATAACTTTTCGAAACTTGACAATGAGTGTAAAGTTCCGCGTTTGTCATATCACGCAAATTAAGTGAAACATACATAATTTAAGAATGTTAAAAAATCCGATTGTTAGGAGAACGGGTCGTGTTTATCAGACAGAAATATAGCATGGTGTCGTCACATGCACAATTCAAACAATTAATTTCACTAATTCCATACAATCGCTTGATTTTGTGCTTACGCATATCTTGTTTGTTTGCCCCGGTCATATCAATAATCGTGCTCCGATAAGATAGCATACGCTGTGTATGTAACCGTACATGTATTTTGCGTTGCTAAGACGGTACCTAGGGAAATCAACAAATTGGTGTGGCACCAGAATATTTGATCATTCTGAAAAAGCGACAAAAATTATTTGCAATGAACTGGCAAACAATCCAATATCTGCTGTTGCCATTAGTAACTACGTTGACAAAACGCAGCTGAAACGTAAATCGAACTAGATCATCTGTCATAAGCGTACCTGTGCCAACTTCCATCGCAAAAACTAAATGAAAATAAACTCTAGAAATATGAAGTGATAATATCACTGGCGGTAAAATGCATGCTGTTGTTGTCAAAATCTGCATTAAACCATAAGCTAAGGGTAGATATTTGACCTTTGTAAATGATCTGAGGGTAACAAGCACAAGATGTACTGTTTGGTTTGGGAATATAAACTAAGTAGCAGGAAGAACTACTTGTCCTTACATCATGGAACATGAGCCTACATTTGATCTGTCCGTACCACTTGAGACACACAATAATATATTATTAACTTGTTTTGACACACAAACTGCAGACACTTATGCATACTACATTTTGTCAGATTATGTGGACTGGCAGCAATTGCTGATGCCTCTTTGATCGGCATAAATAAAAGCAAATCCACACGTGCCTTCAAACCCGATCCTCTTCCGTCCTAGGTGACCATCCATGTTCTCACCATATCGTAAATCTATGTACATCCATGTTCTTGGTTAAGCAAAATATTCTCTTACAGCTTCACAGCAATGGTTTGAGGTTTTCATTGCAGAATATATCTGGCACGTCTTCGTTATGACTGTACTGCGTAAATAGTACATAGCAGACTGTAATAACGATCTTTTTAAATATACAAGGCAAGCGGGCTTGAATTTTTTTCGTTCCAGGCTACCACGAATTCTGCAACGCCAACCGTCACGGATCATTAAAAAATTGTTGTTCTGAATAGTTTTAGATTTGTTGTCATTTTTAACTGTAGACCTTTATTAAATCCTTAAAGTTTGTCTCAAACCACAGGAAAAATTCTATTTAAAGATATCTTTCTGTGATATTATTACTGCCTGCCAGACATATTTACAGTCATATACCTTGCGAAACAAACTAAAACAAACAAAGAACAATAAAACAACAAAAACAACAAAAAATAAAACAACAAAAACAACAAAAAATAAAACAACAAAAACAAAACAAAAAACAAAATACAAAAACAAAATACAAAAACAAAAACAAAAACAAAAAACAACAAACAATCACAAAACAACAAACAAAACGAAAAAACAAACAAACAAACTGGTTTTTGTTCTCTGAAGACAAAAGTAGCACTCTCAGCTACCCATAACACAGGTGTATAATGCTGTTGATATGCCCCGTTCTCCACGGGGTAAAAGTGGTACACCCAGCCGTCCAATTTCACGGATATATGATTCTATAAACAACGTGTACAAGTAGTATTGCCTGTCACCCATGATTTCATGTGTACATGTTTATGTAAACAATGGATAAGAGTAGCTCTCCGTGTCACCAATGACATCATTGGTGTATAGATTTGTAAGCAAAGGGGAAAAGTAGTATCCATTGTCACCCATAATGATAAGTGTATTGTCCTGTAATTGAAAGGTAGAAGTAGAACTCCATGGCAATCGTAATCACGCGGGGTGGTTCTGTAATTGAAAAGTAAAAGAACTCCCTGACAACTGTAATCACGGATGTGTGGTTCCTTATCAAACAAAACCGGTTCTGTCTTCATACGTAAAACAGTACCCAGTGTCAGCCAGAAGTATTATGGTACATAACTACAAATAAAAATTGTTCTTTCAGTGCTGTGTCCAAAATACTAATACTAATACTAATGATAATGATATTAATAATAATAATAATAATAATAATAATAATAATAATAATAATAATAATAATAATAATGATAATGATGATGATGATGATGATGATGATGATGATGATGATGATGATGATGATGATGATGATGATGATGATGATAATGTATGTATATTCTTTATTGCTTCCATTTTGACTGGAGAGATACAGTTAATATACAATTACATTATTTCAGTGATTTTCAAGTTACAGAAACAAATAAAAAAAATTCATCACATTAGAAAGCAAAACTAATATATGTATATATATAAATATATATGTATACTTAAACACACAGGTGTAAGGATACAAATTACAATTTGATTAATCTGGGGTTGCATAACTCATGTAGTGCGCTTGTAATAATAATAATAATAATAATAATAATAATAATAATAATAATAATAATAATAATAATAATAATAATGATAATGATAATGATAATGAAAATGACAATGACTATGACAATGACAATAATATAATATAATATAATATAATATAATATAATTTAATATAATATAATATAATATAATATAATATGATATAATATAATATAATATAATATAATATAAAATGAAAAAACTAAAAAAACATCTCCCTATGACCTATAATTATGGCTGTAAATTTTTCATGAAGTTTTCCTAGTTTTAGTTTGGGTTTACGTCCCTTCATCGACACGTACTTGTAATGTCATATGATTGCTCATAATGACCTTCAGAGGTAACATACGACCGTATAACTTATTGCATGTCGGGGATACGAGAATGTTATGTTCATCGTTATGTACAAAGTTTGCGTTCAGCAAACCCGTCGGGGGCTGTTCAGAAGCAATCAAAGTGATGTCTGTTGAGCGGCAACGCTTTGCCCATCTCTCTCTCTCTCTCTCTCTCTCTCTCTCTCTCTCTCTCTCTCTCTCTCTCTCTCTCTCTCTGATTTTGATAGAATGTCATATACCTTGATTCTTACGTGAAACAAATATTGTTTTCAACTCGATGATATCTAATTCTGGGGCAAAAAGGTCTTCTGATAGCCTGGAGATCCACCCCCACCCACCCCACCCCAAAAGTAAAAGGTCATGGGTACTTATAGATTCAAACCTATCGCTCTGCAAGTGCCCAGTCTCTCCTGATCGGCCATTTTGATGATTTATATCATTTATCTTTAGAAGAACAAGATCACGCTACATGAACGGATTTTATTTTCGATGTTATAACAGGAAACATGCACTCATAATATCCCTGAAGCAGACAATATTTTCGCTATTGAGAGTCAGACTTCCTAACAGTTTCAATGTATAAATACAAGGTATGCAATGTTTTGTAGGGATATGACCATTAGATGCTTGCATGTGGTAAACTGAGCAAAATATATAGAGTATCGTTATCCTTAATTTTAAACCTGACGACATTCCTCATATTTTTTATGAATCAGTACATTCTCTTTAATCTACGGGGAGCTCGTATTACTTGCTTTTTCTCAAGTAATCAAACTTAAAACACTTTAGAGACAGCAGTATGACCAGTGAGAGTTTAAATCAACAAACAACCAATCCACATCTGCCATTTTTGAAGTCACACTCTCTTCTTAAAATTCTTTGAAAATCCATACAAGTTGTCTACACATCAGCTATAACATGGAAACTCTCACTGTAAAGTGTCTAATTTCCCAGACGAAAAGAGGATTTTCGGCCTTATGATAGCCAAAATGCCATCTCTTTACAGCTGCACCGATGATGAATATAAACTCTTATACTTAAGTAGTCATTTATGTGTAATATTAATTGTACATCCACTGTTTCCCCCTGTATCGTCAAACTGGAGTAGACCGTGGGATACGGGGAGGAAAGACCTACGAGACAGCAAAATTGAGTGATCGCTTCTGATCGTTAGACAGAGCGGTTCACAGTCTGATGGGCTATTTGCCAAGTAATTACACATCAGCCATAACGTAGAGACTCTCTAAAAGTGAGCTATTTAGACAGTGTTCTCCTTGGACAAACAAGTCGTTGTATCAGCAACATCACGCTGCACACCAAAAGCTAATCAGGTTTTAACATTCTTGGTACTGCGACCTGAGTCAGGTAGGTAGCTGATGGTCAATTATCTGTTAATGACACTGAACGCGGACTTGAATTGACCTGGCCCAAGACTGCCCCTTTACATTTAAACCACATGCCCACGTGACCTTTAACTTATCCTTCAACTCTTTCAGTGCCAGGTTCTGGGTAAGTCAACGGCAGTCATCGACATGCTTTGGGGAGCTGTTGACCTGGATTACTGTTGACCATTCGTATGATCTGTGCAACCGTAACATGCTGGTACATTGTTGAACGGGCGGTTTGCAACGAATATGAATCTGATATCTTAAAAATGAAAGAAAAATCTGAAAGCATAAGCGTTTGTGGAAATTGGCGATGGTAAAGTTTAGAGACCGCAAAATTTAGCACTTACATGCAACGTTTTGGGGGCTAGTCACTACCGCAGACACACTTATATGAATTTTTATAACGATTCCAATTTTAGAGTTCACCGTTCAAAAATATATCGTGCTGTAGATGGAGGATCTCTGTATCGACCGGACGAAAACGGAAAGTATCCTCAACAAACATTCATTTCATTTAGGTATTTGTAAAATATCTTCAGCAGGGTTAGCTCTTTCGGAACATGCTCTATTATTACAGGCTTAAGGGATTCTTCAAACATCAAAGTAATATTTACTCGCAAATTCAGGCATTTTGAGGCCAATTCATTAAGATTCTTTTGGAATCTAGTTATTGTTCTGCCTGACCACTCACATACCCGGTGACGGGCAGTAGTCGGCTTAGTTTTATGATGAAAATCAAGGTTGAGTTTAAGCACTCATTACTAGGCCTAACTACACAATGTATCTCTATGAGAAGACATTTTACAAATACAAGTCCTGATTATAGACTGCCCCCTCACAAAAAAGCGCACAGACAGCCTTGCGTCGTAAACGGTCGCAAGTTTTCTGATTTTTTGGAATGACCGGAGAAGAAACCAAGGGAAACACACGCTTCCTTGAGTTAAACGGTAGAGAGCATTTTACTTGAGACGGGATGGAAGTTGCCAATACTCATAAAACCTTTGGCGGCGTTGACTACTGGCCACGTCAGTTCCACATGATCATCACTTTCCAAATGTATGGTGTATGGTTGCTTTATCCCATGCTATTGCTAATTTCACAACTTACATTGTTAGGTAAAACCCAAGTTCTACAACGAGGTAATTCTTTCATCGAAGTGATTTTCATATTGACTACAAGGTTATATGTGGTGTTATTCAAATGAATGTTCAAGCAGGTGTCCATGCATGACGGAGATTACCGTGGCGATCCTGTGCTCAGCTGACTCACCTTGGATGCACACACTGTGCTGGTCCTGGCACGTCCAAAATTATATCAAGGTCACCTTTCTTTACGACTATTATCAGTGTTTGCAATATCAAGTTCACTGGTGTAATATGTTTCAATTGAAAAGTGACAATAGTAACTTTACTTTTCTGTCAGTATTTGATAGTAATCGTGGGCCTAACATCCACCATTTATTACCGAAATATAAGACGATATGTGAAATTTGGTGATATCCCTGCAGTATATAATAATGCTAACATGTTCATACACTCTTAATAATTTCCAATTTCAATAATTTGTTAAACGCCAGTTAAATGCTAGCAGCAAAAGATAGCAAAAAAAATTAGTGGTAATTGTGTTGAGGTATATTCCCATCAAGTGTGAAGAAAATCGTACTGGCAGTTTGGGAAAAGAAGTCAAAGGTAACAAAAATATCAAAAAATACAAACAAATCGCATTGTCCTATGTTCATAATTAGGGTTTATGATGACAAGAATTGTATGTGTAAAGTTCGAAAGCAAAGTAGTTTTGATACGGTGTTTAACCTCCCCCCTCACACGCATGCACACACACACACACACACACACACACAAATATATATATATATATATATATATATATATATATATATATATATATATATATATATATATATATATATATATATATATATATATATATAATGGCCGTCATAAATAATTTAGATGGTTTAGTTTTCGTTTAAAACTTTTAGATTTCGGTCATGTTTACCCATAATCGATCTAACCCGAATACCTCAGTTTAAAGTGATGATTGCATAAGTATTATTCAGTGCAGCACCTTTTCCTGGCAACCGGACACAAACACAGCATGTAAAATATACTGGGCATACTGGCATACTGGCATACTGCACGAAAGCGGCACTACACAACTTGTGAAATTTGTTCCATATCTAGATTCTGGAGGCTCAAGAGCCTCATCTTCAAATGTAGTGGTTCAATCAATTACCTTTGTAAATCAGTCGCATCTTTCATGAGCAAAACGCTTGCACAGATCGTATGACTCCTTACATTAGTGTAAATAAACAAAGGAAAGGGGCTGAACGGAGATAAACGGGCGATAAACGTAGAGACAATACATATCGCATGACCCTGGGCATTGCCTATTGATACTTGTCACATAAGCCGACATTCCTTCATGGTACCAACATCCATTACTATAACTCGAGTAAATATAGTTTCCAGCAGCTTGCATAATCATTATTGAAAGTAATAGACAGTTATTTTCTTGTGTGTCAACCACCCCTTCGTTGATTCTGTATATTGACAAAAACACAAAAAGCAAGCAAAATGTGCATGAAGCTTGAACCAAGACAAAATCCATGATGAGGATTTCCTGCCTTGTAGCCCATTATTGAATAACATACGGTAAATAAAACTGACATCCTGGGCGATTGCCGCTAAATTAATCCAAAAAACATAATAGTATAAATAAAATCTGGTTTAGCCACTTCGACGGCACGCCAATTGTGGCGTTTGCACTGACATGGTTACAATATCAGCCAGATTGCAACGCTGGCTGAGTGATCTGTATCAGCAAAATTGTCAGTCAAATGTTTGGAATGATAACGTAAAACGTGGATTTGGAAATAGCCCCTTCTTCATGCAAATAGAATAAAATATGTCAAGCTGAAAATTATTTCTTAATTATGAAACAAACAATCAAACAAACCTGTTTCCACCTATTTAAGCGACGCAGAGATGCTACATATACTGATGACACCCACGTGGGACGACGCCACCAGAATTAATACTTTGTATATACCCCTTTTGCACACACATAATTTATTTCCAAATATAAATATTAAATCTTTATAGTATGTCTCCAATCAGTTTTGGCTCCATATAAGCTCTAACATATAATACTACATTGCTACCATTGGTGAGAACTGAATTTATTTGAGTACTTAAATTTAGGTATATCGCAAAGTTTAGCTGCTGTTTATTTTATATGATACACGAGTATTACACGCTTCTTATGGTCTTTGCAGTTTCTTTACCACCTGTATCTCGTCTCTCCTTGTCAGGAAACCATCAATTTGTCATACCTTGCACTCTAAGGCGGCAATCTCCGTGAAATAACCATGTGGAAATTAAATACAACTGTTGACAGGAGTCATATTATTGTCATGTATCCTTTAGTACATTCAGGCAAATACAAGATGTGAAAGGGTGAACTTTCGTGGTCCAAAAAAATCAAACTATATGCTAGGTAGACAATCAATATATAGACATAGAACTATTAGCACGTCAAAGAAAATGTACTTTGTTAATACTATTGAGAGAGAGAGAGAGAGAGAGAGAGAGAGAGAGAGAGAGAAAGAGAGAGAGAGAGAGAGAGAGAGAGAGAGAGAGAGGTCAAGTCAAGTAAAAAATTCATTTTAATTCGGTGACACACTTAGTACAAGACTTAGTATTATTTTTGGTTGTCGAATCGCCCACACTCACTCACACATGTTCATACATTCAAATACGACAATACAAAATATATTATACAAAACTAAAATATACAAATTGTAACTAGAGATACAACATAGACTACTGAATATAGTCCATAGAGTGGTAAGAAGCTAGTCAGTTACTCAAACTGTACCTTTGACAAATAATGGTTACGCACATTGTTCTTAAAAGACCCAATTGTCGTGCAGGTTTTTAAGTCGTGTGGGAGTTCATTCCAAAGTTTGGTACTTAATATTCTTAAACTATTGCTAAAATATTGTTTTTGTGTTTTCTCGATTACTATGTCTCTGGCATTTCTTGTATTGTAGGAATGAATCACTATTGAGTTTGAATTTTTCAGTTAAGTAATTGGGAGCCAGGACATTTAAACATTTGAAGAGCATTATACATTTACGCGTTTTACGTCTATTAGAAGTGACAACCACCCCAACTTTTTAAACATGTCATTCCTGCTAGTTTTAAATGACGACCCCAATATTAATCTTGCAGCTCTGCTTTGAAGTTTCTGAAGTCTGTCAAGATCTGTTTTTAAACCATTATCATACACTACATCAGCGTAATCAAAATGCGGTTGTACTATAGCATTGTAGAGAAGTTTGAGTGTCTCCACTGGTACAATCTTTCTCAGGGATATCAAAATTGCAATTTTAGCAGATATTTTTTTAACCATGTTATCAGTGTGAAGATCGCATTTCAGGTTTGAATCAGTGTACATTCCAAGATATTTCGCCGAGCTAACTTGTTGCACATGTTGATCATCAATATGAATATTCAGCTCTTGTATTTTACGTAGAGACTGGTATGTCCCTATCAGCATAAACTGGCACTTGTCAATATTGACACTAAGCCTGTTTTCATTAAAATACATTTTTAGTCTTTTTAAGTCGTTATTTATGGTGATTTCTAGGATTTGATGCTGTTTGGGCTCACATGCATGTTCAATTTCAGTATCATCCGCATGCACAGTCGAAAGGCCTTTGTCAGTTATGCTAGGTAAGTCATTTAGATATAGCATAAACAAGAGGGGTCCTAGAATCGACCCCTGTAGAAAACACATAAAGTGACAGGTAGGGGTGCAGATGTTTGTACACCTATTGCCACAGACTGCATGCGACCTGTTATATAACTTTCAAACCAATCTTTTTCAGTGGATGTTACTCCAAAAGCTGAGAGCTTACGTAGGAGGATGCCTATATCCAGCGTGTCAAACGCTTTGCGTAGGTCAATAAAGACCACACCAGTTACTAATCCTTTATCAATATTAAGCCATCGATCATTAACATTAAGGAGGGCAGTAACGGTCGAATGCATGTTCGGGAAACCAGATTGTACACATGTGACTAGGTTATATTGATCCAAGAACTCCGTGAAAGATTTGTGAACAAATGTTTTCAGAAATTTTGGAGACTATTGGCAAATTAGATATTGGTCTATAATTATTTCTGTCAGTACGGGGACCTGATTTGTGTATGGGAATTACCTTTGCTAATTTCCATTCCGTGACAAATTTACCACTTTGGAGAGATAAATTCATAATGAAGGTCAAAGGATTACAAATGACTGGCGCTGCAGCTCGGAGAAGCTTTCCAAAAAGCTTATCCAGGCCCATTGCCTTGTTTTCAGGTAAACATTCCAGTTGCTTTCTTACGAACTCTGTAGTGATAGTGGGAAACTTGAAGGCTGGGATGTCTGGTTTAGAATATTGATCACGTACGACATGACTGTGTGTAGTTGGTATTTTTTCCGAAGGCTATGCCCTGCAGAAGTGAAGAACTCATTGAAGGCATTTGCCATGGACATATGATCATTTAAAATTTGTCCATCAACGAGTCGTCCATGCGGGGTTGATTTTGCCTTCCCTGGGAGAAGGCCTTTTAGACATTTCCACATGAGCCTGGGCTTGTATTTATTCTCTAAGATGAGTCCTGTATAATAGTCTCGTTTAGCAATTCCTAAGGAGTTAGCTACCATGTTACGGAATGTTTGAAGAACTCCCAGAATATTCGCAAGCCTTTGCTATGAAACTTATTTAAAAAATGATGTTTCATTTTTATGTCTTCGTTGATTTCATCATTTCTAATCATGGTAAAAACGTTTTTCTAACTCGTCAGTCGACAAAAGGACAGTGTTTGTCACATACTAGGGTAAAGGTATCCTTCCATAAGTTATATGCCACATCTTCATCTGTTTCATCCTCTATAGATGACCAGTGACATTGTTGTAGGTCTGATAAGTAGTCCTCTAATACAAAGTTTTTGAAATTACGCATCCTGATTGTTCTGTGTATATTTGCTGGTTGACGAGTCTTTGACGATAGAACACAATATACCAAACAATGATCAGCAATACCAATTGATTTAACATCATGCTCAATCACCTTATCAGGACTAGATGTGAGGATCACATCAATAAGTGTTCTACTGGTTGGCGTAATTCTGGTAGGTTTATACACCAACTGAGTCAGTTGATGGGTTTCACACTGAACAACAAAATGTTTGGTGTTGTTATCTAGGTCTTTTTTTTTTAGTAAATCACGGTTAAAATCACCATTTACAACATAATCAAGTTTGGTATCACTAAAATTATCTAGTAATGTATTCAATTTATCAAACCAGGCTAGAAGCCTGTCAGCGGGTCTATAAACATTGGCAACGATGAGTTTGCTATTGTTGGGAAAAGTTACAATTCCACATACTCCTTCAAGACCATCAGGAATATATTCAAGCTTGTCCTCGACCGGTATATGATTTTTTACATATAGTGCACATCCACCTCCTCTCGATTTTCTCTCAACTTGTTTTCTACCGTATCTTCTAAATTCATAGCCATCAAGCTCAAATTTAGTATTGGGTGTGTTTTCCGTTAGTTTAGTTTCATTGATTCCAATGTGGTGGAATGTGGTGCCCTTTTATAATCGCATTCAACAAAGCGGTTTGGAGATAATATATGATGCACATATTTACCTTACTTCAACGCTGTTGAATCCAGCGAGTAGTGTTGACTGCTCGTAGACATACTAATAGCTACACAGAATGAAAATATAAAATCATAAAGTGTCCCTTATATTCAGAGGCCAACAGCAAGAGGGAAAGCTCCACCAACACCAACAACAACAACCCCAAAAGGCACAAAAAGCTAAAACTTTGAATTATATAATATAACATAAAATAAAATAATGTAATGTAATATTACATAATATTACATAATATAATGAAAAAAAAATGGGCACACACACACACACGCTCACTAAGAAACAACAACAGCGACAACAACCAAAACAACACAATTCACCAAAATCATTGTATATCCACCAAAGAGGCATTCCTAGCATGTTTAAAGTTAATCTGTAGTGAGGTTTTGGGAAGAAGTCTAACTTCTGAATTACCATTGCAGTCGTCATTGGCGCACATACTAATCAAAAATCAACAGGAATACTTTTATCCGATGAATACCCTATTATTAAGAAAAAAATAAATGAAAAAGAAAAAAGAAAACGTTGAAAGTCAGATATCCACGTCAACTCCACCTAGTGAGTAGCTTTATTTGACATTTCCATGAGGTACATTTCAACCACACCAGGTTTCAACATAATCTAGGTTGCCTCTTAGAGAATACATTTTATATATATATATATATATATATATATATATATATATATATATATATATATATATATATATATATATATATATATATGTATATAAAAGCACTGAAATTCGTACCATGTCGGAAAAATAAGGCGACGCCAGCCGTTAACCAAATGAATGTGTGACAGATCTCTAGGAGTGCGCCTTTGCTAAGTGGTCTTAGTGAGGAATAGTGCGATGTTAAATAAAACAAGGCCTAAAGCTTATAAAAAGCAGCACTATTGATCAGGATTGCAAGGGCACTTCTGCAGTGGTGCCTGCCATCAAGCAGTGTTGATTTTGAGATTGAAAATGTGTTTGAGCTAACATTTGACCTTATCTTGATCAAGGCTATAGACAGGTGGCTTTTTGAGTGGTAAAAATAGTCAAATAATTATGAACTATGTTTCTTAGTGTTTTAAAATTGCAGGGGTGTGTTTCATGGGAGTAATCTTTGTTAGAAGATACCACTGTATAATTCAAGATCAATCAACAACGATAGTGGAATTGGGATATGTACGAGATAATGCTAGTAACACTAAATTGTTAAGAAACCTGAAATATACGTTTTGAAATTTATTCATTCACATATAAGTGGACACAGACATTTATATCCATATGGAGATCACATTAAGAACAGTGAACGTATGGCTGAATTGAAGCGACCAATTTATATGTACGTTTGTCAATTGAATGTGCATTTTTATAATTGGAAAATGTATGTGCTTTTATAATTGAAGATATGCTATTCTATATTTGCCGCGTCCATGACTCACTTGCAGTGTTTACGCTGACCCCCCCCCCCCCCCTTTGTATTTTAAATTTCATCCGAATTTGTTCTTTACAATGGGCATGGGCGAGGGGGGGGGGGTACAAACAGCAACCATGTAAGGGCTACCAGCTACTGTGCTTCAATCATGGAACTATAATGGTGTTGAGTGATGGACTTTTGTCCCTTGGTTTTTTCCATTTTTGGCAACACTAGCACCATTGTTGTAAAATAGTAAGTTGGCACATTTGCCAGTACGGTCTCTAATGTACCGTGAGTTTAATTACAGTGTGTGCTGCCAAGAGTCATACCCAGAGTCAATGGCTTATACTACAGTAGTACCTCCAATTGTCAACACCTGGGTCGAGCAACCAGGCAGTCAAAACAAGCAGTTTTCCCATGCTCGGACGCTTTTGCAATGTAACATGACCTCACGACAGCGGCCACCTACTGCACGCTACCAACAACCGCAAAATTATCCCATGAACATCTACTCCTTTGACCGAAGGGGGTAGGGTTGTGGGTGGTCGGAATCTGCGTACGTTCTATACAATTATGGGTGAGTATGTGAACAGAATATCTGACCAACATGTGCCATTATTTTGCTGTAAAGTCATTTCAAGCCCAACATTTTATTTCATCTTGCCCGGAAGACCAACTTGGGCCTACCACTGCAAAGCTATGGTTGTTCGCTGATCATTCTTGCCATGGCTTATGGTGGCCTGCCTTAGTGGTGATTATTATTGGAATATTTTGCTAAGTTCCACTCTTGCGTTTTCCACAATACCAGGGCAAAAGGTCGTTTAAGTAGTTTTAAAACATGACATATCTTATCTTTAATCTGCTCTCTCGGTTTTGTCTGAAGCAGTAATTATCGTCCGTTACATATCAAAACGCGACACGATACCCTAGTAACCTGTGTATGGTGAGCGCCACAGTGAAAAGATAGGGCAATACATTGTGGGTCAGTCCTACCATCCGAGATTCAATTCTCACAGAAACTGTCAGTTGCACTAAAGGTATTTGATTTGGATATCAAAGTGAATCGTGGCTACGAGTTTTCGGCAATGTTTGCAATTTGTGTAGATAAAAATGAATAAGATAGTCTAAACATAATCAGATTAACTCAAGTTTCGGGCACGTTTTGACCAAGGTACGTTCAATCGAATCCATTTAGACCTGTGTGAGTTAAACGCGGGTACAATCAAGAACTGTTTTCAAACAAAACAAGTTATTGGCGGTTCTCCTACGATCTATTTATGATAATGATGAGAAATGACGTATATTTTGTGGGTGAAAATTAATTCATCAAAGGGATTTTGCAAAAGCTCGCCGCTTGGCGCATCACTTTTATCTCATTATCCCAGACAACGAGACGCGGAAAATTTCATGTTTAATCTTATATACTTTATGGCTTGCTATGTAGTAAAACCTACAGTTGGCACAAAACTATGCGAATAATAAGACAGTGTTAAACGTATTAAAACAACAAAGAACATATAAATAAAACTCTTTTTCACCAATTGAGTGCATCGGCCCGGGTATTTGAGACTATGGTGCGCACGCATGTAATTTAAGTGGCAAGGGTTAGTTCACGTTTTTGAACTGGACAATGATAAAAAGTATCTATTGATACATCTGTCATTGCGTCTGCCCCAGAGACATGTAGCTGCGGAAGGGTTACCACATTATCGAGTTTTCTCATCAGCAAAATCCGCGATTGGAGTAGAAAATGATATGCAATTTACACAGTACTCTTTGTCCCCGTTAGGGCACATGTGGGGCAGTATACTATCTGACGATAAGAAGAAAAATCTAGCGCTGCGGTCTGATTTCCAAACAGTCATAGAAATCAAAATTGACCAGAGCGTGACCATTTGAGCAAGGTTGGTCCATACTCACCCAAAGTACATCCCCACCAGGTTTGAGTTTGAAGTAGATATGGTTTATAGTTTTTTGAGAAGTCGAAATGTGAGTTGTAGGGGGTCGGTCCGACGACGACGCATGGATGACCATAAGATATTAAAATTTGTCTAAGCTTAAAGTGAGGTCTCACAAATATACCAACGTTTTGTGCAATTACATGCAAAATTAGACAGAATAATGTGAGAGAAACAACGAGTGCAGGCGCCGCAAACATACATATGCTGTGGCGCCCCCGGTGCATGGTAAAAGTTCCAATGCTATGATTTCAGTTTGTTTCCTTTGCTTCCATGTGAGGGCGCCATCAGCCAGACTGCTCTGCAACGAGGCAGGAATCGTCCAAATAACATGTGTTTTGCGATCCTGTAGCCAAAATAAGGAGATGTGCCGCCCCCTATTGCCTGAACTTCAAACCCGAATTCAAGTTTTTAGAAAATCACACTGAAAGTTTTCATGACAAGTCTCTGGTCGTGAAATCTTGCGCCACGTGATATATATTTTTGATGCTGCAATAAGACTGTCCATACGCCCGTAATTTTTTCATGTCACTTGCAGCTACATTTTGCATTCGTTTTCTCCGTACGCAAGGGACATATGCTGCCTTTCTAACGCATTTGTTTGTACCTTCTGATGTGATATCTCCGTTGCCACGACTTGATGAGCAGAACCGAGTGAAAGAGCTGAGTGTACCTGATTTAATTATACACATGGTGAAGCAAGAGGTCACCCTAGTCTCGTGGCAAACTTATGCTGGGAACGACCAGCCTGCGATATGTCAGTGATTCTATTCCTATGAAGTCCAGAGAGGGTTGATACGCAATGAGATGACTGTCTATCTTGATACGCAATGTGATACACTATCTATCTATCTATCTATCTATCTATCTATCTATCTATCTATCTATCTATCTATCTATCTATCTATCTATCTATCTATCTATCTATCTATCTATCTATCTATCTATCTATCTATATATCTGTCTGTCTGTTTGTCTGGTTCTCTATCAATCTATCTGTTTGCTCTTTTTAAAGTTGGCGATGAATTCCCACTTAGCGCAAGGATCTACTCGAAAACATGCTTTTTACAATAGTTTTGAAAGATAATTTTGAGTATCGAAAACCCTCTAGAAAGTGTAGTTGTGTGTGTGTGTGTGTGTGTGTGGCCGGTACAACAGATCCAACCATCCAGAAATAATTTGACTGCCAGGGTAGCAGAAGACTGCATAACTATGACTGTGCAAAGTAGCTAATATTTTCTACTTCATTCTGAAAATTGAGAAATTAAAACATACATACGTAAAAGAAAACATCTTTAAGGATAATTTTAGGCTACATGACACTAAAAGAGCGATATTTATATTTATTCCACAACCGATGACATAGAAATTTATTGGTTCAGTTTATTTTTATCTGGGAGCTTTTATTTTATACCTTGACTTGTTGACCCCTCAATGTATCAATTATAAAGTATAACCATACGCATGTTAACAAGGCGTAAAATGACTGATGCACGTGCAGATAAGATCATAAAACGGAAACCTAATCAGATTTAGTGTCTTTATTGACATATGATATTGCCATTAATGGTTTTTATCTTGTAGTTTGCAGTCCTTATCAAAAACATTTAGATTTTACGGTTCGGCAGCTCAAAGTGAACGTCTGTCAATATGATTCAAACATTTCGCACAAATCCACAGGGGAATCTAGAAACCGCAAGCACAACAACCCAGGATTCGAATATTAAAAAAAGGGAATTAAAGCAGAATAGAACATTAGGTTTATTTACTTAAGGGAATTGAAACCATTCATTTTCCTTTTTTTTTTTTTTTTTGCCTTTGAAGATAAAGAAGAAGCAAGGATCGGTATATGTTCAGCGGTAAATCCATCTTCTTGTTTGCTTAACATTATGCTCTCTTAGTTTAAATAGTAATTAACACATGAGTTGCGTTTACTTCTCAACATTTACGCGCAAAATATTGAGGGAAGTCATAATCCACACGATTGATCAAATAGAGAACTGTAGACATTTATCTATCAAGATAAAGAGTCATGGGAGAACACTTTGTTCTATGAATCGTCAACGTTCACCCCTTCAGTCATGTATTCATCAGCATTAACTCTACCATTACTTAATTCGACAAATATTGATGTTCTTTGAATTGTTATAATGATACTAGATTCATATTCGTTGTTAACTGGCTTTACATTCAGGTGAGAGAATGCCAACAGTTGCAGCGACTATAACCGAATTAGCCAGGCCAGCATCTTTCCCCGGCGCGCTTTGGCCACGATGTTGTGTGCCTCATATAAGACCTCAGTAAAACTTGGCACTTAAAGAGTTGTGCGCCACACTGTCCCTGAGCTACATTTTGCATTTGTGTCACATTCTGATGACGTGTTTCCTTTACCAGACGTTCGACAAAGTATTTCTGATAGAGAAGGGCCTCCATCGTGATATCCCTATAGACCTAAACACTATTGCAAGCACAACTTGGATGAAACTTTAAACGTGTCGATGTTTAAAAAGAATTTCTTGTCAGTACTCATATCTTAGTCGGAATTATCATACCATAAGTCCCTACGGTGAGATACTGAGCACATAATGGTGTTGCTTGTACGAAGTTGTGGGAATTTTAATACAGCAATGGCACTGATAACCACTAGAGTATTGTCTAATTCCTCTTCATCCTATTGGTTTTGGAAGACAAGTAACAGCGGATATACATGGCTGAGTGAGTGTGAGGATTTCTCTATTTTCCCTACTTTTCTTTTCTCTTTTGTCTATTGAAGAGTATGTCTTTTATGTGCAGACCAACAGTGAATGATTGAAGCCAAACTGCACATACATAGTTGTGATATCAAGGGATTTTCCCTGTCCAATTCATGATGTAAATATCACGAAACACTTTTCCAGATTTGTATACCCTAATTTTATTTATTACACGACGTGCTTCCATTTAAGAACTTCTTTTGCACTAATACTTGATGAAACACGTTTCTCTTTACAGTTTGAATCTCAATCTTTATTATTTTCACTGATCGCATGATGTGTTCTTGTTACATCCAGTGAAGTTGCGTTAGAATCCTCGGAATTCAGTATATCTTTCCAAGCTTGGGTGAGACCTGTGATAATATACTCTATTACGACAGCCAATTCATCTGTAACTCTGTTTCTGGAATAGATCTTCCTGATCAAAAATGTTATTTTCATTAAGTAGGTTATCTACATAAACATCACCACCCTTTATAGAATCATAAAAAAATATAGTTTTCTTTTTGAATAAAATATGTTGATTGCCACCGATAAATTGATTTCTTATGTGGGGCAAATATTTTACATCTTTTACTCCTCGAACTTTGAATTTTGAATTCACAATTTGTCTGTCAAAAGGTGGAAGCCACATTTTGTTATCTTTTGGATTGGTGTTTCTGCTCCTCTTTTGGTAGTTTAACCATATTTCACCAAACGTATCATACCAAACCTTTGGAAGTACTTTCCATGCAACATTTTGCAAATAGAAAACGTCACTGTAACCATTTGCTTACAGAGACCCAAAAGGCTTTCAAAACCAATCGTACACATTTCACCATTTTAATACTCCCGGATAAAAGCTTTTGTTTTAATTTTATCCATTTTACCATTCCATCATTATCCAAAAACGATTTTGTCAATTTCTCCAACAAGTCTCTGTGGGATTGATATTACATTTGCGTTAAAATCAGTTGTGAGATAGTTAAAACTTTTATTACCAAAGCTTTTCTAAACTAGTCATTTTTTAACTTTTCGGAGTTTCTACTAACTTTTGATACAACCAGATTTTGTGAACGTGAATTTCAAAATTCCAATGACCATAAATATTGCTAACTCGACGCATCAGAAATAGCCCGGTGTTACGATGTGTTCTTGTAGCAAAGCCGATGTGCCTCGTGTCGCCTGACAGACTTCGGTTTGGCATTATTACAGCCCTTGTCTTGATTTTCTCATTCATCCAAAGATGTGAACCCTATTGTGAACTACTGATAATCTGTATTGTGAAACATAACTCCGTAGTTGTAGCCGAAGGTTTCCTTGATTTGCAGGAGGTTATATCGTGGGGGTACTGTGTGTACGTTTGGAAAAAGCCTGCTTGCATCAATCTTGAATCCAAGCGTACATTCCATAGGCCTATAGGTCCAGACATGATCGCGAATTTGTATGCGCGACATTGGAATCGTACGGTGAGCTGTAAATTGCTGCCGTTCATGCTTAAACCCATTCTCACCTAAATCACAAAAAATAAATAAATAAATAAATAAATAAATAAATAAATAAATAAATAAATAAATAAATAAATAAATAAATAAACAAAATCAAATTATTTTTTAAAAAAATACCTAGATATAAAATGACGTGTGCGTCAATGCCCCCATTAAAATTGATATCCAATGCATAACACAATGCAAAACGCACATAAGATATATCAGATTTGCATGCATTGACGAACGCTCAACGAAGCCCCCATCCCCAGCCCCATCCCCACCCCACCCCCGGCACAAAGAAAGGGCATCGACTCTGTCCTTCAGCCAGAAAGGGGTTAGCTTTTATATTGTTCACAGTGAAAGTACATTGAACTCAGCATGATGATTACAGCATATATAGCCAAGAAATATCACGATTCCATATGTAAGAAAAGATGTATTAGTGCCTGTATATAATCTGCGGGGTTGTACAAATTTAATACAAGGTAGTAAACAACGCAGTGTTACGTAGAGGCGCTTCTCTTTTCTGAAGAAGGAAAGAAGAACAGACAAAGAGGAGGAAAGAAAGAAAGAAAGAAAGAAAGAAAGAAAGAAAGAAAGAAAGAAAGAAAGAAAGAAAGAAAGAAAGAAAGAAAGAAAGAAAGAAAGAAAGAAAGAAAGAAAGAAAGAAAGAAAGAAAGAAAGAAAGAAAGAAAGAAAGAAAGAAAGAAAGAAAGAAACTTGTTTTCCACTTCTTACCCACTCAACATATGGACACAAACTCTCTTTGACGTGTATGTTTACCCTGGACGCCAAAACCCACGCTGTGGGTGCCTGGGCGATCTGCCCTAGGCATACATATTGTAACTTATCTGACAGCCAGCATTTACAATATCTCGGTGGCAACCTGGTCCAGCTGCAGCACAGAGTAAATGCAAAGCAACTTTTAACAATATCTGTATCAAAATAGCTTAATCCGAAGGAGAGATGACACCTATGTATCTGTATATGCATGCTTTTGCGGAGGATGTTCTGCTATGCTTAACGTTGTCCCATTTGTCTGTCTATTTCTTTATTTGAGACTCAGGTAGTTGATCTTTCTACGCTTTCTTCCTTGCGATCTGCGCATATTCTGCCCAGAGAGCGCCGGGGAAAAATGTTGATTCAGTCCCCACGGGGGCCAAGACACATGAAAAAACATATTAGTGGTTTCAGCATATCATTCACCGACTTTGGTGTATGCGAGAAACTTGGTCAAACATAACTCAATAGGCTGCAAAAGAATATGGAGAAGAGGCACGGAATAAATCAGGTATATGAAATCTAACGTCACAGAAAAAATGGACCCTGCTGTCTGTCTTCAACTACAGCGGCTGCGTAATAAAAGATATCAATGTCCGTTTTTTTTTTTTTCTTTTATTACCTGTACCGTGGCACAATATACTGCTAGTCTCCCTGTATATTTGATAACCCTTGTGCTACCGAATCTGTTCTGTGTCTGTTTACCTATCTGTGGTCCGAGGCTACTTGAAATATACTTTATGTACATTTGATTTGGTCTGCTAGGGGCTAATTCGGTAGCTGCATATTTGATCCACAAAGCACTTGGCCTGCTAGGTTGGGCTATGTTTATGTTGTGGCGTCTTTTATACCATTAACACATGAAAGCTGTGATTTAGTTTACCGTGTTTATATCAAATGAGATGAAAGACAATCCATCCGTAGTTTTTGCCCCTCTTTCGAGCATTTCACCGGACATTTCACCAAACACTCTCTCTACCCTCCTTGACCAAACTGAACGAAATGTACAGTTGAGTTTTCAAGCCGGACTTGTTCTGCCAGGGAGCTGCCATCTAATGGAGGTCGCACGGCAGCCAGCCTCAGATCAATGATATTATTATTTATCATTATTTCATTAAAACCCTCATTACTGGAGAACACAATATACATTTTTACACATCGAGATCAGGGCATCCATCGAAATCATATCACAAAATTCGAATTACATATCAGGTAAAGTGAAACCAGCATTTATAAAATAGATAAAGACAAATCAAATGTAACCTTTGACAGAGATAAAATAGGTGAATATTTCAATAAATAGAAAAACAACTCTGTTACTTCCAGTTCAATGTGTGGAGGGTAGGACCAGGCTGGCCAGGCGCAAAATGCGAAAGGCCTCGTACGGTCGGCCATAGGCCCGATCAGCCAGGCCTCACGCGCCACCCTTATCTCACCAAGCCAGTTCCTACAGCACCCTTGTGAGCAGAGAAGTTTAAATGTGCTCAGCCGACTATGGTTTGAATTAATATGGTATATACATAAGTTCATCAAGCGGGGAAACCCCAGCGGAGATTCCGATGTCAGAGCCAGGCGCGCACAGGTTTCTGGGTAATTTGCGAGCCACTCAGTCTTACCGCACTGGCTACAGCGCTACTGAATACAGCAAGTAACAAGGAGTGAAACACGGGCCATGGTTTCTTAAAAAAAAATCTAGGGTGGCTGAAAAAGTATTTGAAAGACAAAGGAATATCAGTTGATGGAAGGAATAAAGCTGCACTTTTATTTTTGATATTTGTCAGTTTGACGTTTCTTCATGGTAATAGTGCTATCAACATTACAGCCCACTACACAACAGTCAGTGGTGGGTTTACTATGATAATTCACCTTGTCACTCAACGTTCTAACTATTAATGCTTTCCCCACTCCCTCCGCCAACGCTCTACAATGGTAAACTTCTATACACCTCCTTTATTTGGTCCATTTCCTGCTTTTAATTTTCATGTTGACACGAACAAGATTAGTGTCCGCCATCATGCATTATCGTGACCACTTTTGAGAAGTGCACAGCGCGCCATCTGGTAGCAAAAAATCAGTCCGCATGCCTCGCTTTCGTAATGGGACAGCTGTCGGGGTTTTCCCGCTTGGTGAACTTAGGCATAGACCGTATTGTCAGTAAAAATCAGTTGCTGCAGTGTGTTTACATGTCCGTCAGTGCCAGGTTGGTTAGCAACATCTAACTTTGACAGAGAATTATACACACATTTCACTGGAGTGATGCCAAATTCAATTAGTCGTGAAATCAGTGACCCATGGTATAATGATGCGCCAGTTATGTACCTCGATAAGTTGTATACATTATATTCCTTCCAGGAGAATCAACCTGGAAGATCTTGTAATATGGAGAAGCTTGTAGCATGATGATGTCCAGCACACACAGTAACTTAGGAACTTTAAGCAAATTACTTTGATGGGATCGATTATTTAGTCCCATACAATGTTCAACCAAGGTGACTTGTGTGCTCTCAAGTTTCTTGATGTCACTAACTGATAAATGTAAGCAATACGAGGCATGCATATTAGTTTCCCGCCACAAAGCACGGGGTTCATGCTTGTCAGTCATGGAGGACACACGGGCATATCATGATCACAGATAGGGCTACATGTAGATATCCTTTGCTCACAAAATTAGTGTCTTTTAGAGAACTTAAGTTTACAAATACCAAAGTCATATTCATTTAATGCTTCCTAAATTAGTTGCAAGAAAAAGTTTCCACTTTTCTGTACTAACTATCCCCTAATCCCAAAATATTAGTAATATACCGCTTCCCCGTCCAGGCAGCGGCCCGTATAGTGCCAGGTGAGACTGTTGTTATTAAGACAACCAGGTATGCAGTTGTGGGAGTAAATTAAACATGCCTCGTATGAGTCCCGCACGTTAAAATGGGTACGCAAATAGTTCACCAAAGACATAACTTAGCATCAGTCGAACGTCCGTGGTAGCAGAGGCCGACACTTGATAGATGGATATATATATAGAGAGAGAGAGAGAGAGATAGATAGATAGATAGATAGATAGATAGATAGATAGATAGATAGATAGATAGATAGATAGATAGATAGATAGATAGATAGATAGATAGATATTTTATTAGTGTCTCACCCTATGTACATACAAGCTAAAAATACAAATACACAAACATGAAAAACAAAGCACATAGGCTTTCCCATAGGGAGATATGAGAGACAAGAGACATAAAACAAGTTACATGCACATTATATTACAGCATTATTGGTACGACGACGGAAAACATTTACACTTACAGGAAATCATAGCATCAGGCGTATGCAAGTGTTCAGCCTGTTCTTTACCTTTGCGCGAGTCTGCGAAAAACAGTTTTACCAAAACCTCTAAATGTGCAACATTTTCAATATGACATCCACCTAGTGCCCACTGCAGCTGTTCCACCAATATCTGTTTTCCAGCGACTAAACATTTAGCTTTCGCCAGGCCAAACTTAAATCTCCACTTGGTTGCATACGCCATACAAATATCTATCAATACCTGTAAATCTGCTATAGTTAAACACATGACATTGACGTCATCTGTTAATGAATTAACGTGTTGTTGATCTACATGCAAGCCATGTTGACAGTTTTAAGTTGAATCAAGAAACCATTCAGAAAATATTAAAGAACACAGATGAGAGGCAGCTGCCTTGACTTGTGCTCCTCATGATAATAAACGAATTGCTGTATGCATTATCCCATTGGTTTAAACGTATTTTATTCCATGACAAATCAATTACAGAGAGCCAAGTGGTTTTCATAGTAGTTTGTCATGGAAAGCAATTGGGGAGGAGGGCTTAGCCCTTTATTAACCCCTCGTGCTGGGAATAGACAAAGAGACCGGACAGACAAGACACCACACAACCCGGCGGTTTCCTCCACGACGTAATCCTGTCTTGATTGCAGCGTAGTATTGCACCGAGCCAACAAGTTTAAGGAAGACACTACAGTTCGACAAAACAGACAGATGGGCTGGCTGTATAAAACTAAACCGTTGATCATCCACATCGTGGGACTCCGCCCACACAGCGATGGACGGTGGCAATGGTTATGACTAAAAAGCCTAAAAAATATATAGTCACTGTGGTACTTTCCTTATGAACAAAATTCATGTTATGGCATCTCGCAGGAAACGTTTAGTTTTCACAATATATTCTTGAACTGAGAAAAAAAATATTTTTGTTGTACCCAAAAGAACAATTTGGTGATCCCAATAAAATTGTTTCTAGAGTACATGGAGCAAAATCTGAAATAGATGTATGTAAGCTGTCTCTTTGGATTGTATAGAATGGACAAATAAAAAAAAATAATGCCAAGCATCTTCTGTACCTTGCCCACAGAGATAATTCGGGGATTCACATAAACCAATGGCATGTAGGTGAGCATTCAACTGACGGCCCATCCTGAGCCTTGCTTGAATGACAGCCGGGTGTCTTTTTTCCAACATAGTATAATTTAGTCTCTTTAGTTGAGCGAGGGACTTTCGAATCTATGTGTTTTTTTAATTCACTTAAGGAATTAGAATTTCGAATGTTAAGCGGGAGCTGATTCCAAAGTCTCATGGTGCTGGGGAAAAATGTATTATTAAATAGATCTGTTCTAGCTCTAAAATGAGGAAGGTTTTCAGCGTGCTTGCATTGAGTCTGATCTGGTTTTGATTTGAATGAATAATCTCAATTAAATATTTGGGGGCTAAATCATGAGTAATTTTATACATTTGGATTAACTTGTTAATTTCTCTGCGTTTGGCCAACGTTTGAAGACCCGTTTCTTCGTATAATTTAATATTAGGGGTAGTTCTCATAGTACCAGAGATGACACGTGCGGCAGCCAGTTGAGTGCTTTCTAATCTTTGTGAGTCGCCCTGTGTGCAGCCATCCCAGACCACGCTACCGTACTCCATAATGGTCAAATGAATGATTTGTATATTATTTCAAGGGTCTCTCTGTCTAGTAAATACTGTAAACTTTTCATGATATTAAGTTGTTTGAAGGCTCTAGCAATAATAAGGTCAATGTGATCGTTCCATCGGAGGTCGGATTGCATTATTATCCCTAGGTGTTTATGTTGGTCGACGTTTTCTAATTGATGATTCTGGAAAATTAAGGGAGGGTGAAAGACTTGATTTTTTTTCAGCGATACTAACATAGCATCTATTTTCAGGGCATTGGATGTCACCATCCAATCTGCTGACCAAGAGTCGACAGAGGACAGGTCCTCGTTTAAAATGTCTGCAGTTAGGTGGGGATTGTCGACAGTAAGATATAAAAATGTGTCATCAGCGAAAAGTTTGATTTTGGAATGAATGATATCCACGATATCATTAATAAATATAAGAAATAACATAGGACAAAGAACAGAACCCTGAGGGACGCCTGCATTGATACTACCTCATGTATAGGTTTTACCGTTAATAACGACTCTTTACTGACGATTTGAGTGATAATTTTAAACCATTTAAACAAGGAGTGTGAGATTCCACTGCGTTCGAGTTTGAATAGCAAGCCTTGGTGCCATACTAGGTCAAATGCTTTACTGATGTCCAAAAAGACTACTCGGACCTCTTTTTGGAGATCAATAGCGAGAGAAAGTTCATGATAAAGGGATAGGAGTTGATTAACAGTTGAGTCTCCGGGAATGAACCCAGATTGACTAGAAAATAAAAGTAAATTTTCTCTGAACAAATTAAAAACATATTTGAAAACTACCTTTTCCATCATTTTTCCAGCACAACTTAACAGGGAGATGGGTTGGTAGTTATTACATAAGTTGGTATCACCCTTCTTATGCAAAGGTGTGACATGGGCCTGTTTCCAGGAACTAGGTGAGACTTCCTGACGTAGTGATGAATTAAACAATTTTGTTAGCGAGTCGCAAATAAATGGCGCCCCCATCGCAGTAGAATTGCACTGACACCATCAGGGCCGGTGGCCTTTGTGACATCTAAACTTTTTAGGATATCGAAAACCTTGTCACGATTAATCTGAATTGAACTAAGAAGTACTTCTGGTGGATTTATGTTTGGTATTACACGGGCCCTGGATATGTCGATATTACTCTGGTCGAGAAAAAAAAATGTTAAAAATTTCAGCTTTGGAGAGATTATCGGTTATATGACAATTAAGAAATGAAGTAGTGATGGGATAGCATGGGACTGATTACGATTCATAAAATATTTAACCGTACGCCATCATGCTTTATTCTTTTGATTAGCATTCTTTAAGGAGGCCCCTAGCTTATTATTATAGTTTTCCTCTGCTGTCTTTAACTGTTCTTGGTATTGGTTTCGAATGGTGGTGTAAAAATTCCAAGAATGGACTTCATATTTTTTGTCGTGGCCCTGTTGTAGGCGCGATGGACTTTTCGTCTTGTACATCGGAGAGAAGAATTAAACCATGGTAAGTCCAACGCACGCACTGTGATAGATTTACCCGGAATTGTTTCTTTTGCGACATGAATGAATAGTTTGATCCAGTTATCACAACAAAAATTAAAATTTTCCGAATTAAAACAGGAATCCCAATCAGCTTGACTTAAAGAGTCTCTAAATATATCAAAGTTGGCTTTTTTATATTCCCAAGTATATCTGTTTTATGATGTGTCCTTTTTTGCGCCGAAAGAGAATATTTGAGGCAACTACAGAGTGATCACAATTACAAATGGGTGGCAAGACACGAGGCTCTTTGACACAGATGGGTATATTGGAAATAATTTGGTCCAGACAGGTAGCTGTAGTAGCAGTAATTCTCGTGGGTTATCCCATTAACAACTGTTGTGAGATGCTTCTACCACGTCGAGGTGAAACCACAGAACTCACCTGGTAGGGTTTTATGCAGCAAAGACAAATAAGGCATCATGCCATACAGAATCAAAACGTCCAGCGTCTGAAGATCATCTAAACACTGGTGAGTAATTCCCGTTATAGTATGACACTATTTCATTCTTTACAGTGCATCCAAATACGTGCTGCGCCCCTCTCTGCATTTCAAACTGAGTATCACTTTCATCAGCATCAGGTAACATAATCTTTTCAACAATCTTTTCTTGGCAAAAATTAAGCTTAGCGTGATCGAACGATAATTACTAGTAACATTAGGGTTCAAAACTGGTTTCTTCAATATATGAGAATGATAACACCAAATGTAAATACAGTGGGAACGATACAATATGTAACAATCTCTGTACAAAATGAAGCAAGTTAATTACATAGGAAGTTAGATTTATCATAATATATATGCTCAGCAGTAATGCCATCATACCCTGGACACGATTGTTTTTCAGAAAATCAACAATTTTTGCGATGAAATCTGACTTACCATCTGTATCATCAAATATATCCTTTTACTACTATTAAAGGCAGAAATAAATGATCAACTTTCTCTTTCACCTCTGCTTGTTCTGATGAACTTGCCGCCGCTATTCTTTATAGCTTTTCTGACATTTAAGAGTAATTAGCGCGTAGAAGCGTGTCCCCTACCGCGAGGCCCTAGAATACACAATAGTGAAAGCAGACGACCAGCACCTCGACAACACTCGAGGTGTCCGGGGTTTTTTTTTATCCGCACATGTAGTGTGTCAAATTGTTCTTTATATTGTCGTGAATTATTTGAGACCAGGAAAACCCAGTCATCAATTGGAAAATGTTTAGGTATCCCTGTTTGAAAAGGCCAAAGTACTGACAGAAGTCACGCCGCCTTGCGTGGTGACTCGGTGTACTCACACTCTAGCCATGTGTAAACAGTCACTACACTAAGTATATTGACAGCTAGCTTGTCAATAAATACTACACACTGTACCTGTCATTTTGAGACAAAAAATGTGTTCCTGACGTCTGAATTATGTACGAGACAGCCCCTTCTACCTGGAAGTGTCATTTCTAATATGCACTTTATAATCATTCTACCCAGAAGCGGGCTGAATTACTAACGCAATACCTCAAGGGAACAAGTGGTCTCCAAAATTATAAAGTAAATGATGTTTAAACATTGAAAATATTGTTTTGTACACAAATCATATAAGAAAACAGTTTGGACTGTGGCCATTATTTTCCTCAGCAGCCATATGTAATATAATTGAATTCAATTAATTATAATTGAAATCACCATCCATCTAAACTGAGTCGTCTGTTCTCTTTAACAGTAGTATCCTATTTCTATAATTTTTTATGGTCATGAATATGCTCTCCTAATACAATTATGACACCAGAAACTAATGGAATCAGTCTAAATTGCGGGAGACGGGAATCACGCAGCAAAAATGTTCACAGACACACCTCATTTTGTATAATTGGGTGCAATTAAAATGTGATTTAAACTATCAAAAATGCCCTTTCACGTATCTGTTCATCCCTAGCATGTAACATTTGCAGTAATTAATTGAAATAATGGCAGTACACGTCTGATAATGGAACTTTCTTCTGCCCCGTGTAGTCAGCTGCTGTGCTCCCTCGGGTATCACGCTACTAATTCAACCCGCAAATATGTAAACAAACCAGGTTGCAGTCTGTGCCTTGGTTTAACCGTATTTTATTCTCAAAATTACAGATTTTTGAGGTATACATATATAGATGATTAGGATTGGGAAGAGGGCGATACCCTATTTTAATCCCTCTCGCTGGAAAAGACGAGTACGCAAGACGATACTTGACACGGACAGAACGCAAAAGAGAAGAACCAGACATGGACAAGACAGACAGAGGGGCCATAAGGTGAAAAGAGTACTAACAACTAAATAAATAATGAGAAGAAGTAGATGTCAGGCATACATGAATGTCGGAATGTGTCGAGGAGTCAATTACAGCTGAGTAGTTAAGTTAATTCAAGATGTGGGTAAGAGGAATTGAAAAAGTAGATATTTGCCCACGTGCACAGATACCTGCACCGCTCCCACTGTCGTACCGGAGGGTGGCCCGAGAGAACCCTGGGAGGCCCGGCGCCGCGGCGGGCCACGAAAAAAAGATAATTTTTCTATAAATAAATTAGCCAATACCCACTGGTTTGAAGTGACCAGTCGCTGAGATGAAATCATGGACAGCCAAGAAAATTTCAGTATTTTGGGAGAGCGAGCTGTCAGGCGAGCCGTATAACAGTGTTTGCATAG
>CAXHWN010000061.1:0-7500 GCA_964020975.1 Hermodice carunculata | reverse complement strand
TAAATTTATTGTTCATATACCCAAATTTGTGAAAAACAGGCTTGATATCAATACAATAATTTCAAATAATTTTATAACCTTGTTTACGAGAGGGTATCTGATAGCACTTTTTGTCAGAATTTCTTTATTAGGCAGTTTTAGACTTCTTCAAGACAGTGGAGGAATCTGTGAAGCCTGTCTTCACCAAAATGTATTGATGGTGTAACAAAATTGTCAATACCAAACGGCGTATTTGCTCGTTGCTTATCAAATCAGATTATGGTCTGTCAGCATGATACAGGATAGCCAGTGAGTTGGAAGACAATGACACTCTGAACAAAGTCTTGTTTGACAAAGTGGTGGCGAAATATGTAAAACTGCGATGTATCTCTTTTGTGGCTACGTCATAAGCATATATAGACACAGCGATGAAGCAGTCTCACGACAATGTGGGCATCGCCTGCGAAGCCAGCTGGCCAGCAGAATCAACGAATCGCAAGATAAACTGTGAACTTAACATATAATCATGTAACAGTCATCATTATACAGCCCAAACGTCACAGTGTGTGCAGTCGCCATATCCTTTTGGGAAGTTTCTGCATGTCTCTGGTGTACACCATCATTGTCCCGAGTTGTACAGTTCCCGCGCACTGAAGCCACAGTTCCCGAAGCTGCAGCCCGGGAAGTTCAGTTCATTGCCTGTAAACTGTGTAATGCCAGCTCCCTGGATCTGCCAAACACCGATCATCATATATAAAAGATTTTATAATACATCAAGCATTAGTCTAGTGTTCTGATTGACACAGTGGGCGTGTAACAGCTTTGACTGATAACTGCAAGAAATTACTGTTGCCCACTGACAATTTTGGTCACTAGGGGTACTGAATATTAGAGCCGGCCTAGACATATATTTAATAGACTCAAGCCTTATGTGCCAAATAAGTAAAATTTATGTTATGTAACTGATTGTTGATCTACTAAAATAGAATGAAAGAGACCTGATGTTTGCTCATTTATTGTTCTTCGGTATAATAAAGAAATGGTGTCCTTGCCTAAAGTACTTCTATTGGTTGGCGACCAAAATTTTCAATATATATATATATATATATATATATATATATATATATATATACATATATATATGTGTGTGTGTGTGTGTGTGTTTGTGTGTGTGCATGTTTATAAGTTCAAAAGTTAATAATCGAATCTGAAAGTTTATACGTTATGTGATATTTATCCTTTTCATCTTTCTTGACTTTCATCAGTGTGCAATGTATACATATGTGCGAAGAATATATTGATTCATTTAGACACGATACAACTTTATTGTTTGCTTATTTATTACTATGTGAAATTTAATTTCTCTCTTTTACTACTACTTTTTTATTACTATGTGAAATTTAATTTATCTCTTTTACTACTACTACCATCTGTCTTTTCTAAAGTTCCAGTGACATTGTATACATCTATGTAATGTGGGGAGGAGTTAACCTAAGTGGCAACTGTTCCACGACGTAGACGTTGCATAGGTTTGGTATTTCACCCATAAAACCATACATTTTATTTATTGTCCATATATCTAAATTTGTCATAAACAGGCTTCAGATCAATACAATAATTGGCAAGAAGTTTATAACCTTGTTTACGAGAGGGTATCTGATAACACATTTTGTCAGCATTTCGATATAAAATTCTCGATGAAAAGGTGTATTACATATGTAAAATTATAAAGTATAAACCAATATGCAGGAATCATATTGTCTGCTTACAAATAAAGTGCACAATTACAGAATAATCGTTTTTTTTAACATTACTTTAAACATCGAAAGTTGATTCATTTTGTGAGCTGCAAAAGTCTCGGAGGTAGGCATCTGACAAAAAAAAAATACGGTTCCTAAATAATAGATTTGTCCTTCAAAAGACGATTATTTGAAGCGGAGCAATCAACCAGCTTTTAATTGACGGTGTTTTCAAAACGGATTGTTGACCCTAAAATTTCCTTTCGAAAAACAGACATTGAAAGATTTGAAGCGCTTATCGTCCACGTTGTTGTTCAACCGTGGTCAGTTTTTGGTTGCAATACTTTGAAGACATGTCAATCAACAAATTTTGTATAAGGTTTCCAATCTACAATAATTTTGATTAGCTTCAAAAGCAGTTATTTACCCGATTGATATCGAACTCAGCCACACTTCCAAGCTTGTAACTTTGGTTTCACACGCGACGGCGACAGCTTCAAAAGGGACTCGAAAGCGGTATCGTCACGTGACCCGAAGGTGCTATCACCTTGACACCAGCAACAATGTTTACAAATTACGCTGCTTGAACAAGATGGCCTTGCGGTTTCACAGCTTGCTTCAGTGAGAAGAATGCTCGACGGACAGTTGTCCAGTCCTTTCCACTCACCTTGGATGGAAGAGCAGCATGTCTGCATTAACGGCATGGACGGGGCTTTGGCCATTCGGTGTCTTGGAATGCGTGTGAATATACTGGTATAAAGGGCGACATTCGATATACCACAATTCGGGAATATAACAGAAAATGAATCAAACGGATAACAATGTGCCCCAAAAAGTTAACGAACAGGTATACAGTAAGTGGTGGCTGCGGCGGGGGGGGGGGGGGGGGGCTCTGAATTTTTGTTTTTCTTCATTTTCAAAAAAATAAATTGTTCAATTGCAATGCTAGGCAAGTTGGACCTTGTATAAGATGCCATTCTGTCCATCTGTCTCTTATCTTTCCCTGAAAATGAGTGTATCTCACTCTGTAGCCAATACTTGTAAACTTAAGCTATAATACAATGTAAATTATACAAACTCGCCCGCTGATTAAATTTCCCAACATTTGTCGGGGTATTGACACACACAATGCCCGATGGGCGATCTTCATAGATAATGATTCTGACAAGCTGACAACGAAAACAGCAGTCCTGTTATTGACAAACACACAGCACTCCCATCATCAACAAGAGTTCAAAGAGATGAGGCAGAAGAAAAAGACCTTACATGTTTTGAGAATCCATTAGTTGTATCGGAAATAAGACTGTTCTTTGTTACATATGGATAACCTGTTCTATTGGCTTCCTAGAATAGTTTTCTATCAGACACTAATATTTGGTAAAAGGATATAGAATACACCATGACAAAAGCGATGATGTCATAGATTGTACGTATGGGTGGAAGTTTCTTGCCTACCGAGCGAATTGTGTTTGCTTGCATAATTGTGATAGTCCGACACGCACTTCAATAATGCAAAGCGAGTCTGTGTTGCAGGCAAGCAAGTTTCCAATTCTCTCAAAATCGAAAGTGGGATGGGCTATTGGGAGGGAGTTTATTATTCGTGGCTTTGTCTTTCGTGCGGGGATGTAAGGCTGTCATAAGTGACCCCAAGCTTAGTTAACTGGCTCCTCCACAGATTTGGGCCTTCCTCGTGTTGAAGAGGTCCATACACATCACCATGCATTCGGGTTTCGCCTTTAATATAAAAGGGCCTAATGTATAATTTCATTTTGTGGAGATACGTAGCTTTATTGGTTCATATATGGAATTCTACCATGAACTGATCGCGACACAAAACAGAAACTTCGTGACTGGGGTAGAACGGTAACGTGACATATCGCTCACGGGCGCATTTTACATAAACGATCACCCCCCCCCCCCCCCAAAAAAAAGAGCAATGTGCAGAGTGACTTTGCAGTCATTTGCAGAACCAACAGTAACGTAACTGTCATATCTTCCTAATAGTCAGTTTCAATCCCCCTCCCCCTTTCGGTCTCAAAAGCAGTTTTTTTTTTCCTTTCGGTGTACTTTGGTACAGCCCTGTAAGAGGTGGACAAGTCCGTAAATATGAACTATGGCAACCTTTCACGCATAGCCCCCAGGCGATACCAATACGGTTTATGCATAAGTTCACCAAGCGGGGAAACCCCAGCGGAGATTCCGATGTCAGAATCAAGCGTGCACAGGTTTCTGGGCAATTTGCGTGCCACTCGGTCTTACCGCACAGGCTACAGCGCTACTGAATACAGCAAGTATCGAGGAGTGAAACACGAACCATGTTTTCTCTTTAAAAAAAAAAAAAATTCTAGGGTGGCTGAAAAAGTATTTAAAAGACGAAGGGATATCCGTTGATGGAAGGAACAAAGCGGCACTTTTATTTTTGATAAATGTCAGATTGACGTTTCTTCCTGGTACAACATTACAGCCCACTACACAACAGTCAGTGGTGGTTTACCATGATAATTCGCCTTAACACGCAACGTTCTATCTAACAATGCTTTCCGTACTCCCTCTGCCCACGATTTATAATGGTAAACTTCTGTACACCTCCTGTTTTTGGTCCATTTCCTGCTTTTCTGCTCATGTTGAACCGAACAAGATTAGTGTCCGCCATCATGCATTATCGTGACCACTTTTGAGAAGGTGCACAGCGAGCCATCTGGTAGCAAAAATCAGTCCGCATGCCTCGCTTTTGTAATGGGACAACTCTTGGGGTTTCCCGCTTGCTGAATTTATGCATAGACCGTATTGTAGTGGGGGTTTATACTTCATAAAGTGCACTTCGAAGTTTATATTTTAATGCTGCTGTAGAGTATATTTGCCATGTATACTCTGAGGACGGTACACACATTTGAGATGACAGACAGGGAAAAAGCAAAGGCGTGCATTGCAACTTCCATCCATTTCATATACATTCACACTTAGTTTGTGCCATGGGTTCACCTGTCCATTCTGCCCAGAGTCCGTTGAGGCAGTGATGGTAGCACCACATTTACAATCTGATACGAGCAACAAGTAGAGATTTCAAATTGTTATAAGCTTAAAGACAAGCATAATATCACGCTGAACCAAATGGATATTTTTATAGCTAGCATCGTCTATATCTGTGGACAGGAAGCGCATTAGCGGGGTGAGTATTTCGCGACCTCTGGGCTTAGTTTGACACCAAACAGTCCAGCAAGTTGGTCATTGATTGGGCAAGGTAAGACTGTACGCTTGTTTGGCTTTATAATCTTTACAATGCCATGATTCTGAATGGTGGTTAATGCATCGGTTGAAACCACGGAGGGAAAGAACTAGTTTTCCTCCTATATGTTGAAACTGCCTTCATTCACTTTGTGAGTCGTAGATTGGTCGCCAGGCGCCATTTTGACAATTGGCACCTATAATCATACATTTTCCACAATCACTATCAGAATGGGAAAACAGAGCCTATCAGTTTCATTATGTTCGTAGCTATTTGCTCACCACAATGAACCAATTTAGCGGTTGTCCTGTCCTTGACAAGTAGTTTACACAAGAATTGGTTGTTGCGCACCTGAAAAGCCACAGTTGGTTGCTTGTCCTTAAAAACGGAAAAAAATTACATGCCATAGTCTCATTTCCCGATTACAAATGTGTTTAAGCTTCTTGGTGTCACTATAGATACCAAACTTCCTTTTGACGAGCGCACCTCTAAAATCTGCGAAAAGGTATATCTGCTCAAGTCAGGTCCTAGTTAGATTCAAAAGGACTCTTGACACCAAATGCGAAATTGGAAGTCTTAAAAACATTCATTCTACCTTACTTTATATATTGTGCCATCATATACCACTTCTACCCATGCAGAAGCGCACAAAAATGGAGTCTCTTCTGGAGAAATCTCTGAGATATGTTTATAACGAATCGAACTCAACTTATTACGTAATGCTGGGGAAAAAAAAGCATCTCTAGCCACACCTAGAATATAAAGAAAGAGATCAATAGTCACAGAAATCTTCAAAATTACTCTCGAAAAAGCTCCTGATCACCTTTATATTCTGATCACTAACCGTCAACTGCCGATGGTACAAGACTACTTCTAGATTTGAATCTTCCAAAATTCCATCAAGTCAAATGTGGCATATATTCATTGCTTTTTATGTTCCTCTATCTTCGAAATGACCTCCCCATTAGTATAGACATTAGACAACATAGATGAGTTCAATTCAGCTCTGAAACCTAGGATTGGCCCACATGCAAATGCAGGGCATGCAAATATCAAGGGACCATTTATAGATAGACCCCCCCCCCCTGCACACAGACCTCCATCCATCAGCCGCGATCTCTACCTGGGCAGAGGTGACTCTAAATCTAGCTGGTCATTATTATTATTATCATTATCATCATCATCATCAGCATCATCATGCTGAAGCGAACTTTATACTTATGTGATTCACCTATACATATCAAGGAACAATGCCTTTGGTAGGAATTGACTTGGATTTGTTTCATTAGGACTACGGTTTGGATTTGGCAATGGCACTGTCTAATTTGTTAGAGGCTGTGTGAAGCAAGAAGAGTGAGGTGTGAAACTACATTTTTTGCTGTTTTTTAACATAGTTGAAAATATACCTCAACCCTCATGTACTTACTGAGTCCCCTGAGGGATTGAACGGTGCATTTAAATTATTTTTTTTTTGGCATTATTTCATGATTCTCTTTGTTTGAATTGAGCAAATTATAATCATGATAATCCAGATATTTGTCATATGAAGGGATATATATATATATATATATATATATATATATATATATATATATATATATATATATATATATATATATATATATATATATATATATATATATTACTTTCCAGAAATTCCTAATGCCACAAAATCAGGCACAGGCGTATATTTAAATTTCTATTTGACAATATAAGAAAATATACCACACGCCTCATGTATTTACTGAGTCCCCAAGGGGATGGTCGGTGCTTTAATATATTTTATGTTCCCCTTAATTTGGATTGAGTTTCTTATATATCTAGTTCTTATAAATTAGATTATTGGTCATATGTAGAAATGTTAAAAGAATTGTCTGTATTGTAATCTATATTTTTTTTTTGTATTGATCTTAATGAAAATAGCTTTTATTTCACGTTTATTGTATGGGAAACCAAGTATAAATAAAGCTGACTTGACTTGACTTGTTGCCACGGTACTGGGTTGTGAAAAGCTATCCGAACTTTTGCGGATTATACGGCACTCATTTTTCAACAGGTGCGTGCTTCAGCCAGCATAAACATGGCCATTTGCCCCCGTTTTTGTCACCTAAAGTTTGCTTCTGGGGTTATTCATGCTTCGTGACAAGAAGTGTAAAGTATCAAACTTTATGAAAAAAAAAAAAAAGTTTGTGTGGCGGCATGCTTTTGCCACTATAGGTCAACCACTTCGAATACTTTTTATCATCTCTGCATGGTAAGGGATAATTATCCTATTCGCATAAACTTCAAATGCAGGCCTGAACTTCCCAGGTGAATTAAACAGACGATCAGGCATTTTTGAGTAAATACGAACGTAATTCACATATGACTCTGTATGTTGCAAAAATCAAGAGAAACGAGTTTTGGAGTTCATCAGCAATCTCCATTTCAAGGAAATAGGAGTAATACAGCGAGTGTGTACAGAAATATCAAAGACATTTTGGTTATAGGCCACTGTACTAGTGTAAAATAAACGATTGCTTTTCACTTTTTTCAGTGTATTCTTGATACTAAATG
>CAXHWN010000060.1:0-13000 GCA_964020975.1 Hermodice carunculata | reverse complement strand
ATTGTGTCAAGGTACAAATGATGTATATTTAAGTTTCAGGTGGCACCTAATTCTCAAGATACTATATTCACCAGTACATGGTGGACAGACAGAACTATGGGTGGATATACATATCTTTTGTATTCATTTTCTTCCTTCATCTTACAGGTATTTTAGTAGTCCCTTTTATGAACTTGTAAGAATCATCAGAGCATCCTGTAACAAACATGGGTCCCTGCTTGCAATGAGAAAGTCATAAATTTGTGCTGGCTTAAATACATTTTGCCCCCCCCCCCCAACCAGCCCCCCTCCAGGTGGACCTATGAGTTGCACCTTATCTAAAATTACAAGAAAACCTAGCCACACCCACAGCAAGTTCAAATATAAATGCATTGCCCCACCTCCTACAATCCCTCCTCCCTCCATGTAAAAGAGAAAAAAAAAAAAGATCTGAACAGCCCTTACCTTCTGTAAGCTGAGTAGTCATTTTTGACACTTGATTTCATATTCTTCAGTTCATCCAGCACAGCAAACATGTTGATGAACTTCCCCAGAGTAAGAAGATATGCCTCTGATACAAAGTCATTCTTTTTCTCCTTGTGGCATAATCTTTTCACCTCATTGCCGAATCTTTCAATAGTGCTGCGCTGTAATGAGGCAAGTGTTACAACAGGTTAGTATTTCATTGTGGAACACACACACATAATATTAATATGCAACTTGTCTTGAGAAGCCATGCCTGAGGAAGACCAAGTATGGTCTCTGAAGACAGGTGGTCTCTCATAAGAGGTAATAATAAATATAAAGTTTAAAACAAAGTATCTTGAAAATATTGTCTTTCAAGACAAGTCTGTCATTGGAGTGGTCTGCCAAGGCAGGTACCACTGTATATGTACATAATGTAATATTAACTTGAGCTAAACGACTGGGGCAAGTAGCGGTGGTGGTTAGAAGACTTGTCTCCAAAAAAGAAAAAAATATATTAACTTCTTGTGTTCTAATTGCATCAAAAGATGCGTACCTGCATTGTTACAATGATAACAGATTTAATCTCATAATAAACAGGCTCTTTTATTCAAGTACTGGACCTATATGACTGAATTTCCAGAGGGGGGTAACTAGAATAGTCCTGGTCCACAGCTTTCCTTGGTGCACTTTGGGCCAAAATGTATCCAAACACGTCAGGAAAAGATATTGCCTTAAAGTATCTAACTAAGTACTATGATGGTTAACTTCTGTTTCTGTGGTGGTTCATTCAACTGATGTATAGCAAATGAAACTATTGTGTAGTTTCATTAAACGGATCACACAGATATAACTGGACTCAGGACTTTCTCTTCCAAACTTAGGCTGATCCGAAGTACACTGAGACATACACAGGCACTCGAAACCTTCAATCAGTCAAGCATTTGTGCCAATATAGCCCTATGGGGTAGAGAGGCTGAACAATATCTGTATGTGCAATGGCCCACTTAGGGCCTTACCCTACCTGCTAATAAGAAAGGGGAGAGTGGGCCTAGAACCACTACGTCATCAGATGGAGCTCCTACACAGAAAGGTTTAAAACAAAGCTCACATCTGGACCACCATCCCACTTCATGTTTGAAGTGAACCCCAACTGTGTGGCTCTCTTTACCATCCCCTTAATCCCCCGGGTTTACTAAATTAAAGGCAGAGAATGCTGGATCCATGCCTCCCTCACCTCATTTATAGCCTTGCTAATCACACATCTCATTTTGGAATGACTGTAGTCAATAGCCAGAAGCTGATCACTGACCGCAAAACCCCTTTGCCTGGACAGAGTGACACACAGACGGACGGACACGTAAGTGACGGCAATACCCCTCCAGTAGGTCAGGTTACTTCTGTTTAACCTAATGACCAAGCTCTGGTGCAAATGCAATTAGCAGAGATATCATGGCAAGGCCATTTTTCTTCAATGCAGCACTGTGACCTAAATATGTGACCCACTGACCTAGTTTTCAATAGACACCTGAGGCATCCTTAGGACCAACTGTCATAAATAATTGGTGAAGCTACATTCAATATTTTTTTAGATATTGTGTTAACGCCGTTTTTTCCTTGACTGTAGTACTGAGACCTAAATATGTGATCTAGTGACCTATTTTTTGAGAGGCACCTGAAGCACCTCAATGCCCCCTGTGATAAAAATTTGGTCTCTGTAAAGTGAGTATTTTTGGAGATATGGCATTAACAAGGCATCAACAGACGGATGTCTCCTTTGAAACTTAAAAGTTTTATACACTATTCCACCATACCGACACTGGTATAAACAGGTAAATAGTAATACAACTTTTAGCACCATTAAGTTGACAAGAGGTGTTAGGAGGTAAAGTGTATTAAGGTAAAAGCTGGAAGCCACCTCTTCCACTATAATGGATGAAAATTGAAAAGAAAGAAATCCTGCAAAAAGTGAGTATGATTATGGTTTTCCAACTTAAGATGGACAAGAGAAAATTCTCTAGGTGGGTTAAGTATACTCTACTCCAGGTACTTTCCCTCTTAACCACTCTAAACAATTTGAGAATTACACTTTGTCATTTCAAGCTCCATCTTGACATAGTTTGACTAATGTTCTTGAGTTAGTGTTGTATTTATTAGGTATTTGGTCATATCTCTGGAAACATTTCAACAGGGTTTTGTGTACTTGTTGTTTTTTATAACCTTTGTGCTGTAGTTTTTGCAACAAAGTGCTGACTCTATTGAGGAAATCACTAAACAGTGTGGTGTTTCCAGCAATATGTATCACTTGTCCGATACAAACTCCATATGCTTGTTTCTCTGGAATGTTTCCTGTCAGATATCAGGGTATGAGATAATATCAAATTTGAATTTGTCTGGATAGACGCGTAGGTGACCACAATACCCCTCTGGCCTAGAGGCCAAGGGGTAAAACACCCTGGAACTAGAACAGACTGATTTTCCAACAGAAAATCAAATGTCTCCCGGTGGAACACTTACGTCTTTGAATAAGCTACAGGTGATAACAAATTACAAGTGACCAAGTTTGCTTGAAAATAACAATCCTATTTCAGCTCTCACCTAGATACATTACTCTAGCAATATTCATCAAGTTCTTCAAGACTTATTGCAGAGAAACCAATTTCACATAAATGACCCTGTGACCTTGAAAACTAGGTCAAGGTCATCCACATATAATCCCAACCTAGGTCTTGCCAAGATACATAATCCTACCAAGTTTCATCAAATTCCATCAAGTTCTTCAAGACTTATCGCACGGAAACCAATTTCACATAAGTGACCCTGTGACCTTGAAAATTCGCTCAAGGTCATCCAAATACAATTCCCACCTAAGTCTTGCAAAGATACATAAACCTACCAAGTTTCATCAAATTCCATCATGTTCTTCATGACTTATCGATCGGAAACCAATTTCACATAAGTGACCCTGTGACCTTGAAAATTAGGTCAGGGTCATCCATATGCAATCCAAACCTAGGTCTTGCCTAGATACATAATCCTACCAAGTTTCATCAAATTCCATCATGTTCTTCAAGACTTATCGAATGGAAACCAATTTCACATAAGTGACCCTGTGACCTTGAGAATTCGCTCAAGGTCACCCAAATACAATCCCAACCTAAGTCTTGCCAAGATACATAATCCTACCAAGTTTCATCAAATTCCATCATGTTCTTCAAGACTTATCGAACGGAAACCAATTTCACATAAGTGACCCTGTGACCTTGAGGATTCGCTCAAGGTCATCCAAATACAATCCCAACCTAAGTCTTGCCTAGATACATAATCCTACCAAGTTTCATCAAATTCCATCATGTTCTTCAAGACTTACCGAACGGAAACCAATTTCACATAAGTGACCCTGTGACCTTGAGAATTTGCTCACTGTCATCCAAATACAATCCCAACCTAGGTCTTGCCAAGATACATATTCCTACCAAGTTTCATCAAATTCCATCATGTTCTTCATGACTTATCGAACGGAAACCAATTTCACATAAGTGACCCTGTGACCTTGAGAATTTGCTCAAGGTCACCCAAATACAATCCCAACCTAGGTCTTGCCAAGATACATATTCCTACCAAGTTTCATCAAATTCCATCAAGTTCTTCATGACTTATCGAACGGAAACCAATTTCACATAAGTGACCCTGTGACCTTTAAAATTAGGTCAAGGTCACCCAAATACAATCCCAACCTAGGTCTTGCCAAGATACATAATCCTACCAAGTTTCATCAAATTCTGTCAAGTCCTTCAAGACTTATCGCACGGAAACCAAGTGTTGAAGAACCTGAACAACAACAACAACAACAACAACAACAACAACAAGAAGCGGAAGAAACGGGCACTAAAACAATATGTCCCCCGGCTTCCACTGGGAGACATAATTCTACCATGGATAACCGTATGCTTTGGATTATATGCCAGGACAACATATTCTGGTATACATGCTGATGTTTCAAGCACTTGTATGTGCAAAGGTAAAATTACTGGCAGTTTATGATTCTGCAGATTTTGCTGCAGCAGCACATAAAATTTCTATAGATGTAGAAATGAGTTGTAAATATAAAGCTTCATATTATACCTGAAAGTACATAAAGTTCATCAGTGTCTGGACCTGTGGCCCCAGCACTTCCACTGTCTTCTCATAAATCTCTACCCTGTTTGGCTGTTCATTGGACTTAACCTGCAAACAAGACATGTTTCAAATTATTGCACTCTACCTTTTTAGGGCCCCCGCCCCATTTATCTACCCCTCTCATTTTTCTGACTCAAAAATTCTGAAATAATATAATACAAATATCACAATCTTTTACCATTTATTACCTAAAAATAATGCTTTAATGTTCATAGCTTATATGAACTTCAGTCTCACATTGGTAAAATTCCACAAGAGCCTGGGTGCTGAATAGGTATAATAAAAGAAATCATAATGTCGTTTACGACTTTTTTTGAGTATGCAAAATGGGTATAATAAAAGAAATCATAATAACGTTCACAACTTTTTTGAGTACAGGGTCTGCAGGCAACCATTACTGCTGAACATGGTTTTTAAACTTTGGGGAAAAAATAAAACTCCTGTGAAGAAGACTGTCTTTGAATCTTTGTTACAAGGTACATGTATGTAAAAGACATTTAGCAAAAGAGGACAACAAAATAACATTGTCTTCATTACTCATAAACATCAGCAGCTGTCAAGTTCTAAGGATTTTTAAGCAAAATCTGATAATACATGTAACAACAAAAGTTTGGCATAATCATGATGATTGTTGCCTTGGGGGGTACCAGTGCTGTGGGTGACATGGAATCAGCAAAAACAAGCTTTAAATTTGAATCATATTTCCAGCCTTTAACCCTTTGAACAGATTTTCAAGACCTGAAGCTTAAAATTGATGAAACATACATGTACAGTGGTACCTGTCTTGAGAGACTTACCCTAGGGCAGTTGAAAATGTGGTCTCTCAAAACAGGTGGTTTTTCATTAGAGGTATAATAACATGGAAAAGATATCACAGTGTTCTGAGAGAGCGGTATTAAAAAGATATGCAGTCTCTCATTGGAGGGGTCTCTCAAGACAGGTACCACTGTACTTCTTGGACTTTCAGCAGTGCCCTGGAAAAAGGCTATCATACAATACAAGACATGCATATTAATTTCCAGCCACAAAGCACAAGGCTCTCACCTGTCAATCACGGAGGACACACCCAGGCATATCACTGTCACAGACAGGGCGAAATACCCCTTTCTCACAAAGTTAGTATCTTTTAGTGAATAAGTTTACAAAAACCAAAGTCATATTCATTTAGTACTTCCTAAATTGGTTACAAGAACAAATTTCCATTTGCCTGTACTTAGTATTCTTTATTTCAAATATATTAGTAATATCTCGCTTCCCTGCACAGGCAGCGGCCTGTATCTCACCAGGTGAGACAACGGTTATTAAGAGTCTCAGACAACAAGGTATGCAGTTGTGGTGGGAAAGCAATATAAAAGCCTCGTATTAAAGGTAAAAGTAAATTACAGTGAAAACCTGTTTTAAATAATGACACCATCTGTTGCCTTAACAGATAACTGGTTATGTCAGACAAATGGTTCAATTATCAGACATTCTGAACTTTTTGTCCCACAATTTTTTTCTGTCATTAAGTGAAAAAGTCACATATTTGAGTGTTGTTATGCTAAGGTTTCACCATACATACAGTGAAACCTTATCATAACAACACTTAGATATCCTACATATTCAGTAAGAGACACAAGTTTTCCGGGGCTCAAAATCAAATTTGACACATTAATCTAAAATTTTCAGATATATGATACATTTTGCATGGAAGAGATAGTGTTATTGTAACAAGTTTTAATCATATTCTGATATGATGCAATCTTGCATGAACAATGTAGCTTTTGCATCACCAAGGCTGACGCTTTTTAAAGCTATGCCGCAAAACACATGGATATCCCAGAAAAAGAAATTCATGTAATCATTGTGACACAGGGTCATTCACCATGCTGCAGCAGCTGGTATATCAACTATAGTAGGAGCATGTCCAGGCAAGATGCTACATCAGTTATGCACTCCAACACAGCTATATCCCACCACACTCCTATGACTTGAACAGCGTGTACCTGTGACACAGGGAGAACTGACTTTATAACATACCTGTGGCAGTGCCCTGGAGCAACACCTCCATGTGTACAGCATCACTGCATACTCGTGGCCTTCTTCTAGCAACTCATTCTGAAACATAAACACAGGCTTCAAAGTTGGACTCCAATAAAACAAGTTTTCTCAGATACTGCTACTGTTCATTCAGCACAAGAAGAAATCTCTCTGTTCATTTTGTCAATTGAACACCTTGATCATATAAACATATCACAACCATTGTAACTCCTTTTGGCTTGTATCATGATTTTTGTTTTTTCAAATAGCAAAATCAACACCACAGAAAATGGTATCACTATGTAAACACACACCATGCTTTTGACTTTCTCAAAGTTAGTGATTTTTCTTAATCCTAGTGACATTTATTTGAGCACAACAGTCACCATATCCCAACTGCTACAAGATTTGACAGTCAACAGTATATACCATGTGTATAATCAAAACAAGTAAGTAAACAAACAAACAAATAAATAAATAAATCCACAGCACTAAAGCTTATTTATCTACAACTTGTTCGAAATATTTATAGATCAAGACAAGATTTCACGTATGTGTGATATAAAAATCATTCAAAGTGAAATTATGATAGCTAAATATTTGAAGTAATTTATATTTTAAAACCCACATGAAGTTTATGTGTATCATAATCTATTGTGGCTACAACTTGGCATGCTGAAAGTACAAAATTACAGGGAAGTGACTAAATATAACATGGGAGAGATGCCTGAACAAAAAGCAATAGTTACTAACAATTATCCCAGCAGCCTCACAGTCATTCACAGTGATCTTATGCAGAAACTAACCTGGTCATTCACTACTTCACCAAGAGCCAGTGTTCCTTAACTTGGGTTCCATATACATAATAAATTTGTATATTAAATGGCTTATCTTATTCTTCAATATAAATTGTAAAGGCTATAGCTTATTTTATGTTTTCTTTTATTTTCCAAATTTTCTGGGTTAGGTACATATACATACAACATTGGCACAATTCTCCTCTATTTTGAGTCCACTTGGAAGATACTGAGGGAAGTCATGGTTTTTTGTTTTATTGAAAAGGTTCACGTCTGATGAAAGCTGAAGACATTAAAATTCTAATAGACAAAATTTATTAACTTTCGGTCTCTGAAATGCTTGCTTACCATTTTCATGATTTTCAATGAATCTTTTTAACTCATTCAATACTATGGTGACAGGCATTGGTCAGAGGTTCTGGCACTGCCTGGCAAGTCAAGTCATGCTGCAGCTACCCTTGCAGCATGACTTGCCAGAACCACTGACTTAAGACTATAGGCATGTTGGCACATGAATGAAAGCTCTTTTCATGAAGAATTTAAATATGCAATTGTCGTCTTAAATCTAGGTAAATATATGGAAGAAATCAGGGACTGGTATGGAATGAGTCAAACTCTCCTTTTCTATTTTTTGTGCAAATTGTCTGATGACATACCATCATTAACTAACCCTTTCCTTATTAGACTGTCAACAATCTCCCTGGCAAAGGTTAGGTGCATGGTGGCAACCAACTCAAAGGAAAGCTGTTGACGATGATATTTTATCATGACAAGTCTTGCCTGCAGATCTTATCAAAAATGCTTCTTATTTGCAAGAAATGCAAGTACATATATAACATGAACAGAGATGACAGTTAATATTCAGACACTTTGGGTGATTTCAGAGGGAAAGGGTTCATCAATGTTAATACTCAGCAAAACCACCTAAGGGATGGTTCCACAAATTTGACAGCTGCAGCAACTTGGCTAAAGAAACACAAACTTTTTTCAACCAAGTGCTGATTATGTAAGCCAAAACCACGATCAAATTTCTACATAATAATTACTGTAGGATCAGCAAGCCTGAATCATTAAGTAAAATACCTTAAATATGTGCATCAAAAGTCAACTATAGGTATTGAAATATTCTTAGCCAATTTGGCTAAAGTTTAAAATTTCTTAGTCAAGTCACACCTTTTATAGCCATTGGCTATTTGGCTAATGGATAGTGCTAGCCAAACACCTGTTATAAAAGACTAAGTACTGCCTTTTCAACATCACTCTTTTTTGACACTGGCCTCTCCTTCTTTGTTCTTTTTACCACCATGAACATGATATGACTCACGATCACCTTGTCTGTGTGACTATGTTAGGCTGTAAAGAGATTTTAATAAAAAATATACAGAATATTCATGCTCTCTACTATCTGAATAAAACATTTTAAAAAAAATCCAAGGTGGCCTTGAAAAGCAGGTAGCATGGAACTTTGTATATATGCATACAACTATGAACTAACAATCATACTGTATTGTCAACTATTTCATGTCTTGTTTGTTTTTGTGGTTTAATGTCTGTTTGTCATTCCTTTTAATCATACATGTATATTAACTCTTTCAGTGCTGCATTTTGGACTGAGTCAACAGCTTTCTTTTCATGCTGGGTGCAATGTGCCCAAAGTGCACCAAAGAAAGCTGTTGACCTGGACCATTATATTCTATGGGACCACAGGCATGCTGGAACTTGAGCGAAAGGCTTTTTTTACAAGGAAAATTAATATAGCATCCATCTGATACTTCAGAGACGTTCATCTTAACTACTTGAACTTAAGTCACAGTTGGCACTGAAAGAGTTAAATGATGAATACAAGGAATACTTTAAACTGTTTTCACTTCAATAAAACTTAAAGGGTATAACACACAAAGCATAAAAATATAAATGCAAGTCTGTCATGATATCTCATGGGTTCAGTGTCAGCATTATACAAACATGTACTGGTAGAAATGATACATATGGATGTATACACTCTATAATCATAATAGTACATAAGTGTAGTATAATCAAACAATTTATTAATCCCGGCTTGCTGCTGAATCATACTGGTTACAATGTAATAAACCTCTACACATACAGTAGACCCTGACTTTAAAGACCACAAATATCGTCCATCTGTCTTGGTTGAGGGATCATTGTATTTTCAGAATATTTGATCCCTTCTTAATACATGTATATATATACATACTACCTGTGATATAACACTTCCTAATCTTCTCGTTTTACAAATTTGAGTCAATAAAGATTAAAACAGCAGGATTATGGTTCAGTGATATGTTTTGATTTTCTTTGATCAAGTGGGTAAATATCAACTACATGTAGTTTATATTTTGTACTTTTTTAATAGTCCTATTTTCCCACTGTTCTGTGATGATTTACTTCATGATTTTTAAAACATTTTGATGTTGCAGTACCTTACTTCCAGGCACTCACCAATTACTATCACTCCTATAATATAATTATACTCCCTTCAATTTAAAAAAAAAAAACACACAAACAAAAAAAAAAAACCTCAATTTGCCCATGGAAGGTATTTGAAACCAGGTTTAACTGTATGTCATAAATACTGCAGCCATGACACATGCCAGCTAAGTACACATAGGCCATGCCCAGAGCTGTGGGCCCACCAGACACATTTATAATCACTACACTTAACAGCCAGTGCCTCAGTCAGCTTATCTATCTGGTACATGTACCGTCAATTGTTTTTACTTCTCTGTTTTCTTATTTTCGCTTACTTCACTGGTGTCACAAAATTGTGAAGTTAAACATGTTAAAAACACAGTAAAAAAGTATTTTAACATTGTTTGATTTGGCATTATGTCCAAACTTGTGAAAGTAAAACTACAGTGACATGTCAAAAATACAAAAAACTATGTATATTTAAACATGTGAAAATAAAGCAATTTACAGTATCATGAATGCTGTATGGCAGAATGACTATGATTGGTCACATGCATATGTATGTTACATATAATGGTGACAAGCTATAAGATCATCAGTAATCAGTGACTATTGGCCTTGCAGCACACTGGCAGCACATACATGTATATGTATGCACACACATAACTGCTTCTTTCTCTAACCATCTATGTCACATGTTTATTTATGTCATTCCATGTGAGTGACTGATCTTCCTGTACAAGTTTTTAGCTTGGTTTTGGTGAAAAGCAAAATTCTTTACATAAAAGAGCTTTTATTCAGACATGACTAACATACTAAAGCTATATTTAGTTTAACCCTTTCCCCTTGTGTTAAGACTCAGTCAACAGTTTTCCTTGGCATGGGTTCAGAGCTTTGGTTGACCTGGGTATCTTGTAAGATCTTCGCTAAAATTCTCATTCAAATTGTCTTCATGACTGTTGAAATTAGTCAAAACCTTGAAGCAGATGACATTTGACCGAAAGCTGGCTTTGCCTGCTTGAAGCAGCAAGGGTTAATACTGTCACCTCATGCTCCAACTACTAAGAGGGAAGGTAGAGCATGACATTCCAGACAATGGAAATACAATTCATCACCTCAGGCCTTCACCAAGTCAGTTTTTCACATACACATGAGTAGAACAAGTTCAACTGGATCACTCAACACAATGTATCTTTTTGACTAGAACAAGTTTAACCACATCATTCCATACAATGTATCTTTTTGACTAGAACAAGTTTAACCACATCATTCCATACAATGTATCTTTTTGACTAGAACAAGTTTAACCACATCATTCCATACAATGAATCTTTCTTGACAAATGCTGCACTGAATATTACACTCACATCAACACTACCACATGATGTACATTCAAGACAAAAACTGCAAAATGTGCCTCCACAAATGACAGCATACCTTTACTTTGTACCATACTTGGAAATCTACATAAAATGGATATTACAATGCAGACTCTCAGATGTCGAGGAAGAAGGTTGTACAGCTTGTAACGATGTTAATCTTGAAAGCGCTGCATGATCATTTTATTTGATCCAATATCCAGTGAGTAGAACTTTCCCCCCAGGCATTACATGTATAATGGAGACAACATGAATGAGCAACAACAGGTTGGCTCCTGTTACTGTATTGAAGGTGAATGTAAAGGTCTGCAAACAACTGAAAATGAGAATTCAGAAAAAAAAAACAAAAAAACAAAACAAAAAAAAACAACGCAAAAGTATTTGGTGCACAGATTTCTTATCAACGAACTGATTTTCAATTTATTTTATTTACTTGTTAATTTGAGGCACAATTTTTCCGGTATGGCATACCAATTGACAGACCAAAATTAAGGAAATGATAAAATTTTTTTTTGGTTATTTAAATTTAAAACGTAATGCTAATCAATTTGTCCTATAGCAGAAAAAATAGTGAGTCAAATTTGAAAACCTAAATTGTGCCATATAATTCATCATTCATTTTGCCTACATGAACTTATCAGCTTCTCATTCCATACTATCAGCACAGTCCTTGGTCAGTGGTTCTGGCACTGCCTGGCAAGTCATGCTGCAGCTGCCTTTGCAGCAGCTGCAGCATGACTTGCCAGGCAGTGCCAGAACCACTGACTTACGACTATAGGCATGTTGGTACTTAGATGAAAGCTCTTTTCATGAAGAATTTAAATATGCAATTGTCATTTTAAATCTAGAAAAATATACGTAAATATCAGGAACTAGTATGGAATGAGTTAAATGCCATTCAAGGAAACATTATCCTGGATTTGTTTTTTGGAACACGTCAAGCAAAGCCATTCCAAGAATGGTCTATCATGGATCCATTTCTCCAATCAGTGTGAGGCCTCCCAGACCTCTGACATATCCGACCTACATTTATATGTACATGACACACTGCCTGGTAATAAAACATGATGTGAATTAGCTCTCTTCAAATACCCATGTACATGTAGGCTTTGGAAAGTTTCCACTTTATACATTCCATAGTTTCTATACCTTTGCCCATATGACTTTGAAGCAAGGGACAAGATGCCCCAGACCCCATCGGCACCTGTCCACTTCAAAGGGTTACAGGTTGTTTAAATTTGGGAGCTATTTGAAGGTCCAGCCCTATAACTTCTAGATACATATACTGCATGTTCATCTGATTGATTTACACTGGTTCCCATGTAAACACTTACTGACTCTGGGGGAAAAGGTCAGCATCATCCATGTTAACCATTCAGTTTCAACCATATGGAGATAAGGGACTTGTTCAGTTTCAAGGAATCATCATAAAAGTTTGCCAAGCCCATTTTTATGGAACAATGTACATGTACATCAGAGCTTACTTCGAACATTTTAAATGATATATTCAGCATTTATTTGACCCATTTTCCATCTTTTGGCCACAAATCTATCTGCAGACAACAGGGATAGTCATTTCTGACATGTACAGTTGGTCAGATGATAGCATCAGTGTAATTGAGAGAGTTTTGGTCGTTTTTTACTGACCAAGAGTTTTCATGTGCGTGGGAACACTTATGAGACTCAAACAGTCTGATGTCACACAAGATTGACACTTTCAAACATATGGGTAGGGACATAAATATAACT
>CAXHWN010000059.1:0-19000 GCA_964020975.1 Hermodice carunculata | reverse complement strand
GTCACTTTGGTCGTGTGTGGCTGGGGTGTGGCTTTCCCGCGCTTTAAACACGTGTTAGGAAGAAATATGAGAAGGAAGCAGGGGAGAACCAGAGGCAAGCATATTCACGGACATGCCGACACGGCACACTGGAGCTGCCAGTGCAATAGAAGTTTTTTGATTGTTGCATGTGCCAAAACCAGGTTATAAGGAAAGCTGGGAAGCCCACACAGAGGTAAGTAAAATACTTTGACTAAAGATTTGAAATTCTCTCATCATTATGAATGTTTTGTATTTACGATGTAATTTCTAAAACTTTGTTAACTCTTAATATGGCGGTGTAGAATTCTTTCTTTCTTTCTTCCTTTCTTTCTTTCTTTCCTTCTTTCTCTCTTTCTCTCTCTTTCTTTCTCTTTCTTTCTTTCTGAATTTGAAAATTTCAATCTTGAATATCTTCAACAGTATAATAGAGATGTCATTCCTACTTCTACTAGGGGGTTGTTGACCCTTGGCACCTGATCACCTAACGAATTAAAAATAAAAGTTGTAGCAATTTAAATTATGTTAAAAAGCACCATTAGAAATTTTAAATCTTGAATAACTTCAAAGCTATAATAGATAGAGATGCCATTCCAACTTCTACTCCTGTTTTGTGGAATAGTTGTACATTGCCATACCAATATGCTTTGAAGACACACACACTGATTTGCTATGCAGCAAATCATCTTTCCTAGTTTCGTTCTCTTTTTGTGTATTACAGATCGAACCTATACTCAAGGAGCCTATATTGGACTCCTGTTCATCGGGTATCGAGTGTGATACTGTGTGTCGGGAATGTACACCAGCGACTGAACATTCAAGTTATGAAAGAATAAAACACGCGAACTGTTAAAGTTAAAAAAAACCTCTCTCGAACTTGTTATTTCGTTTTGCTTGCCACGGCTATATACCAGCTACAGCCAAGTGAAGGCTAATCAGATGTAATTGAAGGTTACATCTAAAGTTCGATATCTAGCTTTTAATTTGGAGACCCACACTGGACAAAAGTGATAGGCTTTCTTCGGATTTTATAGCCGGATTTCTTGGTATATATCGCATATCCCAAATATGGCTGAGAGAGGTCAAGAAGAACCAAAGAAGGCCAGAGCCGCGGCCAAGTCGCTTGCAACGCGGCGAAAGAACGAATTGACTGCGCTTATAAATGAACGAGTTCGCGCAAAAGCGCAAGAACTAAAAAAATGCGTTTGAAAAGTTCTCAGATTCTTATGAGTCGTAAGTGTCAACAGATGACCCTCCGGATTACTTCATTTCCGTGAGAGATGAAATGAAAATGTGCCTTCAACTGGCGGGAATAAGCTATGACGCCCAAGTCATTGAGCCAGCAGAAAGTGAGAATGGATCCAGAAGGTCAAGTCTTAGGTCAAATGGCTCTTTGGCTAGTGAAAGGGCCAGGGCCGCGGCAAGGAAGGCAGCGCTGCAGGCACAGCAAGCAGCATTACAAGAGAAACACAAATTAGCACAGGCAGAACTCGAACTGAAACAAAGAAAGGAAAATTTAGAGTTGACCACGAACATTGCGGTAGCAGAAGCCGAGGAAAGAGCCTATCAGGAGGCAGAACAAGAATTTGAGTATGACCGTGCCAGTGTAATATACACCCGAGAACCAGTTGACCACGTGGAGCCAAGAGCGGCGCCATTGGCGGGACAGAACCCCAACGCGCTGGCATTTCAGGCCAGACCTACAGTGTCTCATGAAAGTGTAAGAAATGAGAACGATGGTTCCTTGATAAATGCTATTAAAGCAAACCAAGAACAGCAAAGACACATGTTATCAGTGTTACAATTGCCCAAGGTAGAGCTCATGAGTTTTGATGGTGATCCATTAAAGTATTGGTTGTTTATTAGGGCATTTGAAAATAATGTTCATAGAGAAGCTATTGACGACAACACAAAATTGTCCTAGTTATTGCAACACTGTACAGGTAAGGCCAAAAAGTTGATTGAATGCTGTGCTATTATGCCGCCTGGCAAAGGTTATATGAAGGCCAAGAAAATGTTGAAAGAAAGGTTTGGAAATGAGTACAGTATCACAGAAGGGTGGGTACAACATATCACCAAAAAGCAAAATATTAGAGCAAATGATAGTACCTCTCTGGTCGAGTTTGCATATGAACTGAAAGGTTGTAGGGAAGTTCTCCATGCCATGGGTAAAATAAATGAAATGAACAACCAGACGAACCTCGTTAAAATAGTAGAAAAGCTCCCGTTTTTTCTACAAGTTAGGTGGAGAAGAAAAGTGAGAAAGATACGCTCAAATTACGAGAGAGTTCCTGAATTTGATGATATTTGCAAATTTGTGCATGAAGCGGCTCAAGAGGTTTCAGATCCTGTTTATTGTAAGGTTATGGAAGCAAATAAAGAGTGGTCACATGGTTCGAATAGGAAGAGGTCAAATTACAGTATACAGACAGGTGCTAAAGGTGGTCAGAGAACCGAAAGGGTACAAAATGAAGGTTGTCAAGAAATGATTTATACTTTAGTCTAATGTTTCAGCCAGTTTCGGTAATTTCCGCTAATTTTCTGTGCGGTTTGGTAAAATAGGAATAAAGTGTGAGCGCAGTCGTTATGTAACAAAATGGACCTCGTGGTTTTGTACTTTGTGTCACGAATTGCCATAATTTGTGTTTGTCCTGGCGAGTGTCCAGGACATTAATTTGGTGCCGAAACCCGGGAAGTGACAGTCCAGAAAACCGAGAATCGGAATCAGGCAGCGTTAGTGGCTGTAAGTGACATTTCCATCAGTTTGGAAGGGAATAGTGCCGAGCAGTCGTGTGAAGGACGGTATTCTCGCTCAGTGGCAGTGTATTTGAGCGGGAATGATGGCGACCAATGCACTGAAAACGCGAGTGGGATCCCGCGGTAGGGCCACCCGTGCTAGCAATAAACTGGAGGCTTTGTGCCAAGCGGACAGTATAGATACTTCGGCAGTCAAAGATGCCATGGACGAGTGAGATAGGCGGATTACTGCCCTGGATGCTGCTCAAACAGCAGTGGAGGCGGAAGTGTCGGTGGAAGACTTAGATCAGTGCATTGTTGAGGCAGCCGATTTTCGGGATAAGGTCGGGGAACCGCGGATTAAGGCTGTGAAGATTGTAGCAGGAGATGTCACTCCTCCAGACTTGAACAGTAGTCAATGCAGTTCTCGGGTGAATACAGAGGCTAAATTGCCTAAAATACGGTTGCCTTCATTCAGTGGAAATGTGCTTGAATGGACTAGTTTCTGGGATCAATTCTCGGCAGTGGTGGATGGGAACAGTGACCTGCCGGTCATTACCAAGTTCTCATATTTGTTGTCACTGTTACAGGGAGAAGCCAAAGCAGCAGTGCAGGGACTTTCGTTGAGCACTGCTCATTATAAAATTGCTTGTGACCTGCTGAAAAAACGCTATGGGAGGAATGAACGTATCATCTCTCATGTGCAAGCCCTGCTCAATATAACATTACCAAAGCAAGCAATTGTACCCACACTGTGGGAATTGTATGCTGAATTGCAGTCCCATATCCGCAGTTTGCAGACATTGGGAATTACTGCTGAGCAGTATGGTGTTGTGCTAACACCCCTTGTACTTTCACGTTTACCACCAGGCCTGAGAATGGAGTGGGCGCGTCATGGTGAAGAGCATGAGAGTGACCTGGATTTCTTGCTTAAGTTTCTACAGCAGGAAATAGAACGCCGAGAACGTTCTCAGACATTTTTAGTAGAGGGTGTGTCACGGGACAGTGCGACCGAGAAACGTGGACCTTCTACGGCGGCTGCACTTCATGCATCGGGAGACGAGACTGTATCTGAGTGTCCATTGTGTGGGCGTAGCTCCCATCCCCTAATAAAATGCTATAACCTTACTAAGGTCCCAGTAGGAGAGAGAAAGCCCCTTTTGAAAGATATACATGCATGTTACAAGTGCCTTTCCAGAGACAAAAACCATGCTTTCTCTAAGTGTCGAGCTAAGTGTTCAAAGTGTAAGCGCAAACACCATGTGTTATTGTGTGACCCCCCACGTAATGGTAACCCCCCACAGGGTAATGATAATGAACAGTCCAATGGTGAGTCCAATGTAAACAGTAACACAAACCCTGTAGATAACGGTACTGATAGAACACAGGTAAAATACACACATGTCTCTGTGTCAGATACAGGGGTTCCTACAAAGGTAAACACTACCACAGGTGGTACATCCCGTGTGTTTTTGCAAACGGCAAAGGTAAGAGTTAAAGGTAAGACCAAGAGTGCAAATGCCCTAATCCTATTTGACACGGGCTCTGATAAAACATACATCTCTGAGTCTTTAGTGGAAAAAATTGGCCCAGATTGGGTTCGTTCCCAAAATGTATCCTATGCCACCTTCGGTAGTACTAAAGCTAACAGTGCGGTACTAAGAAATGAGTACAGTGTTTTACTGCAAGGTACAGGTAAAATGGAATCTATAGTGGCCACAGAAGTTCCTGTAATATGCGCATCCCTGTTTCGCCCAGCAGTGCCTCAGAGTATATTACAGTCTTTTGGGGAGAATATTCAATTTGTGGATGCCTGTGAAGGTCAAGAGGCACCAGTAGACCTCTTGATTGGCCTAGACTCTTATTGGAGGTTGATGACCGCTGATATAATCAGCATGCCCAATGGTTTGGTAGCACAACGGTCTATATTTGGGTGGGTGTTATCAGGTTGTTTGTCCGAGGGTCCATCCCCTTACAGTGGTGTACATACTTCCCATCAGCTGCTATGCTTTGGTTTATCAGAGGCTAGCATCAAGGACATGTGGGAATTGGAATCTATAGGGATATGTGACGATGGCTGCCCTCAAATAGATACTGTATTGACTGAGTTTGAAGGTAAAATTCAGTTCTCTGAGGGCAGATATGTTGTGTCTCTTCCATGGAAGCCTGAATCCATACGGCCGTCACTCCTCAACAATGAGAAGTTAGCGCGGTTCCGTTTGGATAATTTGACACGTAGGCTTGCGAAAGATCCTTCGCTAGAGACACGTTATCGTGCAGTTATACATGATATGCATGATGAGGGCATTATTGAGGAAGTCCCTATGGATCAGAGAGCTGGTACCTCTTTAGTGTATTACATGCCCCATAGGCCGGTAGTGAAGGAGTCCAGTCAAACCACAAAGGTGCGTCCTGTTTTTGACGCCTCAGCAAGGGGTTTTAATGGGGTGTCCTTGAATGATTGTTTGTATACTGGTCCAAGTTTGATCCCAGATCTTACCAGCATTTTGCTGAGATTCAGGAGGTGGAAGGTAGCACTCTCTGGGAATGTGACTAAGGCCTTTTTACAACTAGTCAAAAAAGATGGAGACAGAGATGTGCATAGGTTCCTGTGGAAGGATTGAGGGACAATCCGAGTTATGCGGTTCTTACGGGTGCCGTTTGGAAACAAGAGTAGCCCTTTCCTGCTCAACGCTACCTTGAAGCACCATCTTTCTAAGTTCCCGGCCTCACGTGTAGTTAAGGAACTTCTTGAGAACTAGTATGTAGATGATTGGCTCTCAGGCTGTGATGACGATTCCGAGGGTTGCACTATGCTTAAGGAGGCTCAAGAGGTTATGGGCCAAGCTAGCATGTCCCTCGCCAAATGGGGCTCCAATAGTGCGGAGGTCGGAGACTTATTGTACCGGGAGTTCCATGACTCTAATGCAGAAGAGTCGATGAAAGTTCTGGGAATGCGGTGGTGGGTGTCCGAAGACTGTTTCTCATTTGATGGTGTTGTGGTGCCCAGTGATATATGTGTCACTAAGAGAGTTATATTGAGCTTCATAGCCCGTTTATTTGACCCCATCGGTTTTTTGACTCCATTTGTCATGGGTGCAAAGTGCCTTTTCCAAGAGTTATGGAGACTGGGCCTTCGGTGGTCCCAGAGGATGTAAACAACAGGTTTACTCAGTGGTTGAGTGGGTTAGATGGCCTGCGTTCATGGAAGATTCCCCCTAGTTACACAGGCCTTCCTTGGAGTGATATTGTAAAGTACCAGCCCGAGGCCTTTGGAGACGCTTCAGAGAAAGCGTATGGAGCATGTATTTATTTACATGTGCAAATGAAGGATGACACACGTAAAACCTCTTTGGTCATGTCAAAGGCCAAGGTCGCGCCTTTGAAGAGGTTGTCTTTGCCCCGTTTGGAGTTATTAGGTGCACTGTTATGTGCCTGCTTGGTGGTGTTTGTGCAAAATGCACTACATTTGCCAAAGGAAGTGGAGTACCGTTGTTGGACAGATTCCAAAGTTACTTTGGCGTGGATTCAAAGTGATCCACACAAATGGAAGCCCTTCGTGGGTAATAGAGTGTCGGAAATTCAGAAGATCACTGATCCCTCTAGGTGGCACCACTGTGCAGGCAGTGAGAATCCTTGTGACCTAGTCACCAGGGGTATATCCGCCGAGGAGCTAAAGCAATCAGATCTCTGGCTTCATGGTCCCACCTTTCTGCTTAGGGATCTTGGTGATGATCCTGTCACCTGTGAAGAGACCACCGAGGAGAGTCTTGGTACTTCTAGTCTTGTATTTGGAGACCATGTTGTGACAACAGTGTCTGAGGGTAATACACCCGTTAGTACTAGGCCTACAGGAGAGGGATCTGATCTGTCGGTCAATACACACGTTACTGATCCCAGTGAAAGTGTTCTGGATGTTGAACGGTGGAGTTCTCTTGAGAAAGCTATGAGAATTGTAGCATGGGTTCTACGAGTTGTGCATAATGTGAGGAAACCCAGGGAGCAACGTGTTTGTGGTGGTTTGTCCTTTGATGAGCTTCAAGGGGCTAAAGTGAGGCTGCTTAGGTCTGTACAGCAGAGGAAGATTAGCAAGGAATTGCATGCTTTGGAACAGGGTGTCTCTGTACCCAGGGGATCTTCTATCCAGAAGCTGTTCCCGTTTCTAGGAGAGGACGGCTTGCTTCGAGTACAAGGGAGGCTTCAGTTTTCTGGACTGACCTATGATGCCATACATCCTATTATCATTCCCAAGGGACATATAGGTCTCCTACTTGCCCGACATATTCATGATGTCATGAAACATGCAGGTGTGAATAGTATGTTGGTAGGGCTAAGGAATCAATATAGGATCATTGGAAGTAGGCATATTTGTAAGAGAGTGAAATGAGACTGTTTCTCATGTCAAAGACTAGATGCGCCTGCTGGCAGTCAGACCATGGCGCCCCTTCCTGCGATACGTGTATCTCAAGCATCCCCCTTTGCCGTCACCGGCTTGGACCATGGTGGTCCATTGTATTGTTGCGACTTTGTTGGCCAGAAGTTCTATGTTCTCTTGTTGCGTAGAGGGATGCCTTCCCTTGTAATGTCAGATAGTTTTAAGGGATTCCAGGCTTCTAGGGAGAAGGTATTGAAGATGATTGGTTCAGATGGCCCGGTTTGGAAGTTCATAGTACCTCGTGCCCCATGGTGGGGAGGTTGGTGGGAGCGTTTAGTGGGGACCGTCAAGTCTGCCTTGAAACGGTCCATTAGTACGCGGTCCCTCACATGTGTTGAGTTGGAAACCACGCTTCATGAAATCAAGGCGTGTGTAAATTCAAGGCCGTTGACATTTGTGGGAGATGAGATAGACTCCCGTCCACCGCTGACGCCTTCCCACTTCCTTATTGGTCGGTCCTCTGGTTCAAGATCTGATATTGGTCAAGGGAATCCAGTGGTCAGTGCTCAGGATTTAGTACTAAGGCATGAACTCCATACCCAAGTCTTAGACCAGTTTTGGTCCTGTTGGGTTAATGATTACATTAGGAATCTCCCAACATGTAAGGGAGCACCGGTTAACAAGGGAGGTGTCCAGGTAGGGTCGGTTGTACTGATGAGGGAACAGGGGTGCAAGAGATTACAGTGGCCAAGGGGAATAGTCCAGAAGGTATTTCCGGGGCGGGATGGACTTGTCCGCAAGGTTGAAATTAAAACGACCAAAGGTGTATTTCAGAGGCCAATTCAGCTAGTGCATGACCTTGAAATTAGTGACCCCCCTCAAAGTGCCACTTCTGCATCTGACACAGTTGACAACCAGTCACAAGACACAGCTAGTTCTAGTGATCAACCTGGTCCCATTAATGTTGACCAGAGTGAGACCCCCAAGCACTCGCGATATGGACGCTGCATTAAACCCACAAAGAGACTGGACATGTATCAGTATATGGCACTTATTGTGTGCAATCTGTGTTTACAAGTAATTCGTACTAGTATTATAGCACATCTGGTAGTTGCTGGAGTGATATGGATGTTAAATAGTCGTGCTCTGGACAATGCATTATATTATATAACATTTTCAGTAGAGTTAATGTTGGAGTACAATAATACTCCAAGGTGGGGAGAATGTCAAGAAATGATTTATACTTTAGTCTAATGTTTCAGCCAGTTTCAGTAAGTTCCGCTAATTTTCTGTGCAGTTTGGTAAAATAGGAATAAAGTGTGAGCGCAGTCGTTATGTAACAAAATGGACCGCGTGGTTTTGTAGTTTGTGTCACGAATTGCCATAATTTGTGTTTGTCCTGGCGAGTGTACAGGACAAAGGTAATGGTTCAGGTGGTAAAAATCGTACAAGAACATGTGTTTTATGTGAAGGGGATCATGCTTTGCATAACTGTTGATTGAATGCTGTGCTATTAATGCCGCCTGGCGAAGGTTATATGAAGGCCAGGAAAATGTTGAAAGAAAGGTTTGGAAATGAGTACAGTATTACAGAAGGGTGGGTACAACATATCACCAAAAAGCAAAATATTACAGCAAATGATAGTACCTCCCGCACAGGTTTATTGCCAGGTCACAGGTCTGATTCATGTAAGAAACAGTTGTCATGTACAGTGCCTGGTTGTGGTAAAAACACAGTAAATGGTTACACATAAGTAAAAACCCTGAGATCCCAGTTGAAAGGTACCTAAATTAGCCAATGACCAGCAAAATGCTGAAAATGGTGAACATGAAGGCTACAGTCACGCTGAAGAGGGGCATAGTGTTATAGGGGCCGGGGCTACAAGGGTGGCACTACCCATAGTGCCAGTCCAGGTCACTACAATGGGAGGCAGGCCCAGCCTGCACACGTATAGGTTATTGGATAGCGGTTCTACCAGCTCTTTCTGTTCATCAGAGCTTGCTAAACAGCTTGGTATCAAGGGTAGAGAGGAAAAACTATCACTGACAACCTTGACATCCAGCACGACAAGTGTTGACACTGAAGTCGTTAGCATGCGAGTATCACATGTAGATGGGTCAAGTAAAAGTGTGGTCGAGCTACCCAGGGTGTATGTCCGACAAAATATGTCTATTTGTGCAGATAATATTGCAAGTCAAAACGACATAAAGAAATGGTCACATCTCCATGGAATTCAAATACCAGAAATTGACAAAAACTGTACATTTGTTAATTGGACAGGACACGCCTGAAGTACTCTTACCGACGGAAATAAGGCATGGAAAGAAAGGTGAACCTTACGCTGTTAAGACACTGCTATGATGGGCTGTAAATGGTCCTTTGGGAAGCCGTCAGACATATAATGCAGGTGTCAATGTGGCACATAGTAATTTGACACTTGTAAATAATCTGCAAGAGCAGGTACAGAAGTTCGGGGAAGTTGAATCGGGTGAAATGATGTATACAGACAAGTTAGGAACATCAGTTCAGGATCGTAGAGTATTGTCTATGTGGGATCAGAATATTAAAAAGGTCGAGGGACACAATGAACTCCCTATTCCCTTCAAACAAAATTCGCCGGACCTTTCCAACAATAAAACAATGGCAGAGAGCAGATTACTGTCCTTAAGTAAGAGGCTACAAAGAGACAACGTTCTATATGAAAGGTACAAGGCTGAGATTCAAAACTTGATTGACAAGGGGTATCCGGAAAGAATTCCCGAAGACGAGTTAGGGCGTAATGACGGGAAAGTGAACTATCTCCCTCATCATGCTGTCTTACATGCACAAAAGCCTGAAAAGGTTAGAATCGTATTCGATTGTGCGGCCAAGTATAACGGTACATGTCTGAATGAGAAAGCATTGCAGGGACCAGACCTGTTGAATACATTAGTGGGAGTCCTGCTAAGATTTAGACAGGGGCCGGTAGGGTTAATTTCAGACGTGCAAGAAATGTTTTTACAGCTGTCAGTTAGCCCAGACGACCGTGACGTTCTGAGATTTTTCTGGTATGAAAATGGGGACTTTTCGAAATCTGTTGTTGAATATAGGATGAAAGTTCATCTGTTTGGGGGTATTTGGAGCCCAAGCTGTGCTAATTACGCTTTAAAACGTTTAGCAAAAGATGAGAGTCAAAATTATGGCAAGACTGTCACAGAAGCTGTTGACAGAGATTTTTATGTGGACGATTTACTGACATCAGTGAGGTCTGCAGCCCAGGCAATACCCTTAGTGGCTGATCTTAAGGAGTTATTAACAAGGGGAGGCTTCAGGCTTACGAAATGGATCAGTAGTAACAAACGAGTGCTCAAGTCCATCCCCGAGTCAGAATTAGCAAAAGGGGTGAAGGGAGTCAATCTTGATCAGGATAGGTTGCCTGTAGAGTGAGCCTTAGGAGTTCATTGGGAAGTTGAGTCCGACAGTTTTGGCTTCAAAACAGTCAATAAAGAGAAACCGCTGACAGTCAATAAAGAGAAACCGCTGACGAGAAGGGGTTTGTTAAGCATTTTGAGCTCGGTATACAGACCCAGCCAGTCAAGATTCTGGGGCCCGCTTTGGTAATTGATACTTTTAGCCAAGATAAGAGAGCCTCGGTTTGATATCAGGCTACCGGCAGCATGCTTGTCTGTCTGTGTGTCCCTCGAGCAGCACACAGGATGCCGTGTGTGATTGTTTTTGCCAAGTTTGCACAAGACAGACAAGGTGTAACTTAGAAAATTGGAACAACACATAATTATATTAGAGGTGTATTTCATAAATTGTCGGTCTGTGGAAGTGCCCTACCGTGTCAATGTACAAGTCACACCTGCTATAACATCACCCTGGGTCCTTGGTCAACCTTTTTGGGGTTGTCCCGATGGCCTAGAGGTCAGCGTGTTGGACTTTACATTTGGCTAGGCGAGTGTGCCGAAGGTAGTGGGTTCGAATCCCATAGAGGTCGACATAAATTTATCGTATTTTTCACTTGAGTAGGATAAGACATAACAGATTCAACTGAAAGCCACAGGAAGCTGTAGTTTTCATTGCAGTGAGGTTGCCAGGTTAGAAACCGCACAAGCACACCACCACAGGCAGCCAGGTCAGTGTTCAATGTAAACAAAGCATGCACAAATATGAATAGACTGACGTCTTCAAGTTGTATCATGCTTAGAAGACTACTTGGTTCATGAGAATAGAATGGAAAAGAATGATGACAAAGACTGTGGGTAGTTGTATATCATTATGTTTATTTACAATGATGGTTAGTATAGATAATTCACATTGTTCAGCATTTTCTCAAAATGCATCCGTCTCCACCATGATCAAATACAATTACTATATACAGTTGCTTATGTGAATAACCTGCATCATCACATATTTTGATCAGCATATATACTTGGTACTTGTACAGATTACATGTACATATCACTTAGGGTAAGATGTGAAAATGAACACAGACGTGCACAAAAATTTAAAAAAAAAAGAAAAGAAAAAAAAGAAAAAAAAAGAATAAGCAAAATTTGCATGAAATATTCATCCAACCCCAAAATACAATGGCCAGTACTCCTTCATGTAGAATAAATAGCCTTGCTCACAAAGATCATAACAAACTTAGGACATTGTGTTGATATGTGTAAAAGGATGTTGCATACTTTTTCCACCAGCTGACACTCCAACAAATATATACATGTATTCTTGATCAAATTTGTCAAAAATTAAATAATGAAATTTCTCGATATGGAGGCTTGCAGTTCATATTTTACACTATTTATAGTATTAAGAAACAAAATCACTTAAAAAATTACCATTTTGTGAGTTAAATGCTACATGCATGTGCTTTGTGGTTGTTGGTCATAACAACAAAATAATTCTACATGATAGTTTCAAATTTCTTAAAATTTAAGCTCTGCAAAGACTCCATACATTCATGAAAAACTACTCCAAGTCTTCATCTGATGACATATCCATACATTCTTGGTCATCCTCATAATCAGAACTTGTTGAAGTATTAATGTCAAGTAACATCTGCAATTCTACAAAACCATCTTCAGGATTAAAATACTCATTAAAACCAGGAAATTCTTCCTGTGGTATAAGGCCCAATTCTGTATCAGATTCACTATCTGAACTAGTACAATGGTGATCACTGTCTTGATCATTATCACTGTCAGTGTCACCAGTGTTTACATCTGTTTCAAGACTGGCATGTATGCTTTGCTCTATTTGAGAAACAGTTTCACATTTTGGACAAGAGCTTCCACCATTATGTGGGTTTGAACAGCTGGCCTTACATGCACAATATTGAGAACAAGATTTGCAAGATATACAGCAGTTTTTGCAACCACGGCCTGAAAAACCACATTTATTTTCACCAGATCAACAACCGCATTTATGTACAGGTGGTTTTCTTTTACTTGTCAACTGTTTTCTGGTTTCTTCAATGTCTTCATCCCATTTAACGATGACTTCACCATTATTTATAACCCAGCCATAATTTTCGTACTCCAGGTAATGATCAGAAAATGACTGCCCACTTTGGAGAGCAACTTTTGTGATATATTCCCCTCTCATAACATGAAGCTTAATGGCCGAGTCTAATGGAAGCTATTTTTATATAAATGCTTGAGCCATGATTACTGAAGAAGCAAACTCTGCGGGAAAATTCAGCCCATTCTGATGATGTAGTAATTTCAATATTTTGCTTGTCATGAGATTTGTCCATAACATATCCTAACAATGTCAGCAAAGACATCATATCTGGACTTAAGTTTGTGGCTGAAATTTTAAAGGCATCAAATAGAGCTGGTGGTGTAGGTTTCACATGTTTAAATAGTTTATCATACCTTCCAAGATAAATGCAACATAAGAGTCTAGTGAATGCTGTTACTGATATAGATTGGAACATTGCCCTGTCTCCATTAATTTGACATTTTACCAATGGATCACTTGGTGGACTTATGTGATCAGTGTATTTTAGAAAGGTTGTCAGTAAGCGTTGATATGTAATACCAAAAAATGAACTGAGATAATCTGATCCACCAAGAAGATAGAGAACTAATATGCATGAGGAAGCAATTTTTTGCTGTGCTACAATGGAAAGAGATCCATGATTAACAAAGCAAGAAACTGCATTATTTATGGATACATATTCACGCTCGTACTTTAGTTCTACAGCTACATCCTTGTATGATGAGCTGTTCACCTTATAGAGGTACCCACTTTCCATTAATGCTATGCCATACATAAAAATGTCTGTATCATTGGCTATTATGATAATCTGGCTTAAACGTGATTTTGAGGCATGGAGCCATACCCCAGAGTCTGCTTCCCCCTTGTTATTACTTCGTTCAACTATGGTTTCTACAACTCCATTAGATATTGCAATTCGAAACTTGTCATGGTAGTCTAATATTAGAGTAGTGCCATGACATTCCAATTTTGCTATCTCTGTAAATGCCTTGGTCAAGAATATGATTAATTTTGACTTGAAAGCAGAATTTTGAAGAGCTGATAACTCACTTCCGTGTGGTACACTTCCATGCTTTCCAATACAAAGATATTCTTGACTGTGTGTCTGCTTGTTTGATTTTCTTTTCCTTTCTTTATGAAGGAGGGATCTAATTTTGGGAAGAAAAGCGGGTTTGTCAATTACAATAGCTACTATTTTGGCACCACGATGAAAACCAAGCTTCTCAATCACAGTTTTCCAATAATAGGTTGCAAGATCAGCGTAGATTTTCACATCAGGGGGTATGGGTTCATGTAGAAACTTCAGAAAGTCTACTATAACTTCCGAGTTGTGTACTAGGGTGAATGGTAAATTGGCTTGAAACATATTTTCAAGGCACTTCATTTGAAGAATAGTATCTTTAAATTTGCTCTTATGTCTATCGCGCATGTCTCCAAATTCAGTGCATAATGCAAGTGGATATTCTACAGTTTTCGCAATGTATTGACCACTTTTTTGCAGTTGTGAATATGCCCTTTTAAGTAACAGAGAGATTTTTGCATTTGATTTGTTTTTTTACGATTTGAAAAAGTGCGAAGTTTCGAATACCTTTTTGACTTGGGAGTTTCCAATGGTGGGTGAAGAATATGCAGCCTAATAAATGACACCATTCTATTAAGTCCTTGTTCAAGAATTGTAAGAAGATCATTTTTTGTTTCACTATCCAAAGTTGGTGCTTTTGAATTGAAAATATTGTGTAGTGGCCTACAAGCTCCAGGTGTGAAAATATGCTTCTGTCGTAACCTCATTCAAAATAACATTAACATAATTTAATTGACTTGAAGTGAAGGGTTTTTTAATTTGCTTGGAAAAGCGAAACAACATAGACTGAAAAGATTCATAAATTTGTCTAAATATGCCATAAAATTGGCCAGTGACACAGTTCTATATTCTGAAGGTCTGGTTGTCAAATCCTTTAATCGTTTGTTGATAATTTGTTCATGTGCCTCATCTAAAGCTACATTGTGAAATCTTCTGCCAGAAATACTGACAGTCCATTCACCTTTCTCAAATCTATACTTTAACCATGCTGGAAGCTTGATAATATCCTGATTTGTTATGCAGGCCAATTCTTGTTATTTATGATGCCCATAAGCAAAGAATAACTCAGATAATATTGGTAAAGCTGCATTACGAAGGTAAAAGTTGCCACTGCGGATTGCAAAGTATTAAGCGATATATCCATTTAAAAAGTACAATGTACGTGCCCAAAATCTAGACATTTCATCTTCATTTTCACATGTTGACTTTTCTTGCAACAAGTCATCAAAAGTTTTTTCTGTAGATGTATTAGAAGCTTGCCAGGCAGACAATGCATCATGCAGTATAGCTTCATGTAGTGAGGATATCATATTATGTACATCTCGAAACTGGTGTATCTCTTTCAAGTGTTTACATGCTACACCCAGATCATGAAGTCCCCCGTCCCACAAAATGTCTCGTATTGTTTCGGCTGCACATTTTATTAAATGCCAATCATCTGGAACTGGGATTATCCACTTAAATGTCAAGGGGTACTTCTTAATCAAATTTGCAACAATAGCATAAGTCTGTTGGTCACCTCCAAGAACAACTTGATCAGGGAAACCAGGCTCCCCAATTCTAAGATCTTCCTTTAATTTTTGTAAATACTGTGATACATCATCCACACTGGCAGACTGGGCAGACTGAACTGTAGCATATGCCACCTGATCTTTCTGTGCTGGTGTAAAGTCAGGCATGCAGTTTACCAAATCACATAATAATGTAGTTTTTAAAATTAATGATTCATTTTCCAATCTGTTTTTCTCTGTGTTTACCATTTGGGTTAAAAAGTTATCCCATGCCTCCTTACTTTGACCTGAATTATACAATAAAAAATCACTTTCATCAAAGTTTTGATTTCCAAATTCTTGAATATCATTGGAATTATTGTCATTTGTTAACAATTGGTTGAGTTCAGTATCATTATCATTATCATGGAGATCAGAATTACTGTGCTGATTTGTTGTACATGTAGGTTGAACTGTATGTGACACCTGCCCAGTGATGAGATTAAACATTCTATCTGACAAATCACCACCTACTTGGAAAGTTTTTGCAAACTTTCTTCTGAAATTCAAGTTGTCAAATGTGACCCTCCAGAATGCTGTCTTATCTATTTCATCAATACATTTTCTTTGAGCAGACCACTTGGCAGCTTGTGAACGAATGTATTTGATACCACATGTCACACCAAACATATTTAACACTTTAAACCCCATATCACGCAGGCCATGTGCATAGGCATTCAAACCAAGAACAGTTTGCAGCAATAAACACTCAGGATTTTTTATGTTACACATTATTGCTACAATTGCTTGTATTTTCAGTTTATCTTTATGTGATTCTAAGGCAGAGTTAGATGGCCATTTGTCATTTAATGCAAGGACCAGCTCTAAAAAACCAGTGAGAGGTTTGTATAAATATTCCCCGAGAAAATACTGGTCTTGAAAAGAACTGTGATTATTTCCTATTGCCTGGGTGAAAATACTTCTGAAGTCTAGGTCATTCTGACTCTCTGTAAATAGTTTTACCTGAGTATCAATCATTTTGCGTGCAGTTTTGAAGACTCTCTTTATCTTGTTTCAGTTTGCTGTTTTCAACTAATAAATTATAGACATGCATAACTGATTTTTCAGAGAAACATGATTTCAAATATAAAAGTGTACCTGTTTTGCCAGTAACAGTTCCAATTTCTTAGGATTTTTGTAGTCTGGCAGCAAGAGCATTACTGAATTGTGTAATACATGATTCATTTTTGCAACACAGAAAGTGACAGTAATGCTCCCGAAATGATCTCATAACTGACTTCCTCCATATATACCCATCATTCTGTTTCAAATTGGAGAACACAGAATCAATAAACTCATTGATATGGTTATTAAGTGGTGATAATGTAGCATCCATATTAGTTTGTTTAACATTCATCTGAGTTATACATTTACCACACAGCCAGCTTGTTGTTGAAACAATACAGTCAGTGGTATTTCCACTCCCAACAGGTAATACATGATTAATTACTTTTTGTTTATTGTTACTTACAAAATGCCACTCACCTTGGCTTTCATTTTTTTGACAAATAATGCACCGTTTATTCTTATGATAATTATGTAATTCCATGAAGTGTTTCTGGCACAGGTACGACGATACTTTCAGCTTGGCATTAAAATTAGGTCTTGTTTCCTGGAAATAATACTGCCACATTTTAACAGGTAGTCCATGTAACCACTGTACCGAGTCTCTCCATTTGGAAGCATCAAGACAGGGGCAGGGTGATTCAGATGATACATCCCACTCATCATGGCAGGCAGGGCAGTGTTTTGTTTCTTTAACAGAATCCAGTTTGTGAAGACCGACCCACCTGGGCACGTGATCTGAGGTGGCACTGTCTGAATACTTGCAGGCATCATTGTAGCAGGCAAGACACAAACAACTATCTGCTTGTAAAAGTATAGGGTGGTCAGGAGTTGACAGGTACTGGGAAAATTTTTGAAATTTGAATTGTGGATGTGACATGTACTTTCCTGAATGGTGTTGAAGATAAGCATGGTCACTCCCTAACTGCACCCAAACAGAACATGGTCCACACACTTTATCATTGTGTACAAAACTATGCGTCCTTTCTTTGATGGAGGTTTGTCGCCATTGTCCTCACTTTTGCCATGTCTTGATTTCCTTTGCGTTTGCCTGCAGGTATTAATTTGATTCTGGCTTGCAGTTTCAGTACTGTTTGATGGTTGGGTGCCACTGGCAGATGATTCATCTCCTGGTCTTTTTCGGATGCTGTATGTATAATTTAAGGCACAAACACTAGCCAAATACAGCAGAAAAATTGTTCCACACTGTACCACATCAGCCATGTCAGCAAAGTTGGGGTGAAGCAGAACCAAGATAAAGTAAAGGCTAGGCTTGCCTTCAAAGCTTTGATGGCACACAGCAGGAAAAACACCAGAATTGAAATACAAATGCACTGTAGTAAAATAACAGTCAGCGTGAATACATACAGAAACACTGAAGCAAAGATGATCCATGAAAGAACTGGTGTCAGCATATATCGGGGAAAAGTTGTGAAAAATATCCAGAAGAATGTAGCACAAATATTGGTATCATCTGAAGTTCCATGTGAATCATCAAAATTATGTTTTGTTTTCCACAACATTTTCCGTATGACTGGTACAAGCAGAAAAGTTTGTGGTAGAATGTATGTCCGTAGTGTCATGCCTGGTACAGAAACGTGACACACCAAGTGTCCCTTCCCCTCATACTTTTCTCCTGCATACTCCAATGGTGATAATTTGATCATTTGATCATTGCTTACTGTCCACAAAATAGCTGTCGACTGGCAGATGATAGTACAAAAGTAAAATGTTGATACAAACAAAAGCTAGTTTACCTTCATCATTGCATATGAAGATACACAGATACAGACTACATGAATTTGTGCAGCATGAGTGAATGAAACTAGTTTCTCATATCAAACAAGTAATTGATTCAGTCCATTTTGGAAATAAAAGGGTTAAGATATAAACTTTTATTTTATGAAATTCTATCCTCGTACATATATTCATGTGAAAAAATTCAGAAAAATAAATAAAAAAGAATATTTGTTCCTTTCTAAGAATATGACAAAGAGATGCTTATTACATACTATTAAAAATATTTGTAATTGTCAACATTCAGTAGTACCCCCTCTGTAATATAGTGACCTGCTCCAATTAGCATTCCAAAATAACTGGAAAAGGGTATTTCCTGTCAGAGGATGGGATTGGCAAGCATCTTGTCAAAAGGGTATACATCTTATGGACATGAAAGGTAGTTTTCAGTGATTGTAACTAATTGAAACTGGTAAACCCACATGCGTGTGCTGCACTAGCAGACAGCCAAAGTGCAAGGTAAGTTAACAGCCAATCAGCAGGCAGGGTGGTGGTCACGTGACCAGCCTGACTCCCTGACTGCTCCTCCACTGTAAAATTCCATGCAAACAATAACAAAAGAAAATGGCCATCAGCTTTGATATATAAGCAAATTGGATTTTCAAACTTTATTTTATCAAAAGTTTATGACCTTCAGCACCATTTAGAATGATAATTGTGTGGAAAGCCCTCTTGGACCAAGCAGTAAAGAAATTCAAAATGACCCTTGTCCAACAGAAGGACCTTGCTTTGATCAAAGGGTTGTGTACCCAGAAAACACATGTTTTTGCTATTAACTGACTAATTTACACTTCCATGACATCAGATAGCTTCAATAAACATTCCTGTGGTGTTAGAATCTCCCGGGTTCCAGCCTGGTCCTTGTCAATCAACATAGTATCTTTCAAGGGA
>CAXHWN010000058.1:0-11000 GCA_964020975.1 Hermodice carunculata | reverse complement strand
TCTAAAGATCAAAGGTCAAGGTCATTTTGCCATTTGAAATATTCATGTAGCTATAACTCGGTCAATAACCATCCGATTTTGATCATGTTGGACACAAATTGTAGCTACTGTAACACTGTACATTTTTATAATTTACATGTGACCTCTAGAGGTCAAAGATCAAGGTCATTTGGACCTTTGAAATATTCATCTAGCCATAACTCGGTCACTTTTAATCCAATTTTGATCATGTTGGGCTTACATTATAGATATTGTTACATTGCACATTTTTGTAATCACATGTCACCTCTTAAGGTCAAAGGTGAAGGTCATTCAGACCTTTGAAATATTCATCCAGCCATAACTCGGTCAATTTTCATCCGATTTTAATCATACTGAGCTCAAATTGTATTTATTGTAACACTGCAAATTTTGTACTGTATATGTGACCTCCAGAGGTCAAAGGTCAAGGTCATTTTGTCATTTGAAATTTTCATCTAGCCATAACTGGGCCAATTATCATCCAATTTTGATCATGTTGGACACAAATTGTAGCTACATATGGGCACTTGTCTATGTGGGCATGAGGGATGCTGCTGATATTTTGGAAATAAAGAATACTTTTTACAGGCAAATTCTAATTTCTTCTGATATCCAGATAGTTTTCATTTACATTTGACCTCTAAAGATCAAGGTCATTTTGCCTTTTGAATGTTTCATCTGGCCATAATTTGGTGACTTTCCATCCAATTTTATTCATGTTGGACTCAAATTGTAAGTGTTGCAACACTGCATATTTTTGTTATTGTGCAAATTTTTCACACACACAGACAGATTTGCTTTGAAGCAAATCTTTCTTTTCTAGTTTTCCCTTTGCTTTTTGTATCTGGGAACTTTTGTGCTTGTGCAGAAATACAAAACAAAAGGGTTTTAAGGAAATTGTGCTTGCTGAGGAAGTTAAATAGTATGTTTATTCAAAGTTTCATACTAACATACAATGGAACTTTAAAACATCAAAATTTCTTCATGAATCAAGTAACAGACCACGAGGAAAAGTAAAATTATGTATGAAGGGGTTTATTGTGAAAAATTCTGCAGGTTTTCCAGACTTGACACTCTGGCTGGTAGTTCGCTATTGAGGAGTAAATATCAACTGTTTTTTATGTCACACTTTTTGTGCACTGACTTACAGATTTTTTATTGATATTGAGCAGCAACATTTTATTGCTGATAATTTGGAGCTTTCCTCATGTCAGTTTAAGTTCTTTCGCGTCTTTTATCTATGTTAGTAGTAATGTTAAAACCTGGCAGAGATAGGTGTCTATTTGACAGATGAATGTCAAGGTTGACTGCTACTGAGCACCTTTATATTCTTGGCCGTATTTCGGTTAAAAATAAGGATTTCTTGTGAAAAAAAGAAAGTGGCTGCCATGTCAACCATAAGTTTGGGCAATTGCTACTGTGACATCCTATTATAAATAAAAGCTGCACTGCATATATATATACTTGCAGTTGCAATGATTTTATGTGGGTGTATGCAACACTGCCAAGTAAAGTAAATATTATAAAAATGGGTAAAGGTGAGAATCCATTTGTCCATTTTCTGTCTAAAAATTGCAGAATATAAAATTCAAGGGGGCCCTGATTCCATGTGTGCATATGCATGATCTGCAGTGTGTCCGTACTGCTTGCCTAAACTGTCTGATCACTCCCACAGCGATAAATTTACGCACACAGCTGGTTTATAGACGTACGGTTTCCCTTTAGAAAACAAAGCCTCCCACAAAGCCTTTCTTTGGTCTTGTTCAGATCAGAGAGACCTACATTTATAATGCACGGTCGCCTATACAGACAACTTTTACGGACACATGGAATCACAATTCATGCATACAAATACAGGCACCATACACATGGGATACAGATACAGATCACGCATTGAATTTTGGGGACACATGGATTGTTAGCTTAAGAGTTAAATGTTCACAATTTCCGTAAAATTTACATAGCAGACACAAGCTACAGATGCTCTATATGTACATACTGTACAAAACATAGACTTAAGAGTGTTCAAGTGACAATGAAAACATTGATATGGACCACATTGAATATATAGGTACCAGCGAGAAAGGGTAAATGGTCCTGCCAACTTTTCATCAGCTCATTCTCATGTACATCTGGACTCAGTCCAAATCTGTATGTCCCATTCAAATTCCTCATGAAAAGAGCTATCATTCAACAGGTTCAAATATATATATATATATATATATATATATATATATATATATATATATATATATATATATATATATACATGTATATTCAGATTACAATGCATCTGCTTGCAGATGTGGCTCTGTATTGTTCACTAATACACGTTCATTCTGCTGAAAAAAAGCCTGTCCTTGACTGCATTTGATAATGTCCAAGATATCTGAGATCTATCATTACTTGTATTCTAAGTGACTGTTTCCCTGTTTTAAACCTGGTCCTTTGCTTTCGTATCCAAATAGGAACATTGATCTGTATTTCATGTTGACATAAAAACTCTTGGGTGTTATGCAAGCTTATCAGGTTAATATTTCCATCACAAATAAACAATAGAGGTCAAGACATTTTCACCAAAGTCCTATTGTTGTCCAAACTTTCACCGACTGTCCTATCCTACAATGTGCCTCAGAGGCAACTGCCACGTTCTGAAGTTCAAATGAATCAGAGCAGCATATGCCCAAGGCATTACTTCAATTATAAATGGACACGTTTATTTATATCATGTCCCTGGCTCTGGAAAGCACTGTCTGGCCCTGTGGAGCATGGACAACTAATACGAATAATAACACGTTAAAAATAAATATTGAACTATCATGAATGGAATAATTTTTCACTAAACTGTCTCACTGTGTCTTTTTATAGATACATGTCTCTTCCACTAAAACCTTAAATTTGACCATTTATGACTTTGTTGTTACTTCTATGTATTTGCAATTTTCATCACTTAAATATTAACATTTATAAGTGTTCGTGGTACTTTAGATTTATATTTTATTTTTTATTTTCAAGCAGACAAACATGAAGAAAAATTTGGGAATTCACCCATGCAATTTAATCAGAAAAAAAAGTTTGTTCATAACAACAGTTTTTGAACACTGAATAAACAACCTCTGTGAATATATGTACATAAAAAATGAGGTGGAAACTTTCATGTCCATGAGTGTACATTTCAATACATATCTATATATAGATCTATACATATGTGAATATATGTATATAATTTATATTCACTTCATGCTGTACATTTATTAAGGGGCTCTTTAATATTTGAACTCTATACAGCAAGTAGAGCAAAAATAAAGGAGCATTCATGTACAGAATGCCAATTTGCTGAATAATTTTCTTTGTACAGTGAAAACTCACTGTAACAACATTCAGATATCTAACATATTCAGCTTACAACACAAGTTTTGGAGAACTTAAAGTCCAATTCCTGTGCTATTTGACTCATTAATCTGACAAATTCAGACATTTGACACACTTTTGCAGGAGACAGAGTTCCTACCACTCTGACTGTGCATGGTGGTTTTCTCAGAGTCCTTCGGTTTCCTCCACCAAACATGTAGGTAGGAAGTATACGCCACGATCTGGGCCATGGAGAGTGATTAATATAGGCTTGGCCTGCTTCGCAATCCATGTAAAAGATATGGGTCTATACTATACAGATGGTGTCATCATATATAATGAGGTTTCACTGTACAGCTTGATAAATATTTCATTCATGCAACGTCCACTGCAACATGTCTGAGTTTTATGATACTGACGCATCTTAATTTATGAGCAAGTATACCAAATTGAATGCTACTTGATGTGCGAATAAAGAACCCTATATTACACTCACATGTATGCAAAACTTGCAATGGATGACAAGACATGTATAGATTACATAACTGATAAAAGATGCTTCCTGCTTCATACTTACAGGAATACATATTTATACATGCAAAAATTTACCTAATGTGTTATCATTCATACATGTGCATGTTCCCGTCACTTACATGTTGGTTGTAGTTTACCTGCCCCTTTACCCCTTTAAATTAAGAATTAAGCTTCAAAACATGTTGGTTTTTTTTTTACCACTTTTTGTTGACTTTGAAAGTTGACCTAGGGCTGTCTATCTTGCTGCATGATGGTAAAAAAGTCCCTTTTTGAAAGCCTTTTTCTGATAAAATGAAGTCAAGCTGATGTACAACTTACTAGGCACTTTTTGCACACTAACTAGGTGACTGAAACAAAAATTATCAAATACACATTTTAAAGACTGGCTTGCAGAAGCAAACCTAATATGACAGTATAAACATGATAAATGTAAGTGTTTATTCCTGATAGGCTGGTCACCTGGACAACATGGTTAATTGCCCCTTAGAAGATGAAAACCTCCAGTAATACAGATTTGATAGGTACTCATTTTCTCTCCTTGAACTTGACTTCCAAGTTACCACGTGCTCCTATACAGGTGAATGCAGGGCCAGAATTTCACAAACTTTTGCGAGAATCTATTTGGATTTTTGTCAATTAGTTTTCTTTTTAAAGAAGGACAAGTTTAGGAGAATCTTTACGAAAATGGATTATCGGATTCTCGCTCAAATTCTGGCCCTGGAATGAAGGCCCAGAATATATATATATATATATATATATATATATCACATATCCTATGACTGGATACAGGAATACCATGATGTGAAAATATGTTTATTTGTTACAGAATACACATTTCTCTAGGATTAGCCCTTTTCCCCCTTGAATCAAGAATGAGTAAACAGCTTACCTAGGCATGAGTTGGGTACTCAGTGCCCACCTCCCGCCAAGGAAAGCTGTTGACCTGGACAGTGGAACATGTGATCTTAACAGGCCTCATCTGCAATTCTTAATCAAACTGTTTTTCATTACTGCTGAAATCAGAAGCATTGACGCAGGTCTACAACATTTGACCAAGAGCGGGTTTTGGCCAGGTTAAGGGGGAAAGGGTGACGTTCCTTCACAAACGTATGACAGTAGGCAAACAAAATGTTGCAGTCACAAAATACAGATACACCTAGATGATGTATGCTGCTTCTGGTGTTATAGAAGAGAACAAGCTTTTTGGTAAAAGTAAAAATAAAATAGGGCCTACTTAAAAAAAAATAAAATTCTTAAATGTTCTGGTATTTATATTGGAAACAGCCAGTGACAGGAATGGACAAGAAAGAGTAAAGAACTTGGCTAACAGGCTTCTGGCGTTGATGATAATGAAGTGTTTGCAGGACACTTCTATATACCATCAACACCAGAAACAGCCTGTCAATTGTTACTATCCACATAATTTTACCCGCTAGGAAAAACTAACAAAATACACATTATTATAATTTCACTCTGACTCGATAAAAGTACATGAATGGGTTGATACGTCAATTAAATAGGACAGGACACATGCATTATTTGACATTGACGGGCCATCCCAGATTGCTATTCTAGGATACAAAAAGGGATGTAGATGTAGGTCTATACAATACAAATTGAACTTTCCACCAGATCCGATGTTAATTAAACCTAATTTGTATCCTCTATGCCAGAAGACTGTGTTGGTGTTACTTGTACATGTACCTGAACATAAACGCTCTTGAACATGCTGGACTATTACCAAGTCATGGTCATTGTTTTTGTAGATTCCTGTCATTCCCAGCTGACCAGGTCACCATGGTAACATGACACTTAACACTTAATGCCAATGACACATTAACTAGGCTGCATCCTACACATGTATTCACAATTACATACACAGAATTTGAGTATTTTAAACAAATAAATGCTCTTATTTTAAATGGTTTACTTTTTCATGTATCATTTGCAGTGTGTGCATGCATATATATTCAAGTTGTCACTGACTGAATGACCACCTTACATACAAAAAAATAATGGGCAAGTGAGTCACACCATAATAAAGTAGTCTGTCATTTGAGAAGCCACCCTTAGGGCAGGTTTAAAAATGGTCACACAAAGTAGGTGGCCTCTCATTGGAGGTTAAATAACATGGAAAAGATAAACTCAAGGACTGAGTGAATATGGTCTTAAGGGGCAGGTGGTCTGTTAAAAAAGGGAAGTCCTAATGTATCAGTCATGCCTTGGCCAGAGTGTTGTGTTGCATTTCTTTGCCAGTTCTGCTCCAATTCCCTTGATGATGACTCTCACTAGCCACACAAAACAGCAACTCATTTTAAACAAATGCTGGCCATTTTGACACTTCCATAAAATGTGAAGACATTTCAACATACAACAATCATTAATTACCAATTCAAGGTAAACTGAACCAATACTCACGGTGATTGAATACCTGGGCTGGAGCCAGCCATTACAAATTTGTAATGGACTGATCGCAATCAGATTTTGTCAGGTATAGTCTGAAACTATTTACATGTACCATCGACTAATTCAGATCACTCTTGTCATATTGGTCTAAAAATAGTTAACGCATGTGTACCTTCTTTTATTTAAGATATACACCCTAAAAAAATTGTAGCATTGTGATTGAAAATAACCCTGAATAGTACCACATCAGTATGTTGCTAAAATAAAATAAAATAAAATAAAATAAAACAAAATGAAATAAAATAAAATAAAATTGTCCCTCCCTGCTGAAAAAGACTGTACCTAGAAATTAACATCTATTTACAATTTGATCATCTGCTGTCAGTCAAAATATTTTATGTGTAATAATACTCTCTAATTTATAACCAGCATAACCACTTTTAGAAGACTTAAGTCATCCAATGACCATGAAAAGAAAGCAAAGACATTAAGCCTTGTTATCTTCTCTGCATAAAAAAAGTAAGTTCCAGCCTTCATACCGAATATTTTGAACATGATGTAATCCCCAAACTGAACAACTGTATTGGGTGGTCAAATTTATTTCCTGATTCTTCTTTAATTTAGTAATTTTTGATATTCCAGCAGTATCATACTCTTTGGTTTTAATTTTGGCAATATCAAAGGGTTTTGCCCGGTATTGGCTAGAGTACATCTCAAACCAAAGAAACTCAATTTTCGCAAAAAAAAATTAGACTAGATGTGGCTATATGGGCCACAATTTTATAATTCCTGATGCTAACCCGGACAAAATGTGACATTTTCAGCTGGGAATGACCCAGACCTCTCATCCATTGGAGTGCTCGTTGTACAAGTGCAAAATTCAACCAGGATCTTACCTGAAGATACACTTGATATAATGCCAAGTAGTCGCTGATATGGATTCATGAGGAAAACGTCATCTTCAACGCTGTCATCTACTTCCTCCACTTGCCTGTCCCCTGTTACTTCCCGCAGCAAGTCCAACACTTGGCTATATCCATTTGCGAACTGCTGGAACACTGGTGCCACAAAGGGATTCGGTGGGAGATCTTGCATCTCCTTACGAAGTTCTGTGAAGTTAAACAACACCTGTTTGTCGGACTGAATCCTCCGCTCAAGGGCCAACAGCTGCCTTGCCAGGTGAACATTTGTCACAGCGGGTTCTACCAAATTCAACAAAGTTTTGTTTTTAATAAGACGCTCCTGTATTTCGGACTGGGTTACCTGCAGGAGTCGCTGGTGGCTGGCCCCTGTTGGAGCAGGTCCTTTGGTGAAACTTCCAGGTCCTGCATTTTTATTTGTCAAACTCAAGTCTTCCAATTTTTGCATTGCGGCTTTGTAGTGTTGTACAGTTTTCCCAAATTCAATTTTCATAGCATTGTGCAAATTCATCAACTTGGAATCTGATGTATCCACTAAACCATGGCTACCTAGAGTTTCTATGCATGCTATCAGCATCTTTTTTCTCTTCAGAAGTTTAGCTTTCAATCTTGGTCGTACATAAGCAATGATGCGTAAAATAGTTTTACACCTTGGCAAATGGTTCGATAAGCTGGCCTTTTGCTCTGTGCTTGGATTATTTTCAACTGTACTCAACCACTTAACTATATACACAACCACCTGTTCAGGTTTCAGTTGTGCTGTAGGAAAGCTCTCTGCATCAGCAGTAAACACCTTGGAATAGAGAGCTTCCACCATACCCAGGCTCTGCGGTATCGCTTGAATAATGTTATCCAACGGCAGTTCGTGCAATACAGTTGGTAGCTTCTCATGATCCAGTTGCTGAATCAGTGACTTGCACTCCTCAAACCGGTTATGTTCAAACAACAACGCGATCCTGCGTATTGTGTATCTGGGCCCCAAATCTTGATAAAACCCGGCAGATGCCATCGTTCGAGTCATAGGATTGCGCTGAACTTCAGCTATGCCCGAACTTGTACTTGCTGTCAGTAAATCGGGCGCGGAGCGCACGGCCTTCCCCCCTCGCAGCCACGGAGAATTGTTCAGCTCACGCCGCTTGTTGGTGTCTTTCTCTGGCCTCATTACCTGAATTCTGTCCATTTTTCACTCGCTGGTAACCTCAAAACCGGTCACACGTGAATGATGAGTCGTAAATGTTACTTAGTCAAAGATGAGTCGTTTGATTCCGGTGACACAATATTCACGACATTTGAATAGGATTTTTACATTTTGATTGCCCCCAGGTCATGTTTTGTTGCCGGTGCTGCGTTCCGTGTGGCCACTCGACCAAATTATGTTTTCAGCGTGCAATTAAACTTACAAAAAACATAAGTTCCTTTCAACAGTTTTACTTACATTTAAAGGTACCTGACGAGGTGTTGCTTTTATGCAGCTTCACAAGTTCTTCGTTCGCGAAAGGGCAACCCCCTGATGATTCTGCAACGTTTGTCAACATCACCCTGGCACATGTGTACAATCATGTCTCATCAATATTCTGCCGGAAGAAGATGCAACTGCAACTGGACCAATCAATTTTCTGTGCCGCCAGTTGAGGGCGCCATCTTTTGACTACATCAGAAACCATGCAAAAAAAATGAAAGTGTTCCTACGTTTGACGGACCTTGAGGCTTGACGTGTGTGCTTTTCGTTTGTGGAGAGAGAGAGAGAGAGAGAGAGAGAGAGAGAGAGAGAGAGAGAGAGAGAGAGAGAGAGAGAGAGAGAGAGAGAGAGAGAGAGAGAGAGAGAGAGAGAGAGAGAGAGAGAGAGAGAGAGAGAGAGAGAGAGAGAGAGAGAGAGAGAGAGAGAGAGAGAGAGCTTTTACCTGCTCAGTTTTATGTCTCTCAGTTTTATCCTTTTTTTTGGGGGGGGGGGGGGAGTTTTTCAAGCAGCTTTTCTGCTCTTATGTCTTGATTTTATCTTTTTATTGACGGGGGGGGGGGGGGGGGCAGGATTTTAAGCTCTGCTGACCTAAAAGTCGAAGAGCTTATAGTTATAGTAATAGTATGGCTCATGTCCGTCCATCACCCAGCACACGGAGGCAACTCAACTACCGGTACTTGGGTATTTGTGCGCGCTGAACAGCTGAATATACAAGAGAATACACAAAATTCTTGAAGGTATCAAACAAGAAATTCTTGAAGGTATCAAACAAGATGTTTACTGGTACCTTTTAACATGCAGTAACACAATATGACCTAAGTTGTGGGTTATACATATAGATTTAAGTCATTTCATGAATATGCCTTTATAATCATGCAAATGAAATAGTGGCCTATTAAATTTCAGGTCTCTCTTTGTGAATTGAAAATTGAAATTTTGAAATTTGTCTAGTCGTTGAGTCTGCATGCAATGATTTAATACCAAATTCTACATAGCTATCCAGCAGTTTATGTACTATTTTACTTTTAAAACCCTTTTTTTATATTTTGACTTGGATGCATAGAATCTCTCATTATATGTCAACAATCAATATGTTTTCCAATGCAGTAAGGTAAGTCAACTGCACAGGAACACTGCTTGTTGTGAAATTACCTAGCGCTTTGTGACCCAGTAGGCCCATACAATTTTTGATGAATTAGTTACATAAGATAAAATAGGTAAATTAAGGGGTTTGGCGGCAACTTGCGAAAAAAGTAAATTTTTACCCGCCGATGAATACCAAAGCTCGTGCTCCCATATCAATCCATCACACATGATTTAATTCTTATACATGTATATTACATTCAAGAAACACGGTAGGCTACTTAATATTTATGTCTTCGTGGTTTATCTCTTACACTTTTGATGCAAATAATTTGAACAAACTGGGGGAGGGGGAGGGAAACGTTAGTATGGCACAGATTTTAGGCCAACCAGCGGCAACAAAGCGCCAGTCCTGACGTCGTAATTACTGCACTGTACGTAGTAGGCCTACTACTTGTACTTGTACTAGTTAGTAGTATTAGTAGTAGAAGGTTATTCTGGTTGCAAGCGGACACGAAATCGACTGCATTCATGGAAAAATGAACGTCCAAACGTTTCCTATTCTTCTATTGCTAAAGAAAAAGCCAAATGTAAATAATATCTAATATAATACAATAGTAAAACCAGCCGCCAAGGGGAGCATACTAGTTACCAGATTGGCCGAGTGCTTGCTCGAGGCCAGTCTGTGTGATGAGTATCACAGGTATGAGGTAATCGTCCCGGTCACGTTTGCCGGACGTTACTTGCTACTATAGCCTAGGCCCAGTGAAAGCACGTTACGTCTGGAGCGGACGATTACCCGTGACCAGTATAGGCCCCTTTGCTCCACACGGCTAGCCTTACTTACATCCAGTGACTATAGTTCTCTACCTGTTTCCAACGGTGAACCACAGCAGCACCGAGGGAACCAGGCAATAATGACCTTTGACATTGGCAAATTGGAACTAGGAAGACATGGACAACTTTATCCTCCAGTTTGTGTTCTACGTGTTTATTTTTCCTTGATACAAAGTCTGTCTTGAGAGTCTTGTCAACCAGGGTTTTTAATGTAAGAATGTGGTCAGGTGTTTTCGACTTCTGGAAAACTATTTGATTATAGCGGGAATGCAGTTATGTGTCTCACCAAGGAGGTTAGAGCTACCCTCCTTGGTCTCACAGAATTCAGAGAGCCTCGTGTTTAAAATCAAACAGAATAATTTCAACGGGTTACTTGAGACTGCAATACC